>NC_051167.1:118497418-118962418 GCF_013339725.1 Rhipicephalus microplus
TAGAACATTACTGCGATTTGTTCTTGCTGATAACCAAATTCGACTGTACTAGCTGATCACGCTGCAGGTCAGCAGAATATGTACTAAGTGGCCTGCCTGGTGAAAACCCTCAGCTTATAGTTATTCCGATTGAGATTCCATGATTTAGACATACTGCTGGTAAAATAGATAGGTGAAAGTCGAATCAAGTTGGATTGCCAGGATTTCTTCCTGCAGTGGACAATATTCCACAGCTAGTCTTTGTGAACTCCTCATCATGTGGCACCGTGGGTGTACGCGCATAATTGCGGTAGTTCTTTGAAGGACGAAAGAAAGCTGGTTTATTTTTGTCTTTATTTCTTGCCTTGTGCATGTGTGACACATAGCAGGTGATCTGGGGCATAGCCAGAAATTTTTGTCAGGGGAGGCTGGTTCATTCACACGGCAAAAATTTTGAATTTCGGGGAGAGTAATTATAAACTCTACCCCCAGCCCTAACACAATGCCGTCGCGCTACATCATCGGCAGGCAGAAGCACAGCCGAAAAATTAAGATAACTGAAGCGAAGTTGCACATGCTGCATTTTGGGGCCACCTCGCATGTGCTTGCTCTGCTTTGCTGCCCCAATCAAGAGTAACCCAATGTCGTTGCGCTACACCATCGATAGGCAGCGGCGAAATTGTAAAAGGGCCCTCCTAATAAATTAATAATAAAAAAAACCGCGCTAAAAGTTGCATAGCGCTAGCGATGGAACACACAGTAGTACGAGCGCTGGCGAACAAACGAGGACAGCGTCTCGTTCTGAGTTTCTTCACTCAGGCTCCGCCTTCTTTTTACGCCGTAGTTCTCATTGACAAATGTGTAACCAACAACCTCAACGAACCGCAATTATGTCACTCTTGAAACACGAAAAGAAAACATCGATTTCTGTGCGCTGACAGCCTACGGGGCTTAGAACGCCAGCGCCGTGCCGCGGCTGCTCACCGCTAACGCAAGCCAACGTGACCTGGCATTGAAAAGGGCATAGTGGAAAGCACTCCAGCTGCGCGCAAATAACTACACAAAACTATAACGCGCCACTACCGCTGTCTAGTGGTGCTATAGAGCAGTTGCACGCGGTCAACGACCACTGTTAATTTTTTCACTGAATAATACTTACTGAGAATTACTTTTCTGTTTTATAGGTTAATTTATGTAATGCTGCCACGGCTCGAGATGCGCACCGGTTCACGCAAAGGGACGAAGGGACCACATCATCATCATCATCATAGCAGAAAGTTTAAGTTAGGGTTAGTTGGTTGGTTAAGTTGGTTGAGGTGTTCTGGTGTGGTTATCGTTAACGTGCACCTTGCGCAACATGCCTTGGGCGGCGCGTTACCGAGGCATGCCCCTGCGCACGAGGGATTCCTGCGTGCGAGACCGTGAGTGGCCGATCCGGCGGACCTAAGTTAACCTCACCTAACCAGGCACGGTTAGTAAAGAGCTTTAACTATCAGCCCCCTTAACACGAATGCCTCACCAAACGCCTGTATCAACCTCACATAACCAATATCCGGAGACGAACCTCCGGCACGACCACGATGGTGCTAAAGTTTACTGTAGAACAGATCGACTTGGTCCGCCGGTTAAAAGACACCGGTGTCACGATGAAAGAGATCGGCATCATATACTACAAGTTGGAGCGGCTCGAGCGCACTATCAGGAGGGGCGCCGAGCAAAGACGTTCGCCTCCTCAACAACAGCATTACGCCGGTGCTAACGGCGGTGGATTCACGGCACCCAACGGGATTACGACGCCCCCGTCAACGACGAACGTAGCGAGCGCACCTCAGCCAACGCCGCCGTCCCAAGCGACGCCGAGAAACGAAGACGAAGAGTGCTCCTCTAGTTCGGAGGGCTCGTCGACTGAATCGCCGTCGCACAACCACCAACAACAGAACGGCTTTCAACAGGACTGTGCCATCGCTGCGGTGGGAGACGGCTGTCAAAGATCGGCGACTGCACCTCCCGACTCGTCGCAGGGACACCCGAATGCTGTTGTACCTCGAGGTAAAGTTTGCTTCGCTGGGCTAGCACCCCCCACTTGAATGCAGCATGGCTGCTAGAGTGCGTCGATCCTAAACACGGAATCAGCTGATCCGGTCGGCATTAGCGTCCCGCGAAAGATCGGGAATATTGCGCGCCTTTGTATCTTAGCAGAAGCATCTAAGTGCGTGATTCGAGAATTGAATTCGGGGTTGCACTTTACGGAGTGGGACTTTTCGCGCGTCGATAAAGCGCGCGCGGCCGCAGCCTTTGGCTGCAAAGCGTTAGAGCGTGTCGAAAGAGCTTCATCAGCTGACGGATTAGAAAAAAAAAAGAAGGAAGCCTTTTCATTGCGAGTGTACGTCACTTTCGATTCCTTCGCGAAAGGTATTATTGCACCGGTCTTCGAACTGCGTCTGATGGATTGTTTTGTGGGCGACTCTTTATTAATTAGTTTATTTTTTCTTTTAACCGCGCCACCACTATGTTGCTCATTGCAATGCGTGATCGCTTTTGCCGCTTCATTAGCGGAGCGGATTGATCGCCCGCTCCGCTGATGCTTACTAGTGAAGCGTACGTACTACCGGGATTGCCGCAATCTCGCGAAGTTGTTCAACCGATTAACTAATGGAATTCGCGTCGTTTACGACCTGCTGTGTCGTAACGCTGGTTAGAACCCTTGCGCAACAGTTTGCGATCGCTTCCGTCAGCGCTCTTCCGGCAGGTGCTGTTCTCGCCTGCTGCTTTTGCCGCGGCGCTAAATCAATTTTATCGACACTCCTCGCAGTATTTTCAGCGTGGTGGTTTGGACATCGGATTTTTTCCTTTTTTATGGCAGAGCTCTCGCAAACCCACCTGTTGTTAAGCGCCTCGTAGCGTGTACGACAGCTTTTGCATGTGATTAACCGTGTTTGTAATTTTATGGGACAGTATATACCCTCCCCACTTGTTTCTTTTAAGTAGACGATATATCTCATATTCCGTACTCAGGTTCAGGAACCATGAGATTACAACCTTTTTATCACGCTTTGATTTTTTGGTTGAGTAATTATGATTTTTACCGTTAGTAATGATGGGCCACATAAATATCAAGAAAGTCCCCAAGCCAGCATTGAAAAAGTGCAGCTCGAAGCCTGGCACATCCAAATTTTGCATACAGTGGGTGTTGTTTTAGTTATTGGAGAGGGGAAATGTTGAAGTGGTAACTGTAGTCCCAGCTGTCAACGTAAACGAAGGCTTGGTTGTGCAAAACATGCTACTTTTACGTTTTCATCTGTGCTTTTATTTCTTTCTTGTATCACACTGGATGCTTGCTCGACTCTGACGTCTGTATCCAATCTGGGGCGCTATATATCGCAGGTAGCGGCTCTGGGTAAGTCACATGTTATAATAGAGAAGGAAATTGAGAAGATGGTAGCGAAGAGTCGGGAGCGGTTTTACGAGTCTCGTATAACTTGACTCGCATGCCGTTTGACCACACAATACAGACTGAATGCATTGAAGCTGTGGGCTCATGGACTGTGGATCTTTGGTAACCAGGTTCTGATAAAGCACCTGACGGTGAAATTTCTGTATCAGCTCCTCTAAAATTGTAGCGACTTGTTCCTCAAGCCATGCAGACTTAATTGTACTTGGTTGTGCACGTCTTCAATGGAAAAAGCTTTGCCGTAGCTTACGCTTTCTTCTTTAAAGTTTCAAGTGTTCCAGCCTTCATCGCTGTGGTAGCAGTGGTTAAGCGGGCTCAGCTGCTGATTCGAAGGTCGCCGGTTCGATCCCCACCATGGCTGTCGCATTTCAACAGAGGTGAAATCGTAGAGGTTCGTGTACTGTGCAATGTCAGTGCAGGTTAAAAAACCATAGATGCTCTACCAACTCGGTAGAGCATCGGACATGTCATTGGAAGGTCGCAGGTTCGGTTTCTGCTAGGCAAGTTATCTTTTTGTCCACTTTTCTTTCTTCCCATTTACATTCCAATTACTTCTAATAATATGCCTTATACTTTCCTTGGCATTATTGTTTATTAGATCTCATTAATATTGTGTCTGCCAAAGAAAACGAGCCCTTAAAACGTGCATTTCTTTCCTTTACTCACGCTAAAGATATATGCTTGAGATAGTTAGTGCGGCCTAAGAAGCAGCTTCAACAGAGTGCTCCTTCAGTAAATGAATTGAATTTTGAGTGGGCATAGTCAGGCTGTTGATAACATGCCACTGGAAAGTGTATCCCTCCATTCTTGGTGTGCTTCACCACCATACTATGTTATGTGTGCTTCACTGCATAACACTCTTGAATCACAATGAAGTTGATTTTTAGAAAATGCTAGAGCAAATGTATAAAGTCACATGGGTGCTGGCTTGAGGCTCCATGCAGTTCCATCTTATAATTATTGTCATGGCAGACAGGCTTACATATTGGGTGGTGAACATTTTTAAAAGGTGTGTGCAAATATTCAATTTTTGAAATTGAATTGAGTAATAACTAAATTAATAGTTCGATTCGACTTCCAAATGGCTAATACTTCAAGCTTTAAATAATGCGACAGTATGAATATCTATACCAAGTCAAAAGCCATAGGTGCAACTTGGGATGGTGTGGCTAAAATTAGCACTAGTGTCAATACAGTGGGTCATTCGTTAGAGCTCTCATCAATATCCTGGTTCTAAAGCAAGTGCATGTACATTTTCAAGAAGATTATGTCATTCCACATTAAAAAAAAAAAAACAAATTCGAAAACTGTCAAGCCTTTTACAACTTAGCTTCCAAAGCGAAGCCACCGACTTCTTGCGTGGTTTGGTCACTTATCCTGAAAGCGCTGTAAATGTCCCAATTTCGGCCCTGGAACCCTAGGCGATTGGCATCACATGTAAAAATTTGTTCACGCTGTGCAGTTATCACTTCACTGCAGCACTCATACAGAAACACCCATGACTCCTGTGCACACTTAAAATGCTGCTGTGAATGGACTGGAGAGTTTTGGGCCCGAAGGACCCTGGATTATGAAGCACAGCAATACCTTTGTCAGACGAGCTGTAAACACGGTAACGTCATGGTGAGAGAGCCCGAACCAATGTTATGGGCAACAACTGGTGTTTCTGCATGACACTTTGTAGTCAGTCAGTGGCAGTCACTTACCGCGTTGTGCTCAAAAACATAAAGATTTCATTCCTTTGCGCTGTTTTTCCATTTTTAATAAAATCTTTTGTACTTGTTATTCGATTTGATATTCGAAATTTTTGGACAATATTCGGCACTATTCGCATCGAATTTGATTCGAGATGAAATTTCACTATTAGAACGCCCTTAGTTTACAGCTATTGAGATTTCTGACACGCTTATATATTTGCTCAGAGGCATGAGGTGGTGCTGCATTTAAAGGTGTTGGAATTTTTTTGTCCCCAAAAAATAAGAAGTGTTTCAAAAACATCAATTTTCGGCTCTGCATAAGCAGTTGCGAACTTTGGTAGAAGGTGGAATTTTTTACAAAGCATTTTGGGGCTTTTGGTGAGGTTTTCTTGACGTTTGGCTGGTACCCTCCTCGTTGACGTAGTGGTTATGATGCCGTACTGGCAACTTCAAGGCCAGAGGATTGAATCTCTGCCTTATTTCAGTGGAGACAAAAAGTTAGAGGCTCGTGTACTTAGACTGAGGTGCACGTTACAGAACCACAGATGGTCGAAATTTCAGTAGCAGCTCACTAGGGCGTTCGTCATGATTGTATCACGGTTTCGGGATGCGAGATCTTTATTATCATAGACATTCGACAGATATAGCAAGGGTAAACGAAACATTGAATTAACTCGTGTCTAATATGCGATAGCCTGCGCATGTTGCTTCAGTATAAAGCGTAGTCACTCTTGGGCCCTCCTCCGTTTAATTTCCCGCAGGCGTTCAAGGCCTGGCGTTTCCACGGAGGCACCACTTCCGCTTCACCGAGTCCCAGCTCCAGGTACTGCGGAGGGCATTTGAGGCCAACCCCTATCCCGAGGCGGACGAAAGGGACGCCATCGCCAATGAGTGCAACCTCAGTGCCGTAAACTCCGGTACGCTGTCCGTCTCTGTCATCATCCTCTTGAATACGTACAGAGCAGAAAGCAGGCAATGCTGTGAGCATCTCATATGGTAAATCTTGCAGTGTTGCGTGGCAAGGAGCACTCACCGGCTGAGCATGAAGTTCCCATTATGTCAGGCACCTCCTTTTCATACAGAGGCCCACTCTGCCGGCAGCTTCAAGGCTGCCGGCACTCGCTGTTTGGTGTTAAACAGCGGGCCATTGGCCAATAGCCAACGTAAATCAAGGGCAGGATTTTGATCCCATGCGCTTCCTGCCACAGGTTACTGGCATTGCTCTCTTCTCCATAGTCTCAAGGCCGGACCAAATGTAGCATTCTTGCCACCACTTTCGGCGTTGCATCTCTCGTCGCGTAAACATCGTCAGAGACAGTTGCAAACTGCACGAAAAGTGCTGGCCGACCCAGCATCACATATTGTGACCAGAGGGATTACCGGACAGTTCAACAAGCAGTGTGCAGATTCCCTCACTGTACTAACAAGAAATACCCCTGATTATAGCGTTCACATCTGATACGGAGTTTTGTAGTGTGAAGCACGAGTAACAGTGCCACCAAAAGGTCTTTTTTTATCATTTATCACTTGTTGCCCCACCTATAGAAATTGACAATAAGCACTAATGCGTAATATATGAGCTCGAAGCTTGAAGTTGCGCATCTTTCAGGCAACATATTTGGCCAATACACTCATTCCTGCTAATCCTGCTGAGGAACTTGATTGTGGCTTTCAGGTAGCAGTTCAAGAATGTCACGAGTGTTTTGCTATCGTGGGAGCAAGCTAAGTCAAATACAAGCATTGGCTGGGAACTTGTAGGCCACACAGTGCACGGCAGTGACTTAATAGATCTTAGGCAAGCAGCAGCCATTTCTGCAGCAGTGACATTGGCATTATGTGAGTCGAATTCACTTCCAGATGCACGCTGATTGATTCTCCCTCCATTGAGCGGCTTCTGACGGCAATGCTGCCAATGTCTGGGATGTTTTGAGTTGGGCGGTTCAGCTGCTGTCAGGGGTAGCGTTGACACTGTATTGTTTAAAGGGCCAGTGAACAGCCGCGTGGACCAAACTTTCTAATGGAGAAATAACTGTGCACTTGTACATGTGAACATGCTGTTGCAGGAACTTCGCAAATAAGTGCTGCAATAATGAAGTTACAGAGTTTAGGACAGCCTGCTTGACTGGTTTCGTTTCTTCGCTCGCCTCTTTCACCTTTTTCTCTTAGCTGAGAAGGTTGGTTGTACTGCTTCGTTACAACTACGCCTACTTTATCAGTGTAACATGACGTCAGTGATACATCATTGGCGTGCAGCCATTGATTGAGCAAGGCTTCCCCCACATGCACCCTTATCATAGCAGCGCTTGAAGGAAGCGTGGTGCCAAGAGCACCCATCCCCTGGCACTGTAGTAGCAAGACACCTCTTCATCTCAGAGCTTTCATTCTGGTAATACCATTTGTCCTGGTGGTCTCGGGTTCTACAAAATGGCAGAAGACAGCACTGGAAAATGAAAATGTGAACTGCATGGCGAAAACTGCATCACCGTAGGGCCAAGGCACAAATTTGCAATCTCGGGAATATGTAATGTTGCTCATGGGCAAGATTTTGTCGCTGCACGTACAAGGAGGATTGGTCAGTCATTGCATTGGAAAGAAGCCTGGGAATTGTTTTTCGAAATGGAGGGTCTAAGTGGAAAACAGCTCTGTAATATTAGTATGTAATAAGAGATGGAGGAAGTATGTAATAAGAGATGGATTTAGTGGACGTTTTTTAGGACAAGGGGTCCTGAGCTGTAGTAGCATCATGAATTAAGTGAAATGCAAAAATTTCAGCTTTTGTGCTGTTTTTATGGAAAATAAGTACTTGATTTAGGTATTTGTCAAGAAAATGAAAAATGCACTGATGTAGCAGCCTCTTGTTTATTGTTTTCTCAATACTTTTAATAATTTGGCATTTGGATAATTGGAGTGCTCTTGCTAAACCTGTGAAATCTAAATTATCGAACATTTACTATACATTGCTAATCACGACGAGAAAGCGAGATGCACACATTAGGAGAGGCTGTTGTCACGTTCCAGCCCTCTCTATAGCTTCAGCTTATCTGCATGGAGCTCGCCATTTTGTGAGAAATTAGTTGCACTCAATATAACTTTGTGCACTGGCAATGGGCGCACATTGCCCGAAACAATAAACAGCGGGGAGATATGTATCCACGATGGCGCTGTCAAATATTCGTAGTTGCTAGAGGGCTACAGCATGTCTC
This sequence comes from Rhipicephalus microplus, assembly GCF_013339725.1. Classification (NCBI taxonomy): domain Eukaryota; kingdom Metazoa; phylum Arthropoda; class Arachnida; order Ixodida; family Ixodidae; genus Rhipicephalus; species Rhipicephalus microplus. Next base: position 118,505,749 of record NC_051167.1, read on the forward strand.
TGTGTATGTGTCTATATTCTCAATACGCGCAGTTATTTATCCAGCTTGTCTGGAACGGGCGTAGAAAAATACCTAACCACAGGTGTAGTGTCTCGGTTAAATTAAACCTTCTGCAAACACTGTGTGGCTTTATTTCACTTCTGTGCATTGCCCTGTTCTTTGTTCCCCCATTGGCGATACTTCCCCATCTATTTCATCCCTTCCTTTTGCCTCTACAGCGCCGAATGTGCCTTTGTCTCTACCCATCCTTCGTTTACTATGCCCACCTTTTCAATCCCTTTCTCTATTTTCTGAACTTTTTTTTGTTTGCTTGTTTTTGGTTACTGAAATTGATTTATATGTGGGGTTTAACGTCCCAAAACCACCATATGAATATGAGAGACGCCATAGTAAAGGGCTCCAGAAATTTCGACCACCTGGGGTTCCTCAACGTGCACCCAAATCTGAGCACACAGGCCTACAACATTTCCGCTTCCATCGGAAATGCAGCCGCCGCAGCCTGAATTCGATCCCGCCACCTGCGGATCATCAGCCGAGTACCTTAGCCACTAGACCACCGAGGCGGGGCTTGGTGACTGAAAATTCATTGACGAATCTCTACGCAAGCTTATTCTTCTCCTCCTCTCAGGACTGTGTTAGCGTGAGCAAAGCATGCACACAAACACTGCTAAGAAAAGCAGTTACTGCCTTTACGAAGACAAGCCCACTTGTCGAAATCTTGCTTCAACCATGACCTTTGCAATTCCTGAGCTGTAACTTTAGTGTCAAATGCTTTCAATGTCATAACCTTCTCTAGCTAAGCTATGGCATCAGCCTCTCATTCATTTCTTGCCTTCTCCTCTCCCCCTTTTTTTGTACACTGTACTTCAGGGACTGGGCTCGTCAATAACCATGTCTCTTTCACATGATCATGCTAGAAATGAAATTGCAAAGACATGCCTAGAACAATACTTACATTGCCTAAAACCAGTTCAAAATACGCTTAACATGATTCCAAATAACTTAAAATACAGGAATAACCAATAGTTCATTGTATTAGTTTACTGCATATTGCTAAAAACGCTTCCGAACCTCGGACTGACTCCTGTGCCACTCGGGAGAAGACGCTGTCGTCGCCTCATCACCTGTGCGATTTCTTCGCTCACTGGCACTTCCCTAGCGTTCATTCGTGTCGGGCTAAGAATTTTCTCAGCTTTCGTGTTAGTCATTTAGGACTACATCAAGACCCCCAACCAAGAATGTCTTTGAATCCTCATTCGAGAGAGATGTGCCAGTGGGAAGTGGAAACATCTTCCCCTCTTCACGATCCACGATACTAACTTGGCCTCTGGGGTTTCTGTAGTGCTGTGCAGTAAATGGACAAGCACAGGCATAGTATTTTTTTTTCCTGCATTATAGCTGATAAATTGACTTGGATGTGTCTTAGGGCACATTTCGCACATGATAGTATTGTCATGTGCATCAACATTGTTCCTTCCTAACTCGATTCCCTACGTGGCTTTTGCGACTGCATTTGCACTTTTTTGTAACTGGCCATCTGCATTATCTTTTTTGTGCCTGTGTGTCTGTGTAAACGCTGTTTGCACTCATATAACCTTGCACAGGTAAGACAGGGGTGGTTGTGATGAAGACATTGAAGTGTGCATTAAACTGTTTTCTTTGTTTTTTGTGTTTCAGGTGAACCAGTTCCCACAGACGTGACAGCCGGCATGGTGAACAACTGGTTCTGCAATCGTCGAAAGGATGCCAGCAAGCTGCTGAAGCACCGTGAGGAAGCAGCACCGCTCTATATTCATTACTGCCGTAGCAATTGTATGGACGCTCACTAACGGTTTTTGACGTCACCATCATGTTGCGTGTGAAGTCCAAATTGATGCTGTCCCCCTGCGCATCGTATGTTTTATCCCTGGGTAAAAGCGCTTGAGTGAGTGCCATGAAGGCGGTTGAAGCAGAGACGAAAGGAGCCGACCCCCTCCGTCGCATGGGGGACACATACAATAACCTCACTCCCCATATGAAACCTGCCATAGACTGCTTACTTTAGCAGAGAGGAAACGCCCTGTTCATCTCCAAGGAGCATACAGGAACGGGGTGGGAAGGGGGGCGGAGGATGGGTTGCTCGAGCAGCAACTGTGAACTTAACAGCACATGCACTATCTCAACAGGCATCATGGACTCGTATTATACCCTGTTATGAGCTGTGGCCTCAGCTCGAAGAAACTGTGTCAAAAGTACTTCTATCCCTGAAGTGGTCGTATTCTCTTACACCAGCATTTTTGTAGCGTTACAAGAAATCGTAATTCAAGAAGATACTTTCCAGCCCGGCTTCATGTAATAATACAAGTTTTTTCTATCGAATTTATTGTTTTGCTCTTGCAGGGAAACTAATATATTTTTTTTATTCAGATATTGTGGGGTCTCGAATTGGCATGCGACACGCCACCACCACGCTCTTGGAGTGAACGGACACAGCAGACGCGGTCAGTCCAAGCCCAAGAACAACATACATTTATTTAACTAATTTAGAACAACGATGTCATCCGCCGAATTATAATAACATGAATCGTGATCAATGCGCTAGGACATCCTTACACAATATTACCATACACTCCATGACAAACACAATAACACGACAAACACTCAATAACATGACAGACACAATAACACACTCAAGGCGGCGTCGCCAACGCTTGACTTACCAGGAGGGACCCCGATGCGCAGCCCGCGGTGCCACGCACCGGGGACCTACGCTTGATACAACCGTTCGCGGCAACCGCCCCGCGCACAAGAGACTCGCTCAACTCTCGCCAGCCACCAAGGCTTGCCTTCCGCCAGGGGTCACCGTTGGCGCTGCCACTCTACCAACCATGATGATGATAATAGCGGTGCTCACCACTCACGTACATAACGCCACCTACCGCCCAGTAGTTGTAACCCAAAATGTGGCTTTTGGGCTAGACACATGCGCCATGCAGCGCAAACAACTTTACAGGGGTGTCAGCACCTCCACAATATTCAAAATACCTTATTTACTCTAAGAAAGAGCATTGGGTGAGAGTGACTTCAAAAGGCTGACTTTGATTGTTGGATCTATAGATTATATCGGCATTCGCTAACATCACCAACTGTATTTTCTTTCAAGTGTGTAGAACTTAGGAGGTCCAGCTTGTCATTCATCCATAGTCATGGTCTCCATAAATAATCAGCGAGACAGGAACATCAAAGAACACAAAAAACCATTTATGATAATGAAACTTAATGAAAAAAATTAGTAACAAAAGATATACTAAATGTGCTACGACAGTTTCCCCACACTATATATATATTATGAAGTCTTGGTAGTCTTGGCTGCGACAGCGTTTATTTGAGGAAAGACCTCGCAAAACGAACGGGCAGAGCCAGCACACAGACGATGACGATGATGATGAACCAGAGTGGCAATGAGGGCAAAGAGACAAGCGGATGATGGTGATTGTGATTATGCAGGGATGAGGACGATGTAAGTTACAAATGCCCACACTAATTCCCCCCCACTTGAAAGCGGACACCCTGGCCGCCGTAAGTCAAAGTGATGGGGAACGTCGCGTGAAAGGTTTCATGCGACAAACGTGTACAATCTCTGTGCTGCGGTAGCGGCGGTCTGTTGGGGCGACGAGTGGTGTCACACGATAATTAACCGGCGAAGTCTGTTCTAAAACAATGTATGGCCCGATGAAGCGTGGTTGGAATTTGTCACAGAGACCAGGAGTGCGAATAGGTGTCAAAAGCAGCACCTCGTCACCAGGTTGGAAAGACACAACGCGGTGGGATTCGTCATAGATGATCTTCCGCTCGTGCTGTCTCGCTTCAGTATTGATGCGAGCCTGATGGCGAGACTGGGCCAGGCGGGAAATGTATTCTTCGCTAGAAGACTGACATGAATTCCCATGGCTGCTAAAGAAGGAGACGTCGAGAAAGGTAGTCGGGGTGCGTCCGTACACGAGGTAAAACGGTGAGTAGCAAGTTGTTCGCTGAACGGCGGTGTTGTAAGCGAATGTCAGGAATGGTAAAAGAGTGTCCCAGTTTTTGTGGTCGGGTTGGACGTAAACGGCTATCATGTCTGCAAGGGTTCGGTGAAATCTTTCTGTGAGACCATTTGTCTGAGGGTGGTAGCTTGAAGCTGTCTTGTGAGTAGTTCCAGATGCGCGCAGTACTTCATTTACAACTTGTGACAGGAACACTTTGCCGCGGTCACTAAGCAGTACACGAGGAGCCCCATGACGCAATATTATTGCGTGAAGAATAAAGTCTGCAACTTCCACAGCTGAGCCTGTAATAACAGAGGAAGTCTCAGCGTAGCGTGTCAGGTGGTCCACGGCAGTCACTATCCATCGTTTGCCAGCAGATGTGACGGGGAGAGGCCCGTAAAGGTCAATACCTACAACCTCGAACGGCATTGAAGGGCACGGAAGTGGCTGTAGAGGTCCAGCAGGTGCCGACGTGGGGAGTTTACGACGCTGGCATGGGTAGCAGGAACCGACGTACCGAGCTACACTAGAAGAAAGGCCAGGCCAGTAATAACGACATCGAATGCGGTCAAGAGTTTTTTAAAACCAAGATGACCAGCAGTCAAGTCGTCGTGGAAGGCTTCGAGCACCTGAAGTCGGAGAGAGCGTGGCAGTACAGGAACCCAGCGCTGACCGTCAGGGTGGTAGACGTGGCGGTGGAGAACCCCATTGTCCAGCCTAAAGTGCAGGAGTTGACGACGGAGTCGCGCGTTTGGTGGATGAGAAACTCCCGAAAGGTGGTCCATGATGCGTCTGCAGTATGAATCGGACCGCTGGCGGGAGATAAATGTTGGCTCGTCATCCGAAAAGGGTTGCGTTATTGATGCGAGCGTATGAACTTTGGTAGATGTGGTGGTTGAGTTCTCACCAACGCTCATATGGGTAGTTGGAAGCGGGCAACGAGATAAAGCATCGGCGTCTTGATGTTTTCTGCCTGACTTGTAAGTTATATCAAAGTCGTACTCCTGCAAGCGTAGTATCCACCGACCCAAGCGTCCGGACAAGTTCTTCAGTGTAGAAAGCCAGCATAAGGCATGGTGGTCCGTAACGATTGTGAAGTGACGCCCGTGGAGATAGGGACGGAACTTCTATATATATATATATATATATATATATATATATATATATATATATATATATAAGGGAAAGAAGTGTATACCTAAGGGCTCGTTTTTCCGTGTTTTGACACAATATTAATGAGATCTAACAGACAGTAATGCCAAGGAATGTACAGGGGAAGTTATTAGAACCAATGGAATGTAAATAAGAAGAAAGAAAAGTGGATGAAAAAATAACCAGCCGTGAGCAGAAAACGAACCTACGATCTTCGAATAACGCGTTCGATGCTCTAACCACTGAGCTACCACAGCGGCCTTCCCTCCATCCACTTTTTGGGGTTTATATGTGAATTTAGAAGTAGGAGCGACAGTCAGTGCCATCTATAAGCCAAGCGACAAGTGTGAACCACTCTTTTATGCGCATGTTTGGCGTCATGTAGCACGTGAACTTATTACGAGCGGGCAGCTGAATAATAGTCCCTTTTATACAACCTAATGACACCAAGTCTGCCAGTACGAGACCCTCGTTAAATTAAATAAGGGAAAGAAGTGTATACCTAAGGGCTCGTTTTTCCATGTTTTGACACAATATTAATGAGATCTAACAGACAGTAATGCCAAGGAACGTACAGGGGAAGTTATTAGAACCAATGGAATGTAAATAAGAGGAAAGAAAAGTGGATGAAATAATATATATATATATATATATATATATATATATATTGTAAGGACGAGAAATAAGACACAACGCCTTTGCTGCAGGCCGGCTGTTCTTATTCTGCTTCGTCTTCCTCCTCTTCCTTCCTAGCATGCGAGTCTGTGCCAGAGAGAGTTCCAGTTTCGGTTTTCGTCATTACACTCGGCCATGACTGCTAGCATTGTCGTTGGGCCAAACGACAATGTTCTGGTAGGTAAGGCTAGCTGCAGCAGTTGACAGTGCTTCAGGTGGGCGAGGTTGGCTACATCGTCGTGGTCGGTCTCGACCACGCTGGAAGTTTGTCGAAATTGGCTCCGGCGGCCGACACTGGCTATGTCGTCTGGGTCGTTCACCGTGTCGTGATGGAGACTGGGTCCTGTGCGCGCGCGGAGCTGGCGGTAAAGTTTTTGGTGGGTGGGCTTGACTTTGTCGCCGTGGTCGAACTCGTCCATGATGCAACGTTTCCTGACAACTCGTAGAATGCAGTTCAGGTGGACGGCCCTGACTGTTCCGGCAAGGTCGCAGAGTAACCTGGAAACGCTGGTGTTTGTCCCACCGTCGCTGGTGGACTGAACTGCAGCGGGATGCCCTGCGAGGCAGCCATGATGACGTTTGGGCCATTTCTTGAAATGAGATGGGACGCAGCTCATGGTTGGGCATAAATACCACAGCAGAACTCCCAGACGTAGTCGAGCCGGTGGCTTCTGGCGAACTGTCATGTGCAAACATCGTATGCTGGGAGGAAACAGCAGGAGGGCTGGTCCTCGGCAAGTTCTCGATGGCAGTGGCCTCAGCGTAGCTAGGTATCTGGGCTTTCTCGAAGGAAACGTTCCTTGGTAGCCGAGTGTCTGCGTGGCTGAGCATGATCGTGGTCTGGTAGGGTTCAGTTGTGTCTAATACAATAGGATTGAGTGCCTCGATGTCCTCAGACGACGAGCGCGAGGGCCGTATCTCCGGACGAAGGTCTGGTGGGGGTATTTTCAGGTCGAATACCGATGCAGAGTCCGGGACCTGTAGTGTAGGATTCCAGCCACTTCGGTCAGGGTCAGCAGCAGGGAACTCCTGGCAGCATTCCGTTGACGAGCTGCAACGAACGATTGCAGCCTCGAGGCGGGGCGCTGCCTGGGCTCCATCCTCGGCCTCGGGGAAGATCGAGCTGGACTTGCTGGAGTCACAGGAAATCCGTCCGAAAGCGGCAATCAGGGCTGCACTCCATTCTGCCCAGGACTGCTGCCTGACGCCTTCGTACCTGTGCCATGCTGCGGCAGCATCCCGCAGGCGATCTATGGCCATGTCCCACTTCTGCTCTTCAGTCGTTCCGAGAGCGTTGACGGTTGCCACCCATTCCTCGGCGTCGTCCTGGAAGCCGCGAAATTCCGGTAGCGCGAAGGAAATCGGCGATGGCGGGACGGCGGGCAGAACTCCGAAATGTGCCCCCGCCAAGCAGTTCACTTGCTCCGATACCTCCGCGAGAGAACGCCGGAGATTGCGACGGTTCTCGGGCGAGCTTACCTCGAAGTTTTGTGCGGCGGCCGCAGCCAACATGGCATTGAGTGCGCACAATGTTGGCAAGATGGCAGGACATAGCTTGGAACTCGACGCTATGAGGGCGTTGGTCGTGACACGGAGTTGCGCGATGGTATGCTGCAGCTCCGCTGCGCTGTCGTGTGATCCGCACGAAGAGCCAAGGCCCGCCTCTGCGGAGGATACAGTGACTGCGGTATTCGAGGTGGTACAATTCTTGACCAAGGACGCGTGGACGGCGTCCCTTGGAAATCCAGCTGTGGTCGGATTCGTGGACATGGGTTCCAGGGCGCTGGAAGCGTCAACGACGTTCCCAGGCAAGCGGAACCCGTGTGATGAGTTGTGACCTGGTACTGTGGCGTAGATGAAGCGGTCTTGCGCCGCCGGGTAGGCCTCGACGCCGTACACGGTGGGTGCTTGAAGCGCCGACAGGTTGCCAGGTATGGAGGAGGCATGTACGCCATCCCTAGGTGAGAGAGGCCCGTGCGCATGGTTGCCGCGACGTGTCGCGTCCCAGGACAAGTTTCCCGGAACCACAACGGAGGCCTGGACGCCATCCGTCGGTGCTGGGATCGATGCTGGCCGCGACGGACGCCTTGCGGGTCCCATCAGCGAAGAAGCGTGACGGCGAGGAGGCCTTGACGCCGTCCCCGAACGGTGGTGTCAGTAAACAGCTGCCGAGGAGGGCTTGACGCCGTCCTCAAGCGACGCTTACCGCGGCTGCACGTCGGCGGGCGTTCTGGATGACGAAACCGAGACGTAAGCCGTTTTCTTCGTCGACTGCGCCATTGTAAGGACGAGAAATAAGACACAACGCCTTTGCTGCAGGCCGGCTGTTCTTATTCTGCTTCGTCTTTGGTATTTATGCCCAACCATGAGCTGCGTCCCATCTCATTTCAAGAAATGGCCCAAACGTCATCATGGCTGCCTCGCAGGGCATCCCGCTGCAGTTCAGTCCACCAGCGACGGTGGGACAAACACCAGCGTTTCCAGGTTACTCTGCGACCTTGCCGGAACAGTCAGGGCCGTCCACCTGAACTGCATTCTACGAGTTGTCAGGAAACGTTGCATCATGGACGAGTTCGACCACGGCGACAAAGTCAAGCCCACCCACCAAAAACTTTACCGCCAGCTCCGCGCGCGCACAGGACCCAGTCTCCATCACGACACGGTGAACGACCCAGACGACATAGCCAGTGTCGGCCGCCGGAGCCAATTTCGACAAACTTCCAGCGTGGTCGAGACCGACCACGACGATGTAGCCAACCTCGCCCACCTGAAGCACTGTCAACTGCTGCAGCTAGCCTTACTAATATATATATATATATATATATATATATTAATATATATATATATATATATATATATATATATATATTGTGAAGAAGAAGATGTGCCTGCAGCAAGCACGCCCGGCTCTGTCGGCTCATGCTTCGGTTCGTTGCTGTGCCGATCGCTGGACGGTTCTTCACGCTGTCTCGTCGCTGTCTTTAACGGCTAATAAACCTCCTCACACTTTGTGGAAGGTGCTGTTAATCCCCGTTGCTACACCCTGGAGCTGCGAGGCCGCACGCTACCACCTGTCATGACTGACAACGCCACTACATCGACACCTACGCCCCAGTTCAACTGCCCGGGCCATCCTAGGCTACGGGACCCGAAGGTCTTCAGCGGTGCGGATGGGACCGACGTCTAAGACTGGCTCGAGTACTACGAACTGGTGAGCGCCAACAATCAGTGGGATGAAGCCGACAAGCTGGGTCACGTCATATTTTATCTCACTGGCGTCGCCGAATTGTGGTTTAATAACCACAAACACAACATCCCCACATGGAGCGTCTTCAAGACGTCATGTGCTGAAGTGTTCGGTCGGCCGGCTGTCCGCTAGCAGCGGGCAGAACAGCGCTTGCGCGTCCGCTCTCAGCAGACTGGCGAGACCTTTACCAGCTATATTGAGGACGTCGTCGACCTTTGTCGACGTGCGAATGACACCATGCCCGAATCTGACAAGGTCAAACACATCCTGAAGGGCATCGACGACGATGCATTTCAAATGCTCTTGGCAAGAAATCCGAGCACAGTTTCCGAAGTCGTCAGCTTGTGTCAGAGCTACGACGAGTTAAAGGAGCAACGCACTCTGACTCGGCAGCCTCAGCATGGTGGTGAGTCACTGTCCAGTTTCGACACCCTGCCTGACAACTCACCGTTGCTTCAGCAAGTTCGAGCCTTCGTCCGTGAGGAAGTCGCCCGCCAACTTTCCCTAGTGCCCTTCACTCACGAGACCACCACCCGTCTACCTGCCCCACTTCGCACTGCTATTTCGGAAGAGGTTGCCCAAGCTGTTCCTCTTGCGCACCACGAGCCGCCTCTATCCAGCCGTGTTCACTACCAGCGTGTCGCGCAGCCTGTAGGCCCTCCTGTCGCCTATCCGCCAGCCGTGCAGCCTGTGGCCGCACCCCTAACGTATGCAGCACAGCCTGTGGCTCCTCCTGTCGCCTGTTCGCAAGTGATGCAGCCTGTAGGAGTGCCGTTCACATATGCAGACGCTGTGCGTAGGCTTCCGCAACCACCCTACACCTCGCGCTCACAGCCCGCACTCCCGGCTGCTTATACTGCACCTTGGGCGGCACCACCAGTCGCCAATCCTTGGAGGACGCCCGATAACCGACCGATATGCTACGCCTGCTTCACTCCCGGACACGTTGCCCGCTACTGCCGCCGTCGACCTCAGACGTTCGGCGACTATGTCCGATCGTCGCAACCCGGCAGCCAACCCTTCGCGCAATACGGGCCGGTCTCGTCACCTCGCTATGCCCCTCCCAACGACCCCGACTTCGTGACACCGCGCGCACCCTCTCCTCGTCGGCAATCGCCCTCCCCCATGCGTCGCTGGCCCAAACCTTCTGACCAAGAAAACTAAGCACCGCAGTTCAAGAGGCAAGAACTGCGCCATTTTTGAACTGTCTAAGCCCTCGCCCCTCTCCTGCTAACGTGGTCGCAGTAACTGTTGAAGGTTATTGTACTTTCGCCCTTGTAGACACCGGCGCCGCTGTTTCTGTTATTGCCGCTAATGTCTGCCGTGTATTGCATACGTCAAATAGCTCACGGCCCTCAGTCCCCAGCAGCTGCGAAGCAACTGACCACGGCGGCGGTCAGATCTGCAACGCAGCAGAGGGTGCTAAGAATCTCTGGATACGGACAGGCCGCCATTGGAACCTGAACTTGGCAGCGTTTAACGCTAAAACCTTATCTAGTGAGGGAAGTCTAGCTGTACTATTCGAGGAGCTAGAGGGTGTTAAATGGGATATAATAGGGCTCAGTGAGGTCAGGAGAACAGATGAGGCCTATACTGTACTACAGAATGGGCACGTCCTTTGCTATCGGGGCTTGGCAGACAGAAGAGAACTGGGAGTGGGGTTCCTAATTCACAGAAACATAGCTGGCAACATAGAGGAATACTATAGCATTAATGAAAGGGTGGTAGGTATTGTAATTAAACTGAATAAAAGATACAAGATGAAGGTAGTACAGGCTTACGCGCCTACATCCAGCCACGATGACGCTTCAGTTGAAAGCTTCTATGAAGACGTGGAATCGGCAATGAGTAAGGTAAAAACACAGTATACTATGGTGATGGGCGACTTTAATGCAAAGGTAGGGAAGAAGCAGGCTGGAGACCAGGCAGTAGGAGATTATGGCATCGGTGCTAGAAACGCCAGAGGAGAGCTACTAGTAGAATTCGCAGAACGCAATAATTTGCGGATTTTGAATACTTTCTACCGAAAACGAGAAAACCGCAAGTGGACATGGAAGAGCCCTAATGGCGAAAATAAGAACGAAATAGACTTTATAATGACTGCACACCCAGGAATCGTGCAGGTTGTGGAAGTGGTTGGCAAGGTACGATGCAGTGACCATAGAATGGTGCGGTCTGGAATTCGCCTAGACTTGAAGAAGGAACGACAGAAACTGATATGCAAGAAGCCAATCAATGAGCTAGCACTGAGAGGGAAAGTACAGGAATTCAGAGTGTCGCTGCAGAACAGGTACTCGGCTCTTAGTGAGGAAACCAACCTTAGCGTAGATACAATGAACGATAATCTGACGAGTATCATTACGGAGTGTGCAGTGGAAGTTGGAGGCAGGGTAGTTAGACAGGACACTGGCAAGCTTTCCCAGGAAACAAAGAACCTAATTAAGAAGCGTCAAATCATGAAAGTGTCAAGTACAACAGACAAAATAGAACTGGCAGAGCTTTCGAAGTTGATCAATAGACGTAAAGTATGCGATGTAAGAAGGTATAACATGGAGAGAATTGAACACGCTCTGAAAAACGGAAGAAGCGTCAAAGCAGTGAAGAGGAAACTTGGGATAGGCAAAAGTCGGATGTATGCACTAAGGGACAAAGAAGGCAAAATAACTACCAATATGGATAGGATAGTTAAAATAGCGGAGGAGTTTTACAGAGATCTGTACAGTAGCCGAGACAACCACGACCTTAATACTATAAGAACTAGCAGTAACCGAGATGACATCCCACCAGTAATGATAGAAGAAGTCAGAAAAGCTTTGGAGAGCATGCAAAGAGGCAAAGCTGCTGGTGAGGATCAGGTAACATCAGATCTGCTGAAAGATGGAGGACAGATTGTGTTAGAAAAACTAGCCACCCTGTTTACGAGGTGTCTCCTGACGGGAAGGGTACCAGAGTCTTGGAAGAACGCTAACATCATCTTAATACATAAGAAAGGAGATGACAAGGACTTGAAGAATTACAGGCCGATCAGCTTGCTCTCTGTAATATACAAGCTATTTACAAAGGTAATTGCTAACAGAGTAAAGAAAACATTAGAATTCAATCAACCAAAGGAACAAGCAGGATTTCGAACAGGCTACTCAACAATCGACCACATTCATACTATCAATCAGGTAATAGAGAAATGCTCAGAGTATAGCCAACCACTATACATAGCCTTCATAGATTACGAGAAGGCGTTTGATTCAGTAGAAATATCAGCCGTCATGCAGCCACTGCGGAATCAGGGCGTAGATGAAGTATATATAAACATTCTGGAAGAAATCTACAGGGGATCAACTGCTACCATAGTGCTTCATAAAGAAAGCAACAGAATACCAATCAAGAAGGGTGTAAGGCAGGGGGACACAATCTCTCCAATGCTATTTACCGCGTGCTTACAGGAGGTTTTCAGAAGCTTAGAATGGGAACAGCTAGGGATAAGAGTTAATGGAGAATACCTTAGTAACTTGCGCTTCGCCGATGACATTGCATTGCTGAGTAACTCAGGGGACAAATTGCAACTCATGATTACGGAGTTTGACAAGGAGAGCAGAAAGGTGGGTCTTAAAATTAATCTGCAGAAAACGAAAGTAATGTACAACAACCTCGGAAAGGAGCAGCGCTTCGAGATAGGTAATAGTGCACTTGAAGTTGTAAAAGACTATGTCTACTTAGGACAGGTAATAACCGCGGAGCCGAACCACGAGACTGAAGTAACTAGAAGAATAAGAATGGGGTGGAGCACATTTGGCAAGCACTCTCAGATTATGACAGGTAGATTGTCACTATCCCTCAAGAGGAAGGTATATAACAGCTGTTATCTTGCCGGTACTTAGCTACGGAGCAGAAACCTGGAGACTTACAAAGAGGGTTCAGCTTAAATTGAGGACGACGCAGTGAGCAATGGAAAGAAAAATGGTAGGTGTAACCTTAAGAGACAAGAAGAGAGCAGAGTTGATTAGGGGACAAACTGGTGTTAAGGATATCATAGTTGAAATAAAGAAGAGGAAATGGACATGGGCCGGGCATGTAGCGCGTAGACAGGATAACCGCTGGTCATTAAAGGTAACTAACTGGATTCCCAGAGAAGGGAAGCGGGTTAGAGGGAGACAGAAGGTTAGGTGGGCAGATGAGATTAAGAAGTTTGCGGGTATAAATTGGCAGCAGCAAGCACAGGACCGGGTTAACTGGCGGAACATGGGAGAGGCCTTTGTCCTGCAGTGGACGTAGTCAGGCTGATGATGATGATGACGAGGACGCCGCTTTCGGGACTGTCACTTCACACCGCAAGTGCACGGCAAGTTAAGTCTCTCGCAGCCTGCTCTGCAAGAGTGTCCATCAAAGGCATTGTTTACATTGTGGAGTTTATTGTCCTCGCTGTCTGTTCGCATGATGTCATCTTCGGAGGGGACTTCCTATCCCGCCATAATGCCGTCATCGACTGCGCACGCGCTGAAGTTGAGTTTTCACCCTTTTGTGATGTCCCATTTCCTGGCGCTCTTCATCAGCCGCCGAAGTTGTTCGTGCGTGAAGATACCGATATTCCACCTGAAAATTTCGCACTTGTTCCAGTTTCATGCAACGCCTACACTGACGCTACAGTCTTTGTTATGCCTTCCGATATCTTCACGAGTCGTCGAGCTCTGCCACTGCCTTTCGCAACGAGTGACCTTGCCGCCGGAAGAAGAAATATGTTCATACTCAACCCGCTTTCCACACCTGTCACTTTGCTTTTGGGGGAATGTCTCGGCCGTGTGCAGGATCTCGACCCTTCGTCTTTGGTTGATGTTCCGGATGACTACTGCGACCACCCAAAATCACTGTCGGCCCTCGAGGAGTCGTCCAAGGATACGTTTTCCAGCGCCATCGCCGACACCCTCACTCCCATCGAACATGCCGACCTGCTTGATCTTCTGCATGAGTTCCGGAATTCTTTCGATGTGTTGCAACCTCAACTAGGCTGCACGTTGCAAGTCAAGCATCATGTTGACACCGGCCTACACCAGCCACTGCGTCAAAGACCATACCGTGTCTCCACTGAAGAGCATCGCGTCATCAACGATCAAGTCGAAGATATGCTTCGTAGAGACGTCATTCGACCATATACAGTCCCTGGGCATCTCCTGTCGTCCTGGTGCGTAAGAAAGACGGATCTATCCGATTTTGCGTGGACTATCGTAGTTTGAATAAGATAACCCACAACGACGTATATCCTTTGCCGCGCATTGATGACGCCCTTGACACCCTCACGGAGCGGAATTGTTCTCGTCGCTAGATTTGCGGTCTGGCTACTGGCAAGTTCCAATGGCTGAAGCTGATCGCCAAAAAACTGCATTTATTAGACCTGACGGACTATACGAGTTTAACGTCATGCTCTTTGGGCTTTGTAACGCGCCCGCCACGTTTTAACGACTTATGGATAATACGCTACGTGGCCTCAAGTGGAATATGTGCCTCTGCTACCTCGACGATGTAGTGGTTTTCTCGCACGACTTTCCTACGCACCTCCTTTGCCTCAGGCACGTTTTGACTTGTCTGACCAATGCTGGCCTGCAGCTTAACCTGAAAAAATGCCGCTTCGCTGCACGCGAGCTCGTCATGCTAGGCCACATCGTGTCGAAGCACGGTGTATTACCTGACCCAGCAAAACTTCGAGCAGTCGCAGAATTTCCCAAGCCGACGACCATGAAGGAACTTCGCAGTTTTGTAGGCCTATGCTCATATTTCCGGCGCTTTGTTCGCAATTTTGCATCCATCATGTCACCATTAACCCAGCTTTTTCGCGGTGACGTGAACCTCTCCTCCTGGTCCCCTGCATGTGACGTTGCCTTCATTACTCTGCGCCGTCTGCTCACCTCCCCACCTATTCTTCGCCACTTCGACCCGATGGCTCCTACCGAAGCGCACACCGATACCAGCGCCGTCGGGCTAGGCGCTGTCCTTGCTCAACGAAAGCCCGGCTATTCAGAATACGTTGTAGCCTACGCTAGCCGCACTCTGACGAAAGCCGAAACTAATTACAGCGTGTCAGAAAAAGAGTGTTGTCAAAAAAAGAGTGGTGTGGGCGCTTGGAAAGTTCCGGCCGTACTTATACGGCCGCTTGTTCGATCTAGTAACTGATCACCACGCGCTTTGCTGGCTCTCCACGCTGAAAGACCCTTCTGGCCGCCTTGCGCGATGGGCACTCCGCATCCATCAGTACGACATTCGCGTTGTATACCGCTGCGGACGCAAACACTCTGACGCTGACGCCCTGTCCCGCTCACCTTTGCCACCAGATCCGACTAGCGGAAACACGTGCCTCCAGACCTTGTCATCGTTAAATCTTGACTCAATTGCCACCGAACAACGTCGTGACCCGTGGATCGCATCTCTTCTCGAATATCTATTCGGTACGCCCAACCTTCCGGTATCTCGATCCCTCCAGCGTCAAGCTTTCCATTTTGCCATCCGCGATCAACTTCTCCATCGACGCAACTACTCTCCTGATGGCCGCCGGTGGCTACTGGTCATTCCACGCACTTTACGATCGCAGGTATGCGCCTCTCTTCACGACGATCCACACTGTGGCCATGCCGGGGTGTTCAAAACATATGAATGCCTTCGCCATCGCTATTACTGGCGCGGCATGTACAATTTTGTACGCAAATTTGTGCAGTGCTGTCGTGACTGCCAGCGACGCAAATCAACACCGCTACGTGCGAATGGCGAATTGCAGCCACTTCCGTGCCCTGCCAAGCCATTTGATCGCGTTGGCGTTGACCTCTACGGCCCCCTTTCATTGACACCAGATGGCAATCGGTGGATTATAGTGGCGGGACCATCTAACACGCTACGCCGAAACAGCCGCTTTACCGAGCGCTACCGCCCAGGATGTCGCCTCTTTCATTTTACGTCAATTTATCCTTCGACATAGCGCACCTCGAGAGCTCTTTAGTGACAGAGGCCGCGCTTTCCTCTCTGAGGTCATCGAAGCTCTGCTTTCGGAATGCCACGTCATTCATCGAAAAACGACAGCATACCGCACGCTTGGTGATATGCTCTCAATGTACGTGGCATCTCATCATAGCAACTGGGACCGTGTTCTCCCATACGTCACATTCGCATACAATACTGCAATACAAACAATCACGGGATTTTCACCTTTTTTTCTTCTTTATGGACGTCACCCTTCCCATACAATTGATGCTCTACTTCCCTACCGTCCTGATGCTTCCGAATGTCCACCTATCTCCAATGCTGCTCGACAAGCCGAAGAGTGCTGCCATCTCGCCCGTGCGTTCACCTTGGACGAGCAGCAACGCCAGAAAGAAAACTGTTGCACCTCTCTTCCGGATCCCAGCTATGCCCCAGGGTCTCTCGTGTGGCTTGCCATTCCATACCAAACTCCGGGACTCTCATCAAAACTTGTCCCCCGGTACGAGGGGCCTTACACCGTTTTAAAAAAAACCTCTCCGGTTAATTACCTAATTGAGCCAGTTTCCCGATTGGATGACATGCGCCGGCGTGCACGTGACATCGTCCATGTTTCCCGCTTAAAACCATGTCATGAGCCCCTCCCTGAAACTTCTTAGGTCGCCAGGATGGCTCTTTTTTCAGCGGGGGCGATTGTGAAGAAGATGTGCCTGCAGCAAGCAGCATCGCCAACGCCCGGCTCTGTCGGCTCGTGCTTCGGTTCGTTGCTGTGCCGATCGCTGGACGGTTCTTCACGCTGTCTCGTCGCCGTCTTTAACGCCTAATAAACCTCCTCACAATATATATATATATGTATATATATATATATATATATATATATATATATATATATATGCACACACATCACACACACACAAGACTAGAACGTCATATTTACAGAGTTCAAGGTGCGTTGCCTTGACTTAGCTCTGGCGTCGAGTCGTAGGGCTCATCCGGTCTTTGAAGCTCGTTGCGTCGATGGTCCCAGCCGTAAGCTGCACCGTCAGATCCGTACAATGACCTGTATATGCAACGTCGGGTCCCCACAGCAACTGTACCGCTTGTCGTTCTTGGTGCACCGCCTATAGAGCGTCTCTGCAGGCCATCTGGTGCGTGACAAGAGGGTTGGAGTCGTTGGGCCGAGCTGGTCTAACTCCTGGCTGCGCCCCGTAGCTTACAGGGTGTTGCTGTGAAGGCTGGGGCGCATCTTTCCTAGGAGCTGTGCTCATGGGGTTCCGGCAAACACCATGCCGCCTCGACCCCTCGTCCGCGCACGTCTGCGTTTCAAGACCCCGTGCTTCATTCTCTCTCGGCCACGTCGTCGCTCGTGCTCTCTCTCCTTCGTCTTCCTCTTTTCTAATTTCTCTTTAAATTAGGCGAGCGTTGTTCAAATCACCTGGTGTCCCTTCGTCCTTCTCTTCTTCATATCTTGTAATATACTCATGACACTTGTGTCGCACGTTTCCGCACTGGTCAATGCAGGCCTAAAACAGGGCTAATAATGCTCAGAACCGGTGCAAGATAAACTAGCAAGGTCTAAAATTATATAAATGACACAATAATCTCAATAATTTACCTCAAATTATGTATAAAGAAATTGGTAGGCCTTATGTAGCTTGAAACAGCAAAACTGGACAATTCTGATGACTAATTGGATTGCTTCTAGGTTGTCTCTAGACCTTAGCTAGTGATGCAGGTTGTTTCTACATTGAATCTCAGTGCAGAAAGGTTCGAGTCAAACCACAGGCAGTCCCGGACATGACACTTATGTCTCATCTCCAGAGACAAAACGTGACGCTGAAACCAAGCATTGACACCTCTTTAGATATATGGGCACATCGTCGTCGGTGTAGGCCTTCCAATGCTTCACAGTCTTCTCGCAGCCACCGTGCTGGATTCAGAACTACGCCAGGACCTGCGCGGTACCTACACTAAAGCTGCATCAACTACAGAAACAATGCTCGATCTGAGTAGATTTAGTGCTAGACTAAGTGCATTTTTTCGCAAGCTTTCTGGCTTACCGAGTATCTTCTTGCAAGAGGGGTTGTTTTTTTTTGGCATTGCTGTGCGAAGATTTTACTAATAGCTGGCTTGACGATGAGTTCGTGGCAGGGAGACATAACGGAGGACACATTACGAGGAACACAGGGGCACAGTTTTAACGCGTCCTTCGTTCTTTGTGATTTGTCCTTCGTAACGTCCCCCGGCTGTAAGCACATCGCCGAGTAAACGCTTGTCTGTGTCCTCTGTGAGTGTGTGTATTTTTGCGCTTGTTTCATCATGAACCTTTACCAACACGCCCAACTGGCAGTCATCCTAAACAAAAACCAATTAGCCCCTTTCATCACATTACAGGCATTTAACGAATAGTAAAAGTTAATCAAGAGCGCTCTTTGGATGTTACATGACGTGGTGCACAGTGCGCTCTCTCTCTCGTTCGTCGCAGCCACCCCGAGCACCGACATGACGCGGCTTCCCCAGGATGCGCTGAAGCGGCTGACCAAGCAGCGCGAGCGCTTCACGTTTGTCAAGGGCCACCTGGAGATCTTGGAGAGGCACTACCAGCGTAACCCTTACCCTAGCCAGAACGACAAGGAGAGGGTCGTCGAGGAGTGCAATGCTTACTCCATGGAGAGTGGTGCGTGACTTCCTGTTTGCCGTACCAGCATGAGCAGTACGAGCCGGAACGTGCGAGTGCATGCAAAATAGCCTCAAACCTCGATTTGAGAATTTGATGCTGCTTTAGTAATGAGGTAGTGGGGGGGGGGGGGGGGGGTTTCTGCAAAACGGTGCTGCTCTCACAGTGTGCCTTTTATGGCACAATAAACGTATTGTGCTCTTAACGTCTTGTTGTATTGCCTACTTCTGTGCTCAGGTGTTGCTGCACGTGAGAAAAAAATAGTAGCGCTCATTGCTATAAGCAGTACTGTTTTGTTCTATTCCTATTTTGCTGTAACTTGATTTTGTGTAGCACAAACACACGGACACACATACACAAGTTAAAGGATAAACAAATCAGGCCTTGTATTTCGCAGCAGCTACTGTTGGAAACAACACTGGAAGGGCGCCTTGCTTTAGCTAACTGTTGGCACTCCTGCCTCGTGAGTTTTAGGAGCTTTCTCCTTTTGCTGGGAGGTTATCTCTCGCCGATTTCAAGAGCAGTAAGCAGATGGCACGCTGCCGCTTAGGCGGCGGTCCACTGTTGGCGCGTGCTTTAGTTTGAGAGGAGACCACTAGAGGGCCGCGGCTATATATAACGCTTGCTCTTGGCACGCTTCCTTTCTCTTTCGCTGAACAACGCTCGGTGCGCTTTGATACTGCTACTCAGCTCTCATCATTAACGCCAAAGAAGTCAAGGCAGCGGTGCAGAGGGCTCGCGATGCAGCTGCAGCGCGGTCTCACTGTCAAGACCCTGCCGTGAGAGTTGCAAGGCTGAAGCGAAACGCCAGCGCCGGCAGTGAGCTAGCTCCAGCTTTAAGGTGGCGACAGCGGCGAGGGCTCGCGCCGCCGAAGCCGCACAGGCTCATCGACCCGGGTCATCTTTTTGTATGACGACCGAGCGGATGTACGAAGGATTCACAGTTTACTGGACTTGACCTCCGAAGCAAGCTCCTTCATCATCATTCACTTCGTGGATACGCTGTGATTTTTTTTTATCAACACTAGCGAGGCAGGAGGGACCAACATTTAACAGAACCTTGTCACCATCCCCACTTTGTTTCCAACAGCAGTTGCCATGAATAATGCCACGTTGAGTTTGAGAGTATTTGTAGTGCGCTGATGTGCTCCTGCTCACATTGCTCACAACTGTACATCTGGTCAGGTCATCAATACAACAGAATTTCGGGCTTGTCAAAACATGACGGAAATGTGATTAGCATTGGACAGACATGGACAGAAGAAGAAATCAAGGAGGAAGCATCAGTGCCTTGGGATGTCAATTTTCTTGTTTTTTGTTGATGTCTTTTCAAAAAGAAATGCATCATGCATTATTTCTTTTTTTCTCCGTGTGGTCATTCACTCGCAGGTTCTAGCCGGTGTGGCTTCATGACCATAACCAACGTCAGCAACTGGTTCGCGAATCGGCGCAAGAGGGAATTTCACCGCTCGGTGCAGACACGTACGTACCAGATTTGTCTGCACATGTTTGTTGCCTACGATGCAAGGGCATCTGTGTAATATTGGTTTCAGCATCTTGTGACAACTATAGTCACATTTTTTTTTTTTTTTCCGCAAGTGCTCTTGCTGCAGAACGATCTAGAAAAGCGCCATATTCATGGTTATGCTGGTGTGGTAAATTTTCACCAGAAAAGAAGTGCTTAGTAGAGGTAGACAATGGTTTTAAAGCTAGCTCAATTAATCATCATTTGACTTCTTGGCAGCTGTGCCAGAAATGGACAAAGCTTCTTTCTGAGAATTCAAGTAATAGCGGCAAATTAACTGAAATGATGGCTGCCTGTTCCTTAGATGTGAAAAGGGGAGGGGGTGGATTTTTAAACTGTGCATTTAATGGACATGTTCATTTCAGCTATGTGTATGCACCAAAGTTATTCTGGGTGACATCACGATAAGCCATGATGTCATTGCAGTCATGACTGTCGATGCACCGAACCTACACAGCCTACTTCCAACAGAAAAAAAGTAAACAGAATGGGGGTTCTCAGAACACTTAAAACTTGTCATGTTCGTCATTTTATACGAGCTTGTCCCAGGCATAGGTTGGCGAACTGACTCATGACTTGACTCACTCGAACTCGCTCAGTTTCAGATCAAGACGCGAATTTGGGTCTGAGCAAATTCGCGGGGGTAGTACTTAGATGAGATTGATTTCAAGCCAGTCTTGCTTAGGAAAACTATGGTGAGTCTGAGCCTGATTGACTCCGAAATGCAAAATTTCTCGAGCGAGTCTGAGTGAGTTACACCGTTCTTTTTTCCGACCTATGGGCTCAGCTGCTTGCGAATGGTGCAGGCAATGTGTACTGTCCTTCGCAGGTGGGCTGAACGGGCAGCCACATTAAGCTGAAAGGGGCCCTCCAGTACTTTTGAAGCGCTCATCTTTTATTTGTAGCTTGCGTAGACTGTGGTGGCTGGAAACAATTTTAGCATAGGTCTGGGCTTTGATATCAAATGATCTAGCCTTCTCATCACGCGACAAAGTCGCTACATCTCTGTCGACCGCACCAACAAGTATTGGTGCTCGCCAGAACTTTTGAGGACGGAAATTACGACTAAGCACGCAAGCCCGTCGTTGAAAAAATTTAGCGTTATAATTGCTTGTGCTTGGACATCAAAACTGACCTTACTGACGTGTTTTGTTTTCCACTTTTGTGTTTTTTCATTGTACCCCTAAAAGGTGCTGTTGCAAATGAAAAAGGTCACTACAAGTACAATGCATGACTGAGGTGCTGGCTGCCATTTCACCTCGAGATTTTTTCGCTTGCAGGGGTCTAATGTCTATACGAAAGCTTCTCCCCTTCTTTCTTCTTGTGCCTGTGTGTTTGTGAGCTGCTGGCTTTTCTGGCGCGTGTTCTAGGCTTTTGATTGTGGTTGAAGTGAAGCAAATAATCCCCTTTGAATTAATGTCGCCGCACCCTTTTAGTTCAAGGGCAGCGCACTGAACAACCAGTGCAGGGGCAACCATGCTTTACCGCCCTTTTCGTTTCACAAATGTCTGTCTCAGAAGGATAGGGGAGTGTGATACAGAATGTCGGCGTAAGGAACAGCACACGAAGCCTTGCTTCGAAGCTGTAGCGTACGCTCAAGTTCGGACAAGTTGGGCGTCTGGCACCACGTTTGTTACTGGGACAAGTACTTCAACGTGTCGAAAAAGACACTTTAGTGTGTAAGCTTCTTTACATAGGAGCTTTCAGCTTCTTTCATTGGGGTGCTCTCAAACATCATGAGGGGAGTGAAATGCGGATCATGGGACCCAGCAAAAATAAAGTTAGAGGTAGGACATTTCTTTTTTAACACGAAAGTGTTTTACGCTGGGGTTCACTAAGTCTTTGTAGGCGTATTTTCATGACGGATATGACGTTGATAAAACTAACACAACGAAATGAGAAAGAAAAAAATCATTAAGAGAAACTTACTCCACTGGGCATTGATTGTTTGACTGATTGGGACCACGACGACAAGCGCCCGTGGTCCTACTTACTATTTTTCTTGTGTTTTCGATTTTCTAGACTGAGTAACTGCGGATTGAATGCCCTTGTCAGTGCTATTCTTGCTGCAGTAATCTGTCCTTACTTCAGTCTATACAACCCATCAGTATAAAATGGGAAGGTAGGAGGGGGGGGGTAAGCAGTGTTAGAGGGCTCCTTTAATTGGAGGGCTAACTGCGGTCACAGCACGCAAGGCCTATGAGATTTGTGCGGCCAAAAGCATATCTCGGGGAGGCTGCTCTCGTTTCATTGAAGTGCATTCTCTTCTTGTTTATGTCGCAAGTTGTGATAGCACCGTTACGTCTAATTGATATTTTGGAAGAACTAGAAATGGGCTGCATCGCTCACCGAACTGGCCAATCGGCAGCAACCAAAGTGGGCACATCGAGAATAGGCACCCCCTGATGGAGCATTGCGCCACCATTTATTCGCCTTGCACTTATACCATGGACAATCAAGTAATCCTCTTATGCTACCAAGTTTGCTGACAGAAAAACAAAAGGCAGCTTGCAACAAGTTGTGCCGAGCTTAATGTGGAGCTTAGCAAACCCCTCTTGTTATTTCCATTTGCTATTCTCTTTTTAAGAACAATAGTCTTTCTTGGATATTTTAACGCAGAAATTTTGGTCTGTCTCTGCCTGTCACATGATTCGGCCAGCCCGGCCAAACTTTAAGCTCTGGCTAATGCCCAGACATTGTGAACTGGTGGCTGCATTCATACTTGTGAACACGGTCAATCAAAAATGAAATATTATGTGTATCTGAGGTGAAAACATCAATACGTAAGAATTAGGCTGTGTGTTCCTTTACTAGAAAAATATATAGATACCTCATTTTAAAGACCCTGGCGTTTTTGAATGCGACGCTATGCACAAAAAAAATAAGCCCTCTGCCAACGATGTGGCAGTGCCACCTGGTAGTGGCACTGGGTTCTGCACAAGCTCATGTTTCCTGACACCACTGCCAGATGGCGTCCATATTTCACACAGTGCCTCTATTTTATCAATGCCAGCCAGATGCTCGCGACTCAACATAGAGGAGGTCTGTCTGAGGCGAGGCAAAGCATAAATGGCCGCGGATGAATGAGACCAGGACTAGCAGTATGACCAGTAGAAGACCATCATCTTTCGACAACATTTGCAGCAAAGCACGCAGATAGGCACCCAATTTTTTGTCTATTTCTTTCACTGTCATTGTTTTTTCGACTTCTTTCTCATTATAATTCTTTTTTCTTTCTCTCTTATTGTTCTTTCCTCTCTGGCCCATTAAAGTTATTGCATCCTACGCCAGAAAAATTGGTGCATTTTTTCTTGGAGCGAAGCTGAAGATGAAAAATAAGGCGAAACAAGTGCGTGTCGATAGACTTTCTGTGTACTTAAACAGCTCAGCTGTCAAACCTAGAAAATCTTTCTATTAGGGTGCAAGCTTGATGGGACTTAATTCTCCGTTTGTCCTGCAGCTGACACTTTCACCCAGTCGCCGTCAAGTTACAACACAGTGACCAACGTGGGGGGCCGCTCACTCTGGAGCTCGGACCTGACCGTCGGGCCGCACCACCAGGCGCACCACCCGCACCACCACCACCACAACGGCGGCATGCAGACGACAATCAAGGAGGAGCCGCTGGACTTCGACACGGCGGCCGCCGCGTACGACCGCAAGGTACTCCCCGAGAGCGGCATGTCGTGGAGCACGGACCTGGATGGAGGCGTCACGCACGTCCCCTCGCCGTACCAGCCGGTGCCACCGCCTCCACCGCCGATGGGACTCGGTCCGGACGGACCCCCACGCCATGGGCTGCACGGAATGAGCAGTCCGGTGCCCGGCATGGTCCACGGCGGAGAAGGCTCCACAATGCAGCTGGGACTGCCGCAGCACTCGATGCACCAGCCGGTCAAGCAGGAAGGCGGTGACGTGTGGCCACTCGACAACCGAGTCCTCTCAACGGGGTGGAGATAGCTTATCGAGACGGGCTTTGCGTTTCTGACCTGATCTGGCCACAGTGTCTCATTTTAGGGTACCTGCATCGAGCTCTAACGAGCCCTGGCTTGTCACTTTTGAAATGTGAGTAACTAGCAGGCTGGCTGAAGGGCGTTAACTTACTGCTTGAGAAGTCAAAACTTTTCACGTTGACAGTGAGCAGCGCAAATTGCCGAAGTGTGGAAGACACGCAAGAAACAACTCTGGAAGTGAAAGAAGAACAAACACGAGCGCTGTGTGCAACCCTTTCTTTCCTTCCTCAGTCCTTCCTTGCGTGTACTTCATCTTCAGCACTTCTGTGCTTCGGACCTGCTCATCGTCAGCACAAGCGCAAACCAACTCTCCCACATTGCCAATCTTATTCAGTAGTATTCAGGCACTGTCGCCTTAAGAATATGATGCGACTCTAATCAGTGCAGAATAGTGAATAGTTGACCTGCCCTGTGACTACTTAATGGGCTGTCAATTTCTCCATTGGAAGTAGAGGTACATGTGTTTACGTTGGTACCACAATGAAGAAGGGGGCATGAGAAGCATTATTAGTCAACACAATAGGGTGCAAATTTCAATGTGCAGTAAGGCAAAAAACTAAGCGAGCTGTGTGTCGTCTCATTTTTGTTGTCTCTCAAGGAAATGTCCTGGCTGCTTAGGCAGGGTCATTTCCGTCCTAATACGTTATGTATCTGACTTTCCTGGTTCCTTCTTTCTGATTTCGTTGCCTGAGATTTTTGCATGCTTGAAACTGAGCAGTTGTTACCAGAATAGTTTTGCAGTTTGACTGGTTCTTACGCTCGCAAAGTTGCAGTGGTAATGTCGGTTTGGCTTCATGCCTCTTATGGCTGCAGAGAACGGTGCTTGAAAATTTAGCTTTATTTGTTAGCCAGTCAACGTACTTCAGCATGCTTATTGTTTTACGCCTCTACATTCACTTTCTAGAGCCAGGGCTTGGGACTTGGCATGGCCATATGTGGCGAGTGAAAGACTTGCAGTCTAGTGCGCTTCTGCAGCTCTTCACTTGAATGCATGATGCATTCTGATTAAGCATATACAGTTTAGAGAATTTCTGGCCCTCTTTGCTCGGCTTTGATGAAAATATTAGTTAGGCTTGGTGCAAAGGCTCCCTTGTGGCTGCTGCGTGCTTTATGAGGGACACGCGGAATATTTTTTTTTCTTTGTTGATTCACATACACTTCTCTCTGTGGAAGTATGTTGAAACTTGTCTCCGAATGGTTCATTTGTCAAGCTCTGCACCGAGCCAAGCCCCAAGATTGCCATACTTGCACATTTGCAGTGGGTTTCAATGGCCTCCTCTTGTACTCTACACCTGAGAACCAGTTGGCTCTGGTGCTAGAAAATACCAGATTCAGCTAATTACCACCAAGCTGTTTCTAAATGTTTCTACATCCAGATAGGTTTGCTACGCAATACCTCATCCGAATTTGTGCTGCCCGTCCTTTGCTCAAGTTGGCACTCAACGAACTCATCACGAATCACGGGGTCACATTACGGATCGGTCGCTTTTGGGAGGATGATCATTTTGAGTGAATGGGTGCTGATTTGGCTAAACCAGGAGAAGGCAAGAGGCCATGTAAGTTCTTTGCTACTGCGTCACATTCAACAGAAGGCGCCCCAATAAATGCCTAGTTGAGAATAGCGCTATAGCTTATTGCCACTTCAACTCTGATCACTACACAACACGCGTTTTTCTGCTCGTTGAATTGTCCGTGCAGTCTATATGCATCAATCTGTCTATTCGTTGCTCTATATCCATCTGTCGACATTCATTCTTGTCAAACCATTTGTTCGCATCCGTTCTAGTGTGTATATTTGTATGCCCATAGCACTGCATCCATCCGTTTGCACTAATTCATGCGTGCATAATTTCATGCACCCAAAGAAAAACGGAAACACAGTAGGGAAAGACCTTCCCATAGAGCGTATAATAAAGGTAGAGGAGTTAACTAGCTGGTTTGCTATCCTACAAGACCTTCCCATATCATTCTTTAAACACTGTGTGATCAGTCGTCTGCCTAACATAACTATACCTGCCAATTCTGCCTGTGGTACTGGCGCTGATGTGTTGCCGCTTAGGCGATGTGACAATAATGGGGCTAGTTTGAAAGTTAATGGTTTAAGCGAGTTAAGTAGTGACCACCTCACCATCGCGTTGCAAGCTGCTCTGCTTCAATGCCTCTTACGTTCTTTTCTTTTATAGCATGCGCTTGTAAACTTGCGCCCATCTTGGTATGTTTGTTTACACTGATCCGTGTGCACCTATTCAAGTGCACCTGTTCATTCGCTGCCATTTACGTGGCATGTGTTAGGGTGGATTTTCTCGGGTGTCATTGCCCTGTTGTTTAGCACCCATACATCCGCCTGTCTCACTTTACAGTGAACACTCCCTAGCAACAGGTGTCATTGCTCAAGAAGCAATGTGCTACGACAGTACTAGGGTGTTTGAGGGCCGACTGTGACAAAAGCTCGTTCTGGCCAAAATGTGGATCAAGTGGTTACTTCATTGCCTTTGAAAGACTACTGATGGGCGTGAGTTGAGAGTTATGTCTAAAAAAAAAAAAAGATTTTTTTTCTTTGTTTTTGTCGCACGAGGTGCTTCACCGCTGCACCTTATTGCAAAGCAATGACCCTTCGAATGTCGCAGTACCTTGATTTCTCGAACGGTGTACTCTTAAAGGTCGTCTACACTGCCAATGTTCAACATTAGGTACAGCTCCACTTTCGTAGCCATTTTTGCTCATAATCTTGCACTTCCTTCATCCTAACTCTGATTGTGGGGCCTCCCCGTTTTCGGAGGATCAATGCCTATGGTTTTGTTTCTACCACCTTATACTGCTGTCAATATATATGTATATATATATAACTTCTTTTTTTTTCATTTTTGGAAGAGTTTAAGGCTGTAGAAGACGAGACATTTTTCTTGGCAGTAATTATGCTTTCCTTACCAAAAGCTTTTTTAAAGTGCCAGAAAGAATTTTCGCTCACGGGACAGTGTTAGTTGGAAACATTCACTTTTCTGCTTTATTGCATCCACTGCAAGTTCTGTAACATTCTGATATGCCATTATTTTTCATGCTCTTAAGTTGGTTCTAAATCATGTGGAAAGCATAAATAATATGAGCGAGCATTCCAATATCCTTGTTCTAAGAGATACATAACAAACCCCATCTTAAAGTTTCCTCCACACATTTCATGTCCAGTGATGCAAGAAATACGAGTTGAATCAGTTTATACTCGCAAATCTAAAAATAATGGTTCTGATAACATTTCTTTTTCCTAATGGGAAGTAAATATTACTCACACGAAAAGCTCCTTCAGTCAGCCTGCTTTGCCACATTGTATGTTACCATTCATGTGTCACGCCAGAACGAAACTGGAATGTAGGAAAAACAAATTGGAACCGTCGTTCCACTCTTGCTCACACTCGTGATGTCGACTTCTTTCCTTCGCAGATGCCTCGTCGCAGAGGCTTATGGGCATTTAGCATCCTGTTACGTCGCGATCGTGCACTTTGCACTTGTAAGGGGCACTGCATTCTCAAAATCTTTTTTTTTTCTTCCTGTTTTCATTTTGTTCTGGCGTGACACCACCAATGGGGATAAGGAATGCAGTGGTCAAAGAAACAGCGGAACAGAGCTGGCAGCCACTGGTACAGTGTACTTGTGACAGTTTAAACTTTAAGGGCTCAATATTCATGGATGTTCAAGAAAACCTAAGGTTTCCGTACGGCTTGCCAGCTTTTCGGCATGTTTTGTTGATGCTCAGATGCACTTAGTGAGGTTATCTGTTGATTAGACTGGCCGAGCATCGGGATGGGGTCGAAAAAATGAACGACGTGGGGAAGTTTACGAGGCCCGGGTGGTCAGAGGCACGCTCGCATCTCGGTGGTTTCGGGGTCGTCTTGTGTCGCAACAGTCACTGCCTCGATGAAATCGTGTCGTCAATTTTGGTGGGTCACTTTTGAACTAGGCCCAGTCGCGGTATATGGCTGTTTACTCATTAACAACGCACGAAAGTGAAACTGTTCTCGAAAGTAATTCATTGAGAATGCAGATGTGGTTTTTCAGGAACAGAAGTTGTGTTGTGTGTCGATTTCTACACCTTTTCTTGTCATATGCATGTTTTTACCCATGTGCTCTCTAATGTCGTTTGTTTTGATCCACGATTCTGTTTTATGAGGTGCTACATTGTTAATCTCTGTGTGCTCTTTGCTCCTGGTATCTAGACGAATGCAGTCAAGCCTTGTTATAATAAACTAGCGTCGAGACCATAAATTAGCGCATTATAGCCCAGATTTATTGTAACACTACAGCAAAGAATGGGCTCTAACAGATCGGCAGTTTAAGTTGCTCAGAAATAATTTTATAATAATGTCTATATAGGCAAGGAGATTTCAAGTGTCCATAGCATGAGATGGCCTATTCTACTTCAGCAGTTTTAGTCGTTCGGAGTTTCTTCAACTACAGGCTTCCGAGTCACCTGGCCATGTTCGCAGCATCCGCGCTGCTTATTTTCAAAAAGATTTTCGCCAGTTTTTTAACCCCAAAAGCAATTTTTTTGTGTCATTATCTCATTTTATGCAAAAATGTAATTCTGAATCGATTTTTGATATATTCTGCTTTTTACTAGAATGATAAGCCTTGTGCAAACCAAATATTTCTTTCTTTGTTATAGCTGATGTCGTGACAACTCTCGCGTTTTTGGTTTCGTTATAAAAAGAATAAATGCCTCGGAAAGCAAGCATGACCAACCAAACTTCATGTCTAGTTCACTATAACCGATAATTCACTATATCAGTGTTATCATAACGATACGATGTTTGACTTAAGTCTTCGTTGTTGCATGATAGAATTGAAGCGAGCGTACTCTGTGGGAGCACCTAACGTTTTTATGTTTTTCCTTCCTGCATTTCATCTCTCTGTGTGCTTAAAGGTGCACCGGTTTTGATGGACGTTCCGAAAGATGTCACGTTCCGAGCCCGCATTCCCGGAATTGCTTTCTCAAAGGCCGGGAGTCTGATGTGGCGGCTTGTGATTTTGTACAGCGTGCCCCCTTTGCTGGGCATTTTTCGTCGATTGTGATTGGGCCGTGTTTCCTCACAGCGGTCACAGCTGCCGGGCAGTGTCGTTAGCGCTGCCGGGGTTTAAAAAGTGTGCACTTCGACTGAAAGGCATAGGCGCACGCACCTGCTGCTAACTGATCAGAAAAATACGGCGCCGGCTGCGACCGCTGTCTGAACACGGCACTGCGCTACTGGGTTTCGCATTTCGACTGGTTGCTGCCAAGGCTTTTCTCTTGGAACTACGAGTGCTGGTTAACCAAGGTATTGGAAATTTGGGAGCAGGTATGATTGGGCTGGAAAGCCTGGTCTGGCCAAATGCACTTTGTATTCTGCTCGAGCTTGCATGGAGAACCTCCTTTGAATAGCATGTTCAGAAAGTTTCATTCAGGGACATCTCTGCAGTACAGCTTGAGTTCAAACTGAAATACTGGTACAAAGTACGAAGACATTCTTTGCTCTATGGCGATTGTAGTAGGCACTACAATTAGCACTTACAGGAAACCTGGGTTCTATGTTGAATGAGTAAGAGCTTTCTTAGAAGAAAGGGAAGCCTTTCCTTCCATTTTGACTTTGAAAGGCCTGTGTTGCCGCTGGTGATCACTTACAATACAGCAAGCTTGCATTGCTCAACGACTGATAATCAGCAGCAATCTTATTCATTGAAGTGATGCATGAATTCTTGGTGTCGTCAATAACCTTCTTCGTAATACATTGTGTCATAATCAAATTGACCCCCATCGCTCTTGCTTTGTTTTTTTTGCAATGCCAAGAGACAAGCCTGGCAGGGATCATTTGAAATGCAAGCCCTTGTGTATAGAATGTTGCGTCGTTTAGCGAGCCAAGCATAGGTGATTCGCCTCAGTGATTTGCTGGCTCGCTCACTCTTGCGCGGAGGTGGAATCCGGGGGCGAGTCTCGCACACAACCGCATTCTAGTGCAATAGGGACCTGTTACATCTGGAGTTCGAAAACAGCCTGGTTAAATTTCGGCATATAAAAACGTGGACGTAGAAATGTGGTCGAACAAGCAGAACAAAAAGAGGGACACAGCAGATCTATTTTACTGTGAGGTCTTCTTTACGGCAGATGGAATTTGTGTAGCTGTGCAATCTCACACTGAGAATTGACCAAGGTCATAGAGAAAGCCACAAAATGTGCTTGCAAATGGCGAGCTCGTACGTGATACTAATGACGGTTGCCAACACGATTGGTCTGGCACTCTCAATGAGGGATTCAATATTAGCTAAAATGTGTGATGGCTTTCTCTGGTATCAGTAGAAATAAGCTTTCTAAAATCTGTGTAAAACATCTCAATTGGCAATCATTATCAAGCACAAAGAAGGAAAATAAAGGCGTTTATAATGGCATGAGATGCAGGATAAGCAAATTCGGAAGCAGGTGTCTAGGAACTGGCAATCAAACATAGTATCAAATATGACTGGTTTTTTAACTTTATGCAGGGGCGTAGGCAAAAATTTTTCTTAGGGAACCTCCTTGATTTTGGAAATGGAGAGGGCACACCCTCTTGAAATGGTCATTTTTGCTCTGTACGCCATGGGGGAACAAATTCAGGGGGGGGGAGGGGGGACACTGCTTGCTATGCCACCCCTTGACTGTGCCACTGACTGTGTGTGCCATTTTTTTTTAGCAAATGCTTCCTTGCGAGGGCCTGTACATGAACTTTAGCTATAAAAACATAAGTGCTGTAAATTTCAGTTTTGCGCTGATCGTTTCACATTCGAACGAGCAGTGGCAACTGATGGTGGAAGACAGTTATTTTTTTAGGCCTAGAATGACTGTCTATGGCATGAACTTTCCTTTACATTTTTGTAAAAACAGATAGGTACTGTGCCAGAATGGCACAGCACGCAAAATTGCCCACCGGCGGTGAGCTTGCCAAGGGAGGCATTTTACGCCTGTATTTTTTATACCTGTGCCAAGAAAGTCAGATGGGCAAGTTGTGTTACACCTCTCTTACTAAACAACACAAAGGGGTCAACCGATGAAGTCAAAAAGAAGTTAATTTTGGAATTTCTAGGCAAGCTGTTTTACACCAGTCTTACTAAATGGTGCAAGAGAGTCAATTGAAGTAGAAAAGAAGTCAATTTGAGAGCCAACTGGGCAAGTTGCTTTACAGCTGTCTTACTAAACAACATAAGGGAGTGAACTGGAGATTTGGGAGTCAACTGGGCGAAGTTGCTTTACACCTGTCTTATTAAATTATGCAAGGGAGTCAACTGGGGAAGTAAAAGAAGGAATTGATTTGGGAATAAACTGGCAAGTTGTTTTTCATTGGGCTTCAGTACTAAATGACACGAGGGAGTCAACTGGGCAGTTGAAGCGGAGTTAATAGGGGAGTCAGTTCGAAGTTAACAGGGCAGTCATTTTGCACTTGCCTCGCTAAATGATGCAGTATTCGAAATGCTGAGAAGCTTCAGCTTCATGTTGCATAGCAGCCTCGGCTGCCATGTGTGTGGTAGAAGCATATCCAAATGGATAGTGGCCTTCAGTTGTGGTGACAAATGTTTGTTGATGTGTTTATGGTGAGATATCCAAACAGATAGTGGCCTTGAATTGTTATGCGAGCAAAGTTTGGATACGTGCAATTTTGTGTGCATGAAAGAGCTATCCGAAATCGACAGAGTCCTTGATGCTGTGATGATAACATTGTGTGAACATGTATGCTTGTGTGCGCATATAAGATAATCGTGAAGGATAGAAGGTGTGGGAATCTTGTCAGAACAGAGTGTGGACGCGTGTGCTTGTGTGAGTGAAAAAAAAAAAAAAAAAGATTATTCAGACGCCTTTCAAGAAGGGCCCTGTTGCAGTGAGACACAATGTGGACACTTATGTGTTTGTGCACATAAAGAAGTTATCCGAAATAGGTGGCTCTATGGGAGCCTTGTATTGCGTCGAAAATCGTGTGTGGCACTACGTGCATTTGTTGTAGTTTGCTTGAGATTTAGCCAAAGGTGAAATGCTGCCAAGTTGCCCGGTGCGAGTTTGCGCCAGTTTTTTTTTTCTGCTGGGTTTGACTGGGTTGGGTCACAGGGTAGTGAGAGTGGGTTGGAAACTGGGGGTGCGCATGTATTTTTGAGGCTTCGCTTATGATAGTCGTTGTATTTAGCTGCAGAGTTGTGCATGCCTTTACGCTGTTGTTTGGTAGTTGAGAAAAAAGAAGAAAGAAGAGCATCGCTTAGATTTTTTATGTGGTGTCTCATGAAAGGCTTCAGAAAAAGATGTGTACTAAAACCTGTAGGTGAATAGAAGAGTCTCGGCCTGTGGCTCTAGGCTCTTGTCTTGCAGTGTTTTTAAATGAGCAGAACTACCGAGGCAGTTGTCATCATATTGATCTGTGACTGAGGGTCGTATTGTCGATTAGGCTGCTTCGGGGGTCTCGCCTTTGGGGCATGTTGATCAGTTGATCCAGTGAATGTGAATTAAGTGAACAGAAGAGCGTGCATTCTGCTCGCGGCGTTTTCTCGCATTGCATGAATGCGGAGTGTGTCGGCGGGACCGTTGTCGCTAAGCTAAGCTTTCCAGCAGATTGCAGCATTGCGTGGGGACCGGAAAGACCCCGGAAAGCGATTGATATATACAAAAACAAGGCCTAATCGTCACGCCTGCAAGCCTATGTGCTGTACACGATGTACATCGTTAAGTTTGATTCATCACAGTCAAACCTGCCAGCCTCGTCGCGGCGTATGTGCAGCGTAGTGCCGGCATTCTTATTGCTCACTCGAAGAGGTGCGAGGCCGCCATCCCCTGCTACGCAGCTGCGTGCTAAACGCAGGCCTGCTCAAAGGCCAATAGCATCGTTCGTAGCCGTTGGCAAACGCGACGTCTGTGGTTGCTAGTTCATAGCCGGCTGCGGTACAGCGGGTGCATCCACTATTCTTTTGTTATCATGTGGTTTTCGATACCTATTCGTTCTGTCACAGTTTGGTGCTCGGCTTTTTTCGCTTCGCGAGGAGGGCTTACTTAAAAGTACTGCGCTGCCAAGCCGACGCACACATGACTTTACACATATCTACATTCGCCCTGTTAAACTCTACCATGGACTGTTGGAGCTTGTAGTTGCTTCACGGCCACGTAATGGATAAGTTTTTCAATCATTGGTGGCGAATGTTCTTAACTGCCGCAGTATCTGTTAGCGCGCTTTGTGGGTGCCCTCTCAGCTGTCTTCGCTACAGCTGTTCAACCGGGCTCAATCAGATCTGCCGGGATTTTTGTGGCCATTTTCTATCTTAAAGCTTGTACATTATTGTTTGGCCACAACAGCAATACAGAGACTGGTGACCTGCCAGGTTGAGAGATGTTGGAGGATACTTTTAATTAGTGATTATTGGTGCAGCTCTTCTTCCCCCATCTTCTTTTTTTCTTGAGCACGCGTTTTTATTTGTGAAGCCTGAAGTTGTTGAAGGTGGAAGGGTGACATGTTTAGTTATCGACTTGTGCATACACAATTAATCAAATGGTGTAGATGTGCTAACGACGGTTTTTTACTACTGTTGCCGCCATTTTTGTTGCCTTGCAATAGTGAAGGACTTTTTTTCTGTCGTAGTACAAAACTTAGACTCGTTGAGCCACATTACTTTATACATCTTTGTTTTTTACTTATTTTCTTTGTATTAGATAAGTTGGGTTGTGTTATCTGGCTTTATTGATCTTTGGCACACAAATGCAGCTTATAATTATTGTGTACATTTGTGCATGAAACTGTAAATAAGCTTTGCCATGCTCACTTTTGAGGAGCGTTTTAAGATGTGCGATATCGACTTTTTTGGCAATCCGTCACATCAGTGTTTGCGATGTGTTTGTCATTGTGTGTTCAAGCTTCATTCGTGCACTCACAATCAAGCGTACGGCATGCTGGTGAATACCATCGTGCGATGTCTGGCCTATATATGTGGGAATACTTCAGTGTGCCGATTCGGCATTGTGCAGCGGTGTTATCTGTCAACTTTGCAGTGTGTGAATGACTAATTTCAGTTGCCATCCTGTTGCACTTCTCATTGAGCCGATACTTATAGCAAACATTTGGGGAATTCGTTTCTGAGAGCCTTTACTGCACAAATTTTTCACAGATAGATAGATACAACAAGTGAAAAGTGCTACTTTCATCACTTATGAAGTAGAGGTGATCAATCGGTTCACGAGGGTGCAAGAAGCATCGCCCTCACCAAAAAAAGATTGTTCAAAAAAACAAGATATTCGTAAAAGTGTAGCCACCCCTTCAAAACTTACGAAACTAGCTTCCAATCATTGCTATGCTCCGACTAAAAGCATGTAAACAGTAAACAACTGGCAGTAATCAACTGCTCCTCAGCTTCTGTTTGCAAATAGGCAGCTAATAAAACTTAGATGACTTTAGGTGCTGGTGCCATGTAGTGGTGCATACACCAACTAGGGTTGGTGCATCAGTGTGAGCACTTTGGTAACAGCCATAATTTCCATGCAGTTATTGTCATCTACTTCTCTTTGGTTAAGACATTGATGAAGAGTAAAGAAAGTATGCGAGGCGTTGCAGTGTAAAGAAACATCGCAAGATGGCACCAGCTGGGCTGTTTTCGAGCAGCACCAAGAGTGTGCCTTTGAGCCAAGTTTTGGCGACAATTGCGGCAATCTGGAAGCCCGTAGACTTATTTCTTGGCAGACAAGTGAAAACTCCGAATCTGTATTCAAACATAAAAGAAGGTGCGCTTCGGTCAATGTTACCTGGATCTTCCTACAGATACAACTTACGCTACCTGTTCAAACTTATCTATCTATACTCTTGCCATAGTGTGGCAACCCCCATGTATAGGCCTCTTGTCTCAATGGCATACAGTAGCATCCAACAGAGCTCAATCTATAGAATGGCTATTACTTCAGCACGGAACAAACAATGAGATATTTTCAGGTGTAACGTATTGCTCCAGCTGAACTTGATGGTTTGGCCTTGGTGTCTCTGTGAGCGCGGTAGTGTGACAGGTGGGAATGACTGGCATCATTCGCAGCTGTCTGCCATCTACTTGACATTAACGTCACTCGATGGGATGGGTACAAGTGGCTCTCAAGATTTAAACCGCTGACCCATTTTTAACCTGGCTTTTTTGTGGATAAAATGTTTCTGTAGTTTTCTTCACGGCTTGTCCTGGTGCAGTCCTCTGTTTTGTCCACGACGGATCAGAAGCAGGTCTAAGGGACAGAGATGAATGCAATGCAGAAAGTTAGGGAGGTTAATTGGGTCATCAGTATCCAGTTTGTTGCTCTGCCATACGCAGTGATTGCAAAGGAAAGAAATAGGAAATTGATCTCCAGGGAAGGCACTCGTCGTCAGTGGTTAAGGTGAGATTGTGTTACTTTACTCGCCGACACGTGCATGTGGTTCGTTGTAGATGAACGTGGGACATCCTGCGAATAAAACTGAGCAACTGTTCAAGGCGCAGTAACGCTTGCCGCCCCTGTGCGGAATTGTAACATCCAGAATCCGGTGATATATTCTGTGCGGGCCACTTGCATCCGTGTCCATGGACGGTGTAACAGTGTGTATCTTTGATCGATTCTCACCACCTCTGCCATTAGCAGCATGTTGTAGCCAGTGAACTGAAACAGCACAGCAAAATAACCTGCCTTAAATGAGCGCGACCGTGCAAAAAGATACGGCTGACCAACTATTGGAATCGTCAATAGGGACTCGCCACTAGCTTTCGATCATAGACAACCATGCGGTTAGTGGAAAATGGTAGACAATGAGCTTAACTACAGCGAAGTAGAGAACTGGGTCAGGTTAAAGGCAGCATGGTTATAACTCAGAGTGGCATCTGTGGTCGGCCAAGTGTAAGCATAGCACGTTCACCTTTGCGTGGGAAAACAGTCCACGTGTGGTAGCCGCAGGCGCTCATACGACGGGCTTTCACTTATGGCAAGCACGGAGTTGCGGCCCATTGGCAACATGTGCCCAGTGGCGAGTTGGTGGTTTTGTACTTGCACAGCCGCTCGATGGAGAAAAAAATAATGGTGTGGCCTGCCTATTAAGGTATAGTGTCCGTATGCCTCTTAAGTCGATCGCCACTTTACGGTGCGACTGCCCAGTGGTGTCGGCCAGCTCAATTGACGGCTGCAGCAGTATCTGCACCATAGTACAAGGCAAATGATGAGTGTTCTAAATGGATATGTTATATTTGCTTCAGCATAACTACATAGACTCGTGCAATGAGGCATCCACGTCTATTGTTGAATGCGTCGCAGCATCTATTTCAAGATTACTGTAGTTTACGCAGTTATGCTGTAAACTGCAATCTGCCATAAATGATGAAGCTAC
Source organism: Rhipicephalus microplus (assembly GCF_013339725.1). Lineage (NCBI taxonomy): Eukaryota > Metazoa > Arthropoda > Arachnida > Ixodida > Ixodidae > Rhipicephalus > Rhipicephalus microplus. The sequence continues at coordinate 118,542,349 of NC_051167.1, forward strand.
ACCATAAAGCGTTGCTGCAGCTGTTGTGTAATTTTTTTGTGCCATAGTGGAGTATTTCACCCATGTTCACAATATGACAACGTTGACGGTAGTGTGCTGCTCAGTAATACATTCGAGTCGAACTTTTCGTAAATGACTGTTGTTAAGTAAAACCTGACACTCGGCTACTTAAACAAGATCAACTTTCTTTGCACAAACTACAAAAAGTGTAGGACACTGTAGAGCAAGAATCGTACTGAACACTCCCGCACAATCTAGGTTCTGATGATGTGTTTTTTATGTGTCTAACTCGGTGGTGTCCAGTACTTATTGCAGTCTGCTTAAAGAAAGTTGATCAAATTACTGCAGTCGTGTTTCAAGGAGTGCACAATTTTCCGTGACGTGCTCTCAAAAAAGCTCCAACTTGACCTCGATGGGTGGCGAGGCATGCCGACGCTGCTGGTAGCTGATACAGCGGGCCGCACCAAGATTTTTCCATCGAGTGGCTAGTCATTTGTCCTGCTCTATTTGAAGCCTGTAACTTGCAGGACATCAACTCTTTTGACATTAAACAGTGGTGGTAAATGTCAGTTATTATCGTCGTCACTCGTTGTATGTGTGTGTGTCTCCGGAAGAAAAAGCACTGACGCACAACACGTCACCTCTTTACCTGTAGTTAATGTACCTGCGTTCCCACTCCCCATTTTTCATATGGACGGTATTTAGTTGCTGGAAGATTACAAAACATGGTGCTGCGCGGTAATGCGTGTATTTGACTTTTTCGGGGTCCACAAGTTTGTTGTTCGTTGTCATAATCGTACTATTCTTGTTTGTGTCACCAGAGGAAACGTCAGGCATGTCTGATTTCACCCGTAAAAGAAAAAAAATGAGGAAGCACACTTGGTGATTGTGATAAGCACGAGAAGTCAAATGGTACAAGCGAAGGTTCGTTAAGGCGGAAAACGGCTTTGCTCGCCATTGTAATTTCTTGCCAGTTGGGACCTGTTGTCGATGGCACGTTTGGTAACCCTGTATAAAAAGAATCATTTTTTTACCGTAGCGTGTCGTATTTTTGCACATTTTGAATACGATTAGTTGTGTTGCCATGCGTGTGATAAGAACATCATTTTGAATTTTCTTGCTTTAAGGTGCTTCATTTAGAGGTTAGCTTTGGAGTCCTTTCTTCTTTCTTTTGGCATTTCTTTTTTTTTTCCTCAGCATTACGTGCAATTTGAAACATTTGTCATGTTTCTCATGACCGATACCTGCCGAAAAGTTCTTTAGCTTTACTTGATTTTCGTACGCTTTGTTTTCTTGTTTTATGATTTGTGGTGTGTACAGTTGTAAGCATTTTGTTTTCTTTTGTTCTTCTCACTGTCACTATATACAGCACACTTGTCACTGTACCTCACACTGGTCTTTTTTTTTAACTGTGTGGGTCAACCTGTCTGTGATTTCATTCTAGGCCAGTTACGAGACAATTCACTGAATGTATATTGCCGTATTAAAGTTTTTTTTTATCTGCACACTTTCTTTCTCTCTCTTTCTCTCTTCTCTCTCCGAGACGTTTGACTGTCAACTCGCTGTCGTCGGCCTATCTGTGTTACAGCGCAAGACGACACCTCAGAGTACAGCGTTGCCTAAGGATCTGACCAACCGGCTACTGCTAAATATGGAAGTTGTAGCAGCTGGGTCACGGCCTTTACGGGGACGGCCGAGTGCTTCATTAGTGCGATTCGTACGACACAATGCAGGGAAAGCCTCGCATAAAAATGGAAAGAAATAAAAAAGCAAGTGAAAGATAGGAAGAGAAATTATAGTAAGAATAATAGAAATATAAAGAAATAGATAAGAGAGACAGAAATAAATGAGTAGATAAAAGGGAAAAATGGAAATGTAGAAAAAGAAAATAACAAAACTGAAGAGAAGCAATGAAGGCTGCCCAGCTGTGCATGTCCTTCAGGCTTTGCATTGTTTTCTTCAATGAGACAATACCTCCAGTTGAAACGTTAGCTCCAGGGAGACCCCCTGTTTCAGTATATTCACTGCTTTGTGCACCCCTGTTAAGCACGAAGCTACAAAATTACTATGCCCAAGAGCAGGCTTCGGAAATAGAAAAAATGACTGTCGTCTTTCCAAAATTATTGCTGGTATGTATTTCTGAAAAGCTTCATTGAGAAATCTGTGCTCTCGGATTTTGCAGAACAGCTTTTCCGGCCCTAAACAGGATGACGCAGGGAAGATCGGTCAATAGGATGCAGTCGGTCAATGCTCCTCTCCGACCACGGAGGAGCCGTGCTGTGCCTCCCTGCTCCTAAGTGAAGGACTTTCAATCCATTTATCTTTCATAGGTTGTCATTCAAGAATAGACCAATGCAATCCTGAGTTTGCCAACTTGATGCGATGTCTTCAAGTTCGATGTTATCAGCATTGTCGAATACTTAATCTCCAACTGTATTTTTCCTCACCTGGCAGTAACCTTGTTATTATGAGATACCGACACTTGTCAGTTGTATCAATTACACAATCTTACCCAACCTTATTTTTTTAAATTTTGATGATTAATTTTAACTCTACTCCTGCCATAAGCTCTTTATTTGATCTCCTGCTGTCTTGTCGTAGGTCGGCAAAACCACTCTTGAGTAGAATCAAGTTACTCAGACTCGCTCACATGTATAAAGTCATCAGTCTGAGTGAGTCCGGGTGAGTTATTCTAAATAGTTTGAGTCTGATTCAGTCTGATTAAGAAAGACTTTGGTCGTCTGGAGTCCGGGTCACCCCCAAGGGCAAAATATATTTCAGGAGGAAATCTGAGTGAGCTCCACATTCTTTTTGTCTACCTATAGTTCTTTTATCAACTTAAGCATGACCATCTGCCTCACGTCAGCTCACATTTACATCAGCATCTACAGGCACATGCTTTAGCACATTTGCATTTGAGCCACACCTCCATATTTCTATATCAGGCACGCGAGGTTCGACATCCCACATTTCCCCCACTTCGTCTTTCATGAAAAGTGCTTAAAGAAATATCTCGTGTGAGTTTCATCTTTCAATAAAGATGTCGCTACTGCATTGTAACAACTGGTGACTTGTGTTTGAAGGTATGATATCAAAAGGCACCAAGTGGAGCACGAGGTATTCGCCTTAAAGAGCACTGACACCGTGGTCGAAGAGGCTCATTACATGCTAACGGACCAACGAGTCGACTCACTCGGACTCGATGAAACTCTGATCAAGCAATGATTTTGAGTGAGTCCGGTTGAGGAAAACTTTGGTGATGATGAGTCAGAGTCTGAGTTCGCCCTAAGGGCGAAGTATATTTCCTGAGTGAATCTGAGGGATTTCCACATTTTTTGCTGACCTATGCTTGCTGTTATTGCTCCGAGCTACATGCCCACACTGTGTGACACCAGCGTCGCACTGGTCACTTTCAATGGTAAGTCGATCCTAATGCAGATAAAGTATTTTGATCGCGATATGGCTCTTTCCATAGTTCTTAAAAAGGCCCATCAAGGTCGAGAAGTTCAATTGATCGGGATCGAATATGACTGTGTGATGCTCTCAAACTGCAGTGTAACGAGCACTTTTAAACAAGTAAATGATCCCTAGCCGAACACTCTTGCAGAATTACAGATGCAGAGGCTATGATTAGATTTAGTACGCGAACACCTTTAAAGAACTATCTTTGTGCTGTCTACTCTTGCTTGAGTGGCATGTATGTGTTTTTTTTTTGGGGGGGGGGGGGGGGGGCATAATGACATTTTCGGATTCCGCATTCACGAGATGGCTTCCAAGTTGGTAATTTTAGAGGTTTGAAAACATTAGTTTACAACTGCTGCTTGCAAACTTTGACCAGCTAACAGATTTTTTGCACTTTTTTCGCGTTGTTCGGTAGACCTGCCTGAATTGGTCGTCATCCATGCCGTTTCTTCCTTTAATAATGTGACCCAGTTCACTCTGACTTGTGTTTTGTATCCGTGGCACCTATCGTGAGGCTCTGCTACCTGATGCGGATTCAAAATTCTTTTGCCATCGTTGGAGGCGAAGGATGCCACCTTCTAATGTAAATGTCAGCGCTCCATAAAAAGTAAAAAAAAAGAAGAAGAAAAGACTTGTGATAGTATCTGTAGTTCAGTTGCAGCCTGTAACTACTGTCCGTCAGTTGCGTGACGTAACCATCTTAATAGTCTAGCTCCACAAAGTTGGCCGAGATCGCGCCTAATAAATATTAATAAAGCAGCGCGCATCTTGATAAAGCGAGGTGCACTAGAGCAGGGATTTCGAGAGTTTCTGGGCAGAGCCGACATTCCGACACATAAACACTAGCATCCGCGCGACACTCGCAAAGAACCACCAACCGCAGCTGTAACTGGGCGGTCCTCCGATAAAGAGACGACGAAACAAAAAATAATAATAACAAGCAGTCGTATGCGACCCGCACCAACCCGGCGTTGCCTGCGAGTTCCCGCGAAAGATTCCTTCGAAACTTGAATTTTATTTTGCATCTCGCCCGCACCCTCTCGGGGCAGGCAGGTCGCTTTCGTAAAGCAAGCTTCTCTTTCTCTTTTCTTTTTCGCGAAAACCGAATGTCGCGCGCGGGCCACCCTTCCAACTTTCGGCACCAGTTTCCGCGCTCATCGAGCAAGTTCACGTTCGCCACTACGTCCTCTCCCTCCTCCTTTTTCTTGCTTTTCGTTACGTTCCGTTTCTCCGACTCCCGGCGGCGCGCGGCGTTGACGTTGTTTAAAGATGGCGGCATCCATTATTAAGGTTTGCGTTAGTAGCCAGTTCCCGGATAATTTAGCCCCGTTTTTGTGCATCGCCATGGCTTAGTTTCGTTACAAATGAGTCGACCGAGTGGAACGGGAGGTGCCGGGTGGAGCAACGCCGGAACCGGTAAGCCTGTCTCGCACGTTTTGCTGTTTTTTCTCTTCTCTCGCTCATCTCAGCGAGCAGCGCCGCCGCTGAGGCGCCCTCCGGAGCGAAATATTTTGGTTACTCCATTTTTAGTAATCGCTTTTTATTCGCCACCCCGAGGATCGGTTTTACGGTTCGTCCCCGGCGCTAACCTTCACCTAACACTAGCGATGTTGCCCGAGCGCGAGGACAAACCGTGCTTTTTTGCCCGAGGAACGCATCGTTCAGGGGTTCCCTACTCGTGCGCTGCACCACTCGGTTTCTAAAAGGGCGCGTTTTGGACATTTTTCTTGCTGCTCGCAGCGCAGCGCTGGCCGATTTTTTTTTTCTTCTTTTAGCGCCGCTCGCATGTTCGCCGCCCCGCTCTGAAGGCGCGCTCTCGTGATGGAAAGTTCAGTGCTTTGGGAGGTTTGGATAGTTTGTCGCTGGTTCTGTCGTGGAATATGAAGGTGTCGTGCGGCTGCGTAGCGCGCCTACATCGGCGTTGTTTTCGGGCCGATCGCACGTATTCGCCGCGAGCTGTCACGATTGCTGCTCGTGGGACGGTGTCTCTCGTCGACTTCGTTCCGCTTGCGGAAGCAGCTTGAAGGAAGCTAAAAAGAAAAGGAAGTTGTGTAAGAGGATCGGGACTGCCGTTCACAGTCCACGCTTTTTTTCGCCGTGCGCCGCCTTTGCAATGAAAGGAGCGAAAGAAAGCTCTGGAAAGCGAATATTTAGCCACTTGCTTTCGGTCTAAGGGAGGGTTGGTGTGGCTTCGGTTACGGCTGAGGCATAGTACTGTGTACCGTCGCGTGGTCTACGTGCGCCTTGCTCGCTTTATCGTCCGGAGAAGCGATCGCTGACTTGCATCACGCTACCCTAACCGCACGATAGTATTCGAGTCGTATTCTTCTTGCCTGCTCTGTGTAACGCACGACCCGCCACTTTCCCAGCGATTGCGTTTTCGGAGTCTTGAACCGGCGTTGTTCTTCATTCGGAAAGGGGTGGAATGTTAGGGGGTGCACTGCACGGAGCGGGTGATGTATCTATATGTGCTTGTAGTAGTTAGTGGCGCTAATTCTTGGGCCTCTACTTAGTTTTGCAAGTTTTTTTTTCTTTTTCAAGCAGTGGGGAGGTGGGTTTATGTTGCAAACACATGGGTAAAATTGGGTGTGCTATATACACCAGCGCTAGCACTGGCTGCGAAACTCGATATGCATTGCGACTATGTTTGTAAACTTGCGAACTTTACGACGTAACGTACAAACGTTTACTTTAAGGGGCGCCTCAAGGGGGGCTCCAGCCCTATTTCCAAGAGTAGCATAATTCACGAAAAAAAAAAGGTGGGATAAAAAAACTCGAAAGAACGAGTACAGAGCGACGAAGAAGAAACGGAAAGTAAACAAGCAGCTCTGCATACAGACGCGGGCTTCGCATTTATGATAGATTACTCGAAACGCCAAGGAACACACACACATTCAGCTCTCGTTGTTTTTTTTTTTCCCCCTCTTATTTCTTCTAAAATGAGGAGATACAGAACAGAGCTTTTGCTCTACGAGGCAGCAGTCATCTTTTTTCGTTCCGCGTTATGCGTGCGCGTTGTACGACTGGATTCTCTTTTTCTTACTCGCGCGAGCGGACTCTGCTACAGTGTATCTTTGCGAAGCCGCTTTCATTCCATCCCTCCGCCTCCCTCCGATTATGTTCTTTTTTTCGTTTCGTGCCTCTCTCCACGTGCAGCGCGTTGCAGCAGTTGTTCCCGCGTCGTGCGCTTTTTATTTCTTCGCCGGAAACGCGAAGGGCTCGCGTGCCCAGTGGTACTAGGCACATCGCGTCACGTTTGTATCGATTTAATCATTTATAGCGTCGTCGTTGACAACCAACGCTGTCGTTGTGTGGTGCTGCCGGGTGAGGGAAAGGGGCCCCGGTTTTTTTTTTCTCTCCTGGTCGTGGCTTCAGGCTTCCGTAGAAACCCCCCGGTGGTGGTATTCCTCTATTATTCTTTTTATAGATTCCCTCTCTTCTCCGCGCCTCTCCACTCGATTTCCATCTCTCCCTCTCGCTCCATTTTTTTCTTTTTCCCCGGTGCTGTGTTTTCATTTCGATCTACCATTTCTGCCGGAATGGTGCGAGGAAACTGGTTGCGTGGGTTTTCGGGAGAGTAGTTTAGCGAGGCTCGGGAAGGTGGTGGGGTAATAACTGACGGCCATTCCGGCGACCGAGCCCTCTCCATCTGAAGCCCTCTGTCTATCTATCCATCTGGTATTCCGAATGCCCCGGAAAATGTGTCTTGCGGCGCTGTCACGTTTTTCGTCGCTTGTTTTTTTTTTTTTTTTTCCTTCAAACCCGGTATGTATTTGTTTTTCGATCTTACGTGTGGAATTTGTCGTCGTGCGAGTTGCTTTTGAAGAAAAACCCTTAACGTTCACGTTTTTTTGTTGCTTTTGTTAGTTATGTGTTGGGGTAGAGAGAGAGGGGGCGGCTCCACAAGAGTTTCCTAAAATTGACAAGAGGAGCCTATGGCGCTGCGATCGTTCAGCGACCATGGGAATGATGGGTATTACACGGATTCGCCGAGCCTTCGTACTTGTGGGCGACAAATCGCACTTGTGGCTTCGTTATTGCTGTGTTTCGGTTTTGCTTCGAAGGAAAGAACGAACCCTTTTGAACTTTGTGACCCGATTTGAAATGGTAAGTCTAAAAGGTGAAGGGGGTGAAGCGCAGCCACCGAAACATTCGCTGATTTTTGTTTTGTGATAGAAAAGCTCCCAGCCACACAAACACACACGGAGCCAGAAGTACGAAGATTAGACAAATTCATGTACTACCCATCAATCATTCCCTTGCTCGCTGAAGCGCCATGCGTTGCAGCTACGCTAGCGCCAGAGTTCCCTCTAGTGGATATATAGGAAACTCCATGGGGGGCACCATGGACTTTTATTTCATAAACTCCATCGCTTTTAACTGTCGCTGCATGAAACAAGGATGAAGTGAAGAATTAAGAAGGGCCCGAGAAAATAAAATCGGCGCTCTCAAATTGTGGCGCCCCGAAACGAAATGGAAGAATGCCTTGCTTGCCGGCGCACGAGCGCTCTCTAGTTGGAATTGCGCGAATTAATAATGAAAGAAGATGCAGGAAAAAGCTAAAAAAAAAGAAAGAAGGGTCTCTATAGGTTTTGGCTGTGGGTGGGTGAGCGAACATTTTTTATCGTCGGGAGAAAGAAGAGCATTTCCTCGAGCGAACTACTCCTGCTTTTGGTGTGGTAGTGTTTTTAGGTGGGGGAGAGGGTTTGTACGGATCGATCGCTCTAAAATATGCGGGAAGATGGTGATGTTTCGTTCGCTCCGGCACAGCGTTGGTTCGCTGTTTGTTTGTTTCCTGTTCTATTTTCTGTATACTCTGGTGTCGTTTGTGGCTTCTCCGTCGGCCTGGCCCCGTCTTTGCTTTGAAATGAACGACGTGACTCGCTAGGAGAGGGGAGATAATATTAAAAAAAAAAAAAAAGACGCGTCCAGGGATCACTCGGAAATCACCGCCTGTTGCGGCTTTTCGGGACGCGGTGAAGGGTTGCTTAACCCGTGCCTCACCTCTCTTCGAATGTTTTCCTTGTCATACAGCGCGCAAACAGCGGAAAACATCTACGGCCTTACGTGACCATATTTGCACTTCATTTCACCATCAAGCCTCCCCCATCCCCTACCAGTTGCGCAACTGAGCAGCTTCTACAACTACACTCCTGAACATCTTCCAGCTCAATTTCGCGACCCAGATTTACGAAATGGAGTGTTAGTGAACCCGTGCGCCATAGGTGGGGCTTAAATAGTACCCATTTTGTAACGCTTCGTCCTCCGTGTTGTCATTTAAGTTCGCCTGCTAGTTTTAGGTGATCCTCAGGTGGTGGCGTAGTTAGTTGAGTCCGCAATTGCGGCTCCGATATGTGCACGACTTCCTCCTTTGTTAGATGCGAAGTAGCTCTACTAGCCTGTGTAATGCTGTCCCTGCGAGCGTCCGTACGAACGCGCCGCAATGCGCTCCCCTCGCCGCAGATGGTGAGCGGTGCCAAGTAGGTCACGTCGCAGCTGCGCGTTGACGTCATGCTCCCCTCGCAGTGCCGCTGACGTCACACTCTCCCTCACCTACCGCGCGCTGGCCCCAGCGCCTGCAGCTACTGCGTTGTATGTTCGCCTGCAACAGCTGCCTCTAACTCCGCATCCGTCGGTTCACGTGCAATGAATCTGACGGGTGCCTAACGTACGCGTTAAAGTATGTCTATACGTGTCACCTCTCTCTTTCTTCACCCTCTCCATCACTCGCAACGCTCTAGCGCACATCGAGTGGTAACACTCCTTCGGCTCGTTCATCTGTAATGGACAAGACGCCGGAAGATGACGCCCTTCGCCCGTCGAAGCATCCGCCGAAGCGATAAGGCCTAACTCGGCCATCGCTTCAAACTAATCTTCCAGCGCCCACAGCAGCACCCCGGGTTAGCGCCGTTCAACCCGTGACGCCACCCGTGCCCAACGCTGCTGCTTCGCATGCACCCATCAGGGTTCCCTTTTAAAAATGGTGCGAATTTGTTTTATTTTGATTAATTTCGTGATCGCTACTGTGGTATAACATTAAGCTCGGCGTTCGCGCCGCTCTGCTGGCGGATGTAGCGTTAGGTTACTTTTCCGCTCCGAGAAGATCTGTGGTTTACGATTTCATTATTTTAGTATTCGCTCCTTCCGCGATTGTTGTACCATGCGGGCGTTGTGAACGCGAAGCGAACTTGCAATTCCTTTCATGTATTTGGAACTTAGTACCGTGAGGGGGATGGTGGGAGGTCTGTGTTACATACACGTGGGAAGATGATCGAAGGAGCGGGAATTGAAGGCCTCATTTTTTTTCTTTGTTGAACTTTTTATCCTGTTTAATTTCTTCAGGCTTGCGTAATATTTACTTCAAATAACGTCCGCCACACTTTCCGTGGGTTGATTGTCTGTTAGTTCTTAGTAATGTGAGTTACATATATAGATTATCGTTATCTATAGGGTGTTCCGAAAACGCTATAGGCCGCCTGGATTGGTGTTTGCATACTAGTCTTCTGCGGGTGTGTTTGCGCAAGATGTGCCTGTGGGTGGGAGCGGGGAGGGGGGGTCCTGCAGGCTGGTTGAGCGCAGCTATTTGCGAATGACGCGCTGCACGCGCATTAGTAATTACACCTGGAATGAAAAATGTGGGGCCATACGTGTTTACCGGAAGCTATGGCCGGTGACCTCCTCCGCCAATCGATTTTTTAATGTTTCCAGTTGTACTCAATCGTCATACCGCGAGGTCCTGTATACGCGCTGGCTATATATAGGTGCGCCAAACTAAAACATATTTCCCTGAGGCGCGCGTTTGTGTGTGCGTGAGCGTCTAAGAGATTAGTTGTAGATAGAATATGTGAGACAGCTGGACCAGTTGTCACAAAACTCGCCCACCTACGCAATACCCTGCACGATGGTCTTTGCGGACAGGAAGGTCGCGGGTTCAAATCCAACCACCGCTGCCACATTTCGATGGAAGCGAGAATGCGTGTGCTTAGGTTTAGCTGTGCGCTGAAGAACCCTGGGTGGTCTGCATTTGCGAAGCTCGCCGCTCACAATCACACACACAATCTCACAATCATTGTCGTGGTCTGAGGGACATTAAACTCCACCAGTTATTATTATTGTTAGTACCAGCTTGCACAATAGTGTGAACAACGTTGAAAACGACTCGCGTGAGACATGTCGGGGAACATCTGAAAGACGTTGTTCACTGAATGTCGGAGACGTATAAATTCTGTAACGACCGATCAACTCTTTCGATATAAGAAAGCTGTCGGAAATGTATAGGTTAGGATCAGCCCTCTTTCCATAACGTTCTTATGCCAGCTATAGATGCATGAAAAGGAGTGTAAAGGGGAGACTGTGCTTTAATTCTGGTGGGGACATTGTCGAAGTCAACCGTTGGTCAACTTCGATTGGTCCAGAGGGCGCCTTCGACCTCTCCAATTGGCTTAAAGTGCCGCCATTAGAGAGTTTTAGTACTGCGTACGCTGCGTACGTGGCGGCGTTGCGTACGTAAGGACGCCACGTTCTGCGTAGTGCGCATGCGCAGACCGCAACGCGCACGTATCGCGTTACGTACGCAGCCGCTACGTACGCACGCATGAGATGCGTGCGTGCGTACGTATCAGGTGATCGCGCCGCTCTCGAACAAGTTCGCGACAGCGCGAGACTTGGCTTGGCAAAATGGCGGCATCGAAGGCAAGCACCGACCGGCTCTGTGGCTTGAAATATGGCCATAATCTGGCTATAACACTTGGATTGGCTCACATTGGCTGTCAACAACACGTGCTTCTGTTTTGATCTACCAGATGGCGCAACACGCTTCACGCTGGTTACGTACGCGGGTACTACGGCGTACTAGAAGCCGATTAGTGGCAAACGACGCCACGTAACGCAAGGCGCTTGCGTGATGCGTACGTAGCACCATTCCGCAGTACTAAAACTCTCCATTACAAAATTTGACGATGTGCGGAATAGCACCACGTTTGGGTGTCTTGTTCTCCGTCCTCTAAGGTCGATGAGACAGGAGACCAGCCGTAGCTGCTGATTCTGGAATGCAAGGGTGCTATCGTTTGTAAATATTCGGGAGGCGAACCCCACGTTCTTTAAAGGAACCCTGAAACACTTTTTTGAGTAACCATGGAATGGATTCACCGCAAGATCTTATTGCCTTACGCCGCAAAAAAATTTTAGGGATCCGTCCAGTGCGAGCGTAGTTACAAAATTTTTTCACACGCTGCAATCCCATTCTCTCGTCCCGACGAAAGAGCTAAGCAGGGAGAGATGGCAGGGCCACAGAGGAAGGTCGCGCTCGCCCCGTGACCTTGAGCACTTCATTTTTCTTCGAATGCGCGGCTTTTTCAGTGCGATCGCGTGCGCACGCGTGGACAAGTAGTGGCTTCCCGCGGCGATTTCTGTAACGACCGAGCGCGCCATGTTCAAATCAGCCAATGGCTGATAGACGGGCTTGCTACGTGTGATTTTTGGGCATATTGCATGATTTGTCGAGAGAAGAAAAAGCAATTTCTAGCTGAATTTGATAATTTATTGTGAATTCCAGGCCGCGTGCTTCGGTATAACATTAAGCTCGCGTGTTCTCGGGAGCCTCTATTATACCAATAGGCAGCGTTTTCTGACCACGCTCAAGAAGTGTTGCAGGGCCCACTTGAGCCATCTCCTCTTGATTGGCCGGTATCGTCCTTGCGTCTGCGGAAGAGGGATTCGGCGACCAATCACGCGAGCTTCGCGTGACGCGTAGAATATCGCGTATCCCACAACTCGGGCGACTATAATACGCAGTTCTCAGCCTTTTGCTCGGGGAGCCAGTCTCAATTCACCTTAACAGTTGCACATCTGGCGATACCTTCAAATGTAATGTCGTCTTAGAATCGTAACGGCCCCATATACCGGCATTATATAGTGGTGGCGTATTTATCTGATAAAACAAAAGATGAGGCCGTTTTAAGATCCCTTCCCCCTTTTTCCCCGAGGTCAATCAGAAGTGGCGTACATACCAAAACATGGAATCGAGCAAATGTACAGTATAAGTATGCTTCCCGGACACCCGGGCTGGCGACCTCGAAGCGATATAATTTTTTTTTTTTTTGACGAGTCTCGTGCTTCGAAGCGCATGTCTCGAATCACGCGAATCAAAAGTGGGTGGACTCTTAGCGTGCGGGAGTGGCCCCGATCGTGCCGGCGCCACCTAGCGTCCGCGGGGGGATATTTAGCCACGTCTCGCGGGGTGTCTGTTGACCGAGTAGTGCCGTGGGTATTGACCTGTATCGTCGGTCGGCTTACTTCGTGGGTCGGGTTTGTTGTTGTTGTTGTTGGATCCGAGATAGGGAAATTTTCCCCTGTCCGGAAAAAAAAAAGAGAGAGAAAAATACTTTGTCGACCATTACGGGGTTTCCAACGTGATCAGTTTGTTTACTAGGTTGCCGAGTCGTTTTGGTCCCCCGCTTCACTTTTATTAAACGTGCGAGTGTCGTGAAGGGTTCGATAGCTCCCCGCCGAATGCACTTATCACTTGCGGCTCGGTGCCGAGGGGTGATCGATCTCTCGATCTCTTAAAATAAATAAATAAATAAATAATGGGGCAGTCATATTGCGCTGTTTCCGCAGTGCGATGACTGCGGAAACAGCGGAGCTTTCGGTTATGGTGCCCGGCCGCTGACACGCGGGATCGAAACCCCGGCCGTGTCGGCCGTGTTTTCGCTTGAGCCGAAAAATTCTCGAGGCCCCCTGTAATGTGGGATGTTGATGCACTTTGAAGAACTCCCGCGATCGCATACGGATGATCCCCGTATGTGGTCTCACATGTTAAAATTCCGTATCTACCGTATATACGGATAAGGTATGTATATGTGGATACAAGCCATATATGGCTTTATATACCCTAATTTTATATGAAGCTACTACGTACGTATGATTGCTACGTATGAATTGGGCTGGCGTGAACCGCGTAAATTGTAGCTTCGCACAGTGATTTTATAGATATGAATAATGATGCCCTAAATATAAATGATGGCCCTCTGAGCTCCACTTTTCTATAGATGTTTTTGGTATGGAAGCTTTCACTTTCTAGTTTCGTGGCTTAGTGTACTATATATATATATATATATATATATATATATATATATATATATATATATATATATATATATATATATATATATATATATATATTGTGATTTGATATCAGCACAGCTGCCTGGACCTTTCCGGACACTCACTCTATGGTAGCCTAATGCCGTTTTTATGTGTTTTCAGAGACGAAAAAGATGAGGTGAGGGGAGGGAACATTCATAAATTCATTAATATGACTGAGTGCAGAATACACACATAAGTTAAGTGAACGCATATAGAATGATAATAGCACAATCATAAGGACACGGGAAGTGATACAGCTGTGGGTTTTGTTGAGGACGTGTCGAGCTGTTGCCTGGGTTATGCGGAATCAGCCGCAAACGCTTCTCATTGGCCTGCAGATGCAGCGGTCACTTGACGTCACCACTCTACACCCCGAACCTATTAAGTGCACTGCGTTGTTTTTTCTCCTGTGTGTTTGTTTTCTTTGTCTACCTCTTTCTATACGGCTGTGGTTGTGTATCGCAAACGTCGTTTTGTTGTTCGTCGTTTTTGTAAAAAAAAAGAACAAAAAGAACAAGGGGGAATGCGCCCCCCCCCCCCAAAAAAAAAAAGAAAGCTCGGTAATTCGTATAGTAGACCGCGGCAATCACATTTTCCGAATAACAATGCTCGCCGCGCAGAGTCTCCCTTTCGAGAAACAATTCCCGCGCTCTTTTTCTACGCCTGACCAATCCTCCTTTCAAGCGCAGCGACGCAAAGTCTCTGATCGGCGACTTGACGTAGCACGCAGCTCGTCGATTGGTCTAAAGCAGTCACGACTACGGGCTACGCGTTTCCCCCTGCCTGTGAGGAAGCTTTTGTGAGGAAGAAGGGTGGGCCAGGCCGCGCGGAAGTTTGAAACCAGCTCTAACCGGTGTTCTAACCACCCCTGTAACTTCCTTAATATAGAACGCATTATTTTTTAAATTCGCGCCAATATCTCCACAAGTGACCTCACGAACTTCAAGATTTCTTTTGTTTCTTTAGGGACATTGGCTCGATGAATTTTTTTTTTAAATTCGTACGTTAGGTCTGCTGCCCGCGCAGATGACAACGTACATCATTTTGTTTTTATAGATTAATAGCTACGTGTGACCCAGTAGACGCAGTCACAATCCATGACGTCACGGCGTTTGTTTGGTGCGGGAATCACAAGGTGGCGTCTCCAGCCGCATTTTCATTTCGCGAGTTTTTTTTTTTTTCTCCTCGCTTACCGAAAGCGTCGCTTACCAAACGTTGAGCGGTTTCATTTCACCATCCTTGACCTCTCCAGGCTCACCAATTCGTATCGGCTGACAACGTGGACAGCGACATGCATTCTTTTTATCCGAGGCTAACCGCCCGAACGGAGCGATGCAACAAAGACACAAGTGGAGGCGAAATGGAGTTGTGGCCCGTGTGTTGTGCGATATTTGTGCTCGTTAAAAAGCGCCAGCTGGTCGAAATTTTCGGAGCCCCTACGTTCCTCTTATTCGTATTCTTGTTTTCGCACGCAAAACTGCAACAATTATTATTGTTATTATTATTATTATTATTATTATTATTATTATTATTATTATTATTATTGTTGTTGTTGTTGTTGTTGTTGTTGTTGTTGTTTTTGGACTTCCGGACGCTGCCAGGTGGTACAACTGTGCTGCAGACGCACGTAACAACAACAACAAAAAAAATTAACCCGAATGAAATGTTTCTCACAACGGCGTACTTCCGTATAAAGTGCTTCGTTATAAAGTCTTGATTTTGGCGCATTAGCATTGATTGTTTTAGTAGCTCAGGCTGTTACACTGCTCCAGTGATAGAGCAGGTTTCATCCATATGTGCTGGCAATCTCGCAGAATAATTGTGTCAGGTTATTTTGCCGTTGCACCAACCCCCCTTTGTGTGTGTGGGGGGGGGGGGAACGTTGCAAAGATGGCTCGCGGATGTGAATAAAATCATTTCTGTAAGCAGTTCAATAATTTTTTAAGCTGTTCGAACTGACTGGTCAGCTCCGAATGGTTGAGGGCACAGGCTGTTTCTGCGCTCGGCGGGCGTGTCTTGGATCGCACTAAGAGAAAACGTCAACACGAATTTAATTCCCGAAGGAAACTTACCTTTTAAATGCGGAAGGGCTTCCTTTAGCCGCGACAGTGATAAGGGAGAGCTCCGGCCGTTTGGCAAGAAGCTGTGTGAGGCGTGACCCGAAAGGAGAATTGCTGTCAGCTCGCTTAGTTGTTGGTCGATTCAGGGGGAATTTTTTATTGTCATATTCATCTCTCTCTCTCCCTCACTTTGTTTAGGTGTCGTGCTGCGAAATGCTCGAAATAGCAGGCGTCTCTTTTCTGTTGGCTGCACGTCGAGCTTCGATTGGGACGTAAACAGTGGTAGCGTTACGTTTATTTCTTGACACGGAGAGTTATCGTAAAAGCATGGCTTATCCTCAAGCCACAATATGGTCACACCGCCGCCCATCTCTGACTGCAGCCCCCCCCCCCCCCCCCCCCATCACCAGCGACTATGCCCCGCCGCGGTGGTCTAGTGGCTAAGGTACTCGGCTGCTGACCCGCAGGGCGCGGGTTCGAATCCCGGCTGCGGCGGCTGCATTTCCGATGGAAGCGGAAATGTTGTAGGCCCGTGTGCTCAGATTTGGGTGCACGTTAAAGAACCCCAGGTGGTCAAAATTTCCGGAGCCCTCCACTACGGCGTCTCTCATAATCATATAGTGGTTTTGGGACGTTAAACCCCACATATCAATCAATCACCAGCGACTATGGCGTAGCCAGGGAAGGAAAGGGGGGGGGGGGGGTCAAACATTCCCCGACAATTTTTTTTTATTTTACATTCGTACACACGCGCGCATGCACGAACAAGAGTAAAGAGTAGTTGAAGATTTCTCTTTCCTCCCAAAACCAAGCAAAACGATTCCTAACTAGGCCGCTACCCCCTACCTCCCCCCCCCCCCCCTAGAGAATCACGACCCCTGCCCCCTCCTCACTTCCGGCCCCGCCTTTCCAGTTCCCGAAAGAAGTGTCTTTTGAATATACAGCGCTTCCTTACGACGACATTCCACTAACTTAGCCTTTGGGATCGAGCTATTTCGCAAATGGTATTGTTACAAAGAGGAAAAATGAGAAGAGGAAGAAACAAACGAACAAACAAACAAAAAAGCCAGGTACACGTAAAAAAATTACGTTCACGTGTCTGCTTCTTTCTGCCCGTTCTTTTGTCTGCACTGTTGCAACGTCTCCGGGCGAGAACCTTCCAGCCGACCCGCGTGAAATGCAGTCTAAACGCTGAGGTCGCTCAACCGTCAGTCCACTGATTTACCCGCGAATCATCTACGATGATGCCTTAGTTAGCTTGCAAGATTTGGAGGAGATTCATTAGGCCCTATTTTCTCCTTTTAGGCTATGTCGGAAGAACGCCACCATAAAAAAAAAAAAAAAGCAACACGCGGAGAGGGTATACAAAGAAAGCGCGGCGGCTCAACACGGCTTATGCCGGTGACCTATGAGCCATCCCGCATACGGTGTTTATGCCGGACCCCCATATCACCACACAACACTCCAACATAACTGTCACTTGTCACCAGTCGCATTCGAGGTCTGTAACGTTTACAGTATTCAAGAGTAGCCCTCCTTGAACTCCCTCTTCGAATGTCCAGTGAGATTCAATAATATTAATATGTGAGGTTTTATGTTCCAAAACCACGATATGATTATGATATGTTATGATGTCTGTGACTTTTAAAGTATTCAAGAGTAGCCCTCCTTGAATGTAGCCCGCCTTGAACTCTTTCCTTGAATGTCCAATAAGATTCAACAATATTAATATGTGAGATTTTATGTTCCAAAACCACGATATGATTATGATATGTTGTGAGGCCTGTAACTTTTAAAGTATTCAAGAGTAGCCCTCCTTGAATGTAGCCCTCCTAGAACTCCCTCCTTGAATGTCCAGTGAGATTCAACAATATTAATATGTGAGGTTTTATGTCCCAAAAGCACGATATGATTATGATATGTTATGAGGTCTGTAACATTTAAAGTATTCAAAGAGTAGCCCTCCTTGAATGTAGCCCGCCTGGAACTCCCACCTTGATTGTCCAGTGAGATTCAATTGTATTAATATTTGAGGTTTTACGTCCCATAACCACGATGTGATTATGGGAGACGCAGTATAGTGGAGTGCTCCGGAAATTTCGACCACCTGGTGTTCTTTAGCGTGCTCTGACGCCTTACAGCACACCAGGGGTGGTGGATCCGTCCACTCATTTTAAGGGGTGGGAGGGGTGTTTGAAATAACGAAGGAGAGGGGCCCGTGTCATGACCATTTGTTTTTACTAGCCGAAAAAAAAAAATCACAGCTTACTCACGGAGTGAATGGTGACGACTGGGGCGAAGCGTCCGTCCGTTCGGTCTTGCTTCAGTCCGTCCGTCTGTCTGTGCGTCCGTGCATCCATCTAGTGAACACAAGTACCGCCATGTCGCATCTCGCATCCCCTGTGGCACAAAGCCGCTCTGAAGCGGGCATGTGCCACAGGGGATGAGAGATGCTACAGAATACCCACTACTGCTACATACATCGGGGACGCACGACCCACGCCTTAAGAAGGTTCGCCCTTTTAAAAACGTTTATAACATGAATACTGTTAATGTGCTCTCGCGGTGGTTTCACTCATTTGTGCTAAGTGGTGAAAGGAGGTGGACTACATTCACAGTGAAGTGAGGAAGGGGGGGGGGCGCTGACACTGACTTTGAGAGGGTCGTGTTGATACTGCAGAAAGTGTGGCGAAAAAAGAAGCAGAAAAAGCCCACGAACAAGGGATAAGAGGACGACAGGAAGAGCGCCAACTGGACAAGCGCTTGTTTCGTCTTCGTCTTGTGACAAGCGCTTGTCCTTTTTAGCACTTGTCCGGTTTCCATCTCGTTCCATATGCGTACTTTTCGCTGTGGTTTTTTCGCAGTACGATATGGGACAGCATAGTCGGATAGGGTGAAAAGTATAGTGCTAGGAAAATGACCAAGGGACGAGATGACGAAAGAACAAGCGAGCGCTTGTCCTGTCTTCGTCTTGTCTCCTGTTTATTTTTATTATTTTTTGCGCAATGTTTTCTGCAGTGCGAAGGATTGCCCAACACGCTCATACTTCCATCCTTCCGAATAGTAGGACACAGCTATACAAGTCCGTGGCATTTCCGGATGCGAAATGAAACGACAGGACGAACGCCAAGAGGAAGAGCGCTTGCCTTCTTTTCGGGACGTGCGCCTCATGAGGCAGGACAAGCGCTTGTGCTTTTTGATTGCGTCCCCTGTTCTGTTTTCGCCGTATCGTTTCTGCGATATGGTTTCTGCCTGTATTGCGCTGCGGTTTCTGCGATATCCGACTATGGTAACGTTGTTTTCTGACGTTGTTCTCCTCCACCCCTTGCTCGCAGATTTTTTTTTCGTTTTCTTTCACTAGCGCCTAATCTTGTTGGAATAAAATGTACTGCCGGGGGAGATAAAGAAAAAAGGCAACCGTCCGTTTGTTGCATGAAGCCACAAGGAAAAATTCGTACGGAGTTCTCAGGAAGAAAAGCCTCTTAGTTGCCGAAAAAGATTCATCCGGGGTTCGAGCCACGACAAACGCCTTTTCTGGGGAAGTCGCTCTGCTAATTGAGCTAATTAGGAAGCAAGTAATTGTCAGCGCGAGGGCGGATCAATCTGCCACTTGGACCACGTGGACACAAATAATGCAGATGAGTTCTGCGGAAACTCGCGAGGTGGCGGAAGGGTTAAAATGGAAGGAAGAGAGCCATAGAGTTCCGTAAATATACACCAGAGG
This sequence comes from Rhipicephalus microplus, assembly GCF_013339725.1. NCBI lineage: Eukaryota > Metazoa > Arthropoda > Arachnida > Ixodida > Ixodidae > Rhipicephalus > Rhipicephalus microplus. The sequence goes on from NC_051167.1 coordinate 118,561,741, forward strand.
GAACGCTAGCGCTAGTGTCTGGCGCCAGAGTGACAATGATGGGTAGTACAAGGATTTGTCTATTCTTCGTACTTCTGGCTCTGTGTGTGTTCGTGTGGCTTGAAGTTCTTTTCTAACGAAACAAAAACCAGCGAATGTTCAGCGGTTTCGCTCCACAACCTTCTTCTCCCTTTGGCTTATTACCATTTCAAATCGAATCACAAAGTTCCAAGGGGTTCGTTTTTTTTTTTCTCTTTGTAACAAAACCGAATCCAGCAATAAACGAAGCCTCAAGTGCGATTCGCCGCCCGCAAGTACGAAGACGAGGCAAAACCGTGTACTACCCATAATTGCCATGGTCGCTGAACGATCGCAGCGCCAGAGTACCCTTTAGTTAATTTCGGGAAACTCTATGAAGACAACCACCCGTTTGTAGCACGGGATCGGTCCTAGCGGGACGCGAGGAGCTACGCCTCCTTCTCTCGTTATTTTTTAACGAGTCGATCGTTGCGGCGACAAGGTGCACAGGCGTAACCTCGTGCCCGTGGTTGCATATGCGCCTGACCCACTGAGCAGGCGAGGAGGAAAGAAGCGCTGCTTGCGGGATTCCAGGCCAGCAGAGAGAGAGGAGGAAGATATGATAAGCGTTCGCTGGGTAGAAAGGAACGTGCGTGGTTTGTATAGTAGTTTTAACATGCTCGGCGTGGTGCGTGCGTGCGTGCCTGTGTTGCCGCCCCCCGGTGTTTCATCTCGGAGATGGGAGGGACGCGTTACGAATGTTGAGAAGGGAGAGGGGGTGTTGGAGTTAGGTCGGTTAGGTCGCGGTCGAAACAAGTTCGGTTTGCTAATCGGTGATTGCGAGGAATGAGGAGAAACTAGAAATAAAAAAAAAGCGAGACGATGGGTACGTGAATGTGAAAAGCGCGTGGTTTCCGCTGCCAAGAAAGAAAAAAAAAGAAGGAAATGGCGCGACCTTCTTCTTGTTTCCCCTTTCTCTCTTTTTTTACGAAGGAGGAAGGGACATCCGTGAACGGTGTGATTAATCGTGACCGTGTGCTGTAGCGTACGAATGGCGTTTTTTTTTTAACTGTAGTTCTTCTTGGGGATACTTGAACGCAGAAATTTTTTGGTCTGTCTGTCACACGATTCAGCAAAGCGTCCAAAATTTAAGCACTCGCTCAACGTTCAGCGTTCTTGAACTGGTGGCTGTTGCGTCAATACTTGCGAACATTGTCCGTCAAAAAGGAAACATTATGCACATCTGAGGCGCAACATCAATACGTCAGTATTATCCTTTACTGGGAAAATACATAAATACGTGATTCTAGAGACCCTTGTGTTAATTAAGCTGCGCTGAAAATGCGACGCTATGTACGAAAGAAGGCCGGCAGAAGACGGTCTTCTTTCGACGACATTTGCAGAGAAGCACGAAGATATGCAACCAACTTTTTTTTCTCTCATCAACATTTATCCCGTCTTCATTGTTCGTTTGTTTGTTGGTACGTTTGCGGGTTTATGGTTTCTGCCAAGTAAAAAAAAAAAGAACGGGTGTGTCGGATGGCTTTTTGTTTCACACAGACTTTATGTTTGAATATATTTGGAAGCTCCTTACTGAGGGATTCGTGCAGTGCCGAGTTCGTTCTAACTGTGCGTGCTTACGCACTTGTCAGCTATTGTTCTCGTTCACCTAAACAATGTGGCCCAGTTGTCACTTTGTGTCATTTTTTTTCTTCTAGCATAGCGTGCGTGCCCAAGGGTACTTGCTCTTCTGTGTTAACGACCTCTCTCTCTCTCTCTCTCTCTCTCTCTTCTTGTGTGTGGCGAAATCGGCTGAATACAAAGCGATGGAAACGTGTGGTACAGTCATTGAATTTATATCGGAGTAGCTCATAGACGGGCGTGAAATTTTCATTGCGATAGCAAGAAAATGGCCTCCGCTCACAGCAGGAACGGGAGGGGGGGGGGGGCTTGTTGATTTGTAGTGCTGTTGATTGAAGTAAACATAGGTCTGTCCGCACATCCAGAAAGTAATCTTTGATGACCTGCTCGGTCCATGTTTCTAAGCAGGCAAAAAAAAAAGAAAACAGCTAATCTTGTGTTACGTAAAGATGAAGGGGAGCGCAAACTTTGGACTGTTTATCGAACACGTTCTGCATCAAAATGTATAGGCGCAGACATCCGCAGAAAGTCGAGCACAGATAGAGTGCAAACCACCCTTATCACGACCTGTGAACTGAGAACTTGTTCTCTGTCTGCGAGAGAGAGACACTGACGTATCACTGATGCACAAGGAACCTCGTGCTATTACGTGGTATGCCTGCAACGATTCTCGAGCCGTGGTGTCCCTGCTTCTTCCGATAACCTGAGTCTTATTCAGGCTCAGCTCCCACTTTCGAAAGGTACGGGTCACGCCTGGCGGTAAATACGATTTTTCACTGAAAGGTCAAGACGGGGGGCACATGTGCCGACACACTGCGATTCACGCACCATCCAAGGAGGGCAAAGGGGAGAGTGCGTGATCTTGCGTGTCGCGCGGGATACGATACCAGATGGCGCTGTTGACACACGCGCAGATGACGGCGCCACCTGGCGGCATCTGTGTCGTCGTCTGCTTCGATGCATGGCCTCCGAGATGGCGGGCGCGCGACGCGTGCCTGCCATCTTTGAGGTCATGTATGATTGGCGCGGTGCTTCGCCAGAGATCGTGAGATGTTTCCGAGCGACACCGCGACCACTGTTGTCCGAACCGAAGAAAAAAAAAACAAATTAAAAAAAACATCAACAAAAAAAGCACCAAGGCTTGTTCCGTAGTGTAAGAGTAGATTAATAAAGCCTGCGCGCTCTCAAGAGCAAACAGCGATGGTTGATGCAATCGAAAACTACTCTGCAAACGGAGTGGATTTGTACGCTACTGATTTTTGCATGGTGGCGCTTGGTGTCGTAGATATGTGGCTTGAAAGCGACGCAACGACGAATGTGTATGCACAGGGTGGACCGTGTCTGAGGTGAGCGCCTCGTTTAGAATTCATGACGGCAAACACAGGGAACGCTTGTTTTGCTTCGCAACAGAAATGTCCGTTGCGTGACGCCTAATGACGGCGTCGATAAACACTGACGGTACCAACTTTTCGAATTGTGTGTTGAACCTAGAGCTTCCGTGAGGGTCTGGAATACTAATGGGGTATTCACCTTAGATGTGGGCGGCCCTGCGCATTTACTACGATAGAATGATACTGTCTGGCACGGCGCAGCCGGCGTTGTGCATATAGCGATCCGACGTGTCTCGTGAATGCGCCGCATGTTTCCTCTGCAGTGTCCTATCGGGATTGTGGGGACTTATACATACCCTGCCCGACACATTCCGAGATTTCGCGAATCTTTAAGCCTCTTACGTGCGGCAGCTTATGTTAGCGAACTTTTTTTTTTATTTCGATAGCAATTATATAGACAGTCTCGGCTGGTTTTTGCCGCCGCCGTCATGCACCCTATATGTATATGTATCTATATGTATTGCACTCAAGAAAGAAAAAAAAATTGGCCCCGCATCAGCATGTTTCTGCAAATGTCGTCGAAAGACGATGGCCTTGCGTGTGGAGAGAGTGAACAAGACATTTATTTGATGCTCTGCGCGAGAAAATCGCTGAGTGGTATTCTGGAGGCGCTGCGTTAGAGTGCCTCGAGCGTGCAGCGGAGGCGAACGAGCGCACCAAGTCACGTCACACGTGACACATAGGCGCCATCTGGCAGTTTTCTTAGAAAACAAAGCGCGTGGCTCTGAGACGGGTGTGCGCGCCCGTCTCAGCGGTTATAAGGTGTAGAACGCAAGGCCACGGGTAGGTGCCACCACCGTCTCGTCTTAGCAAAGCGGTGGAAACACTCCCCGTTCCGTGCAATTGTTGCATGGTCAGCGCAGCGTGATAAGCGCTGCGGTCCTTAAAATTACTTATGTATGCCTTTTCTAGTAAAAGACGCACATGCAGAATATATACGCGTTGTTATGGTGCCCCTGACATGCGCAATAATTGCTTTTTAATTGAGGATTGCACAAGCATGTACGCTCGATCTTGAGCGAATTGCTGGAGGCCCGTGTGCCCAGGTTTAGGTACACGTTAAGGAGCCTACCCTGGTGGTCGAAATTTCCGAAACCCTCCACTAACAGCGTTCCACGTAATTGCACTGTGCTTTTCGGAATTAAGACCCCAACATTGTTAGGATAGACCACTTTCCTAATCCCGTTAAACCCCGCATATTAATGAAATAATTTCTCTAAACCTTCAGGTGCGCTTCTCTGCGATGCGGAATCGTCCTATATGCTAATAGCGGCACCAGTTGTGCTTCAAGTGGAGACGAGTTTCCCAGCTGCACGTGCTTGTGGCTTGTCTATTATCCGCGTCTATATCGATTGATTGATTGATTTGTGGGGTTTAACGTCCCAAAACCACCACTTGATTATGAGAGACGCCGTAGTGGAGGACTCCGGAAATTTTGACCACCTGGGGTTCTTTAACGTGCACCCAAATCTGAGTACACGGGCCTACAACATTTACTCAGATTTGGGTGCACGTTATCGAGACAGCCGAGTCTGGTGGGGATGACTGAGGCGCAAGAAAACATATATTGAAACAGGGAGAAGCAGAAGAGAAGAAAGAACATTGCCAACTATACCAACTGTTTAATGACAGTAAAAGAAGCGCACAGTAAAAAAAGAAGACAATTGCGCGCATGCGTGCACAGCCAACAGACGTCGTACAGCTTCACGTTCAAGACAATAAGCTATCCGAATACAACATAATAGATGTATCACTGATACAATTGGGCCCTTTCTTTTCGATATAGGAAAAGATCTGAAGAGCTCTCTACAAAGCTGTTTCTTTGATACTCTTACCAAAAATCACCGTTTGCTCGAAGGCATGGCACACATCCGCTGGCTTTTTACAGTGCGCTGGAACATGCGCATGCTCACTTTTGCCTAAACTATTGGCATGCTAACTCAATATGTTGAAACGGGTTGTTGAACAAGCAGGAGTTGACTCGGCGAAGGAGAGCTTTATTGAGCGCAAGGGCTAACTGAACGCAAGCCTGCGATCACAGCAAGTCTTCTTCCTTTTCTATACTCGAGCTCCATGCCCACTGCCCTCGTTACAATGTCATTGATTGACGAGTCTGCATTTTTCACATCGTAGCGCGACCAAACTATGCCCGAATACAGTGAGTGATTTCATTGAGTGGCTGAACGCCGTTACGTAGGGCAAACTGCATAGCGCAAACGCTATAGCTTTACGATTGCGAGCCCCGCCATGGTGGTCTAGTGGCTAAGGTACTCGGCTGCTGACCCGCAGGTCGCGGGTTCGCATACCGGCTGCGGCGGCTGCAGTGCCGATGGAGGCGGAAATGTTGTAGGCCCGTGTACTCAGATTTGGGTGCACGTTGAAGAACACCAGGTGGTCGAAATCTCCGGAGCCCTCCACTACGGCGTCTCTCATAATCATATGGTGGTTTTGGGACGTTAAACCCCGCATATCAATCAAGCTGTACGATTGCGAAAAAAAAAGGTATATTATAGATTCATTAAACCAACTAGCGGCCCTCGTTCTGCGTGTTCTTGCATCCGCTTCCCCTCTCGTTTCCCTTTTCTTACATCATCATCGGGTGGCATTCAGTAGCTGCTGCCGAAGATTAGCTGCTACGAAATAAAGAAACAAAATTATAGAACGTAACCGGCGAATAAGCAAATGGGCAAAAAAAAAAAGAAAGAAAAAAGCCGGAGCGGTTCTTGTGGAAGACCGAATGAACTTCGCGCTGCGGCGTCTTCGAGAATTTTTTTTCTCCTTCTTTTCCTATAATAGGCCTCCTCCCTTTCTTAGCGAGCGAGAGCGGCAACTCGGCTTGTTACGTCTTGTTGCGGTTGTTGCTTGGCGAAAAGGGAGGATGGAGCGGTTACGTTCGCGGGGTGAGGGAGAGAGGGAAATAAAAAGAAAGAAAGGGGGGGAGGTTACCTAACAGGTGTGTGTCCGTTTCGTCATGCAACGCGCCGCTGCCGCAGTTGGCGCGCGCGCGCCTTTTGGACCGGCGCGCTCGGCGATAGGTTATTGCGAGAACTAAATATATCGCAACCTGCCCTGTCGAGATGGTTCCTTTTTCCTCCGTTCTTGATCATTGCGTTTTTTCTTTTGGCTTTTTTTTCGTACCGCTTCGTAGTACTCGTTTTGGTCATTTCCTCTTTTTTTTGCTTTTTTTCTTTCTTTCGTGGCTCCTCGTCCTCCACGTTACGAAGTCATTTCAGTCGAGGCAGGTTTTTTTGGTAGCCCCTTGCACAACAGTCGAACGCGCGTAAGCTTGCATCGCAAAGACGTTTTAAACGCGCGAGCGTACTACTGTGGGGACTGAGGCGTCCCTTTTTTTTTTTTTCTCCTCGGTTTCGTCAGCGCACCGAAGCGTCTGTCACTACTCTCGAGTACTCGGGAGTATTCGACGCGGCGTCGGCACGTTGCCATGGAGACGGAGCCGTGAAGAGTCGGGAGCCGATTCTGCGTGGTAGGAATTCACGGGTCGAAGTTTTTTTTTTTTTTTTTTTTTTAAGTCACCGGCAGATCTTGTCGTCGACGACTATTCTTGTTGGTCGCACACGTGATGTGCGGCGTGGAACGAACCGGCTGCTGTGACGTCACGAAGTGCGAAACCGTCGACGCTGCGTGCTGCCTCGGGATTTAAACTATTATTCATCGCCCCTCTCTTTCAATGGTGAGCCAATTTTCCGTTCTCTTCTGTACGGTGTTCGAGCCTCGGCGGACCAGTTCTCGGTTGCTGAACTGAAGGTCGCTGGTTCGATACCAGCCGTGGCGGTCTCTTTTCCATGGAGGTGAAATGATAGAGGTGTACTGTGCGGTATCAGTGCAGTTACGAAACACCAGATGGTCAAAGTTTTCTGGAGCATCATAACCATATCGTGGTTTTCGGACGGGAGACTCCACCTGGTATAATAATAATAATAATAATAATAATAATAATAATAATAATAATAATATAATAATAATAATAATAATAATAATATGTTTTTGTTGTTCTTGTTGTTGTTGTTGTCGTTGTCTTAGTTTTCAGTTTCGTTTACGAACGATCCGACAACGCTTTGAATTTCGTCCCACTGCCGTTACCATTTGTAGAGTTCACAAACTGCATCCGGGGCTTCCTTGTGTGACCTGGTGTCGCTGTGAATTGGCGGTATAGTGAGCGTTCGTTTCGATTGCTGTGCACGATTTGTACGGTGTTGGAACCGTAAGGTCGACAAAACCCCCCTCGCGAGTCGTCTCGCAGTCGGTCCCACCCATACTCTCGGGTAGAGCCGTGAGTCTGAGCGAGTCCGGACGACTAATATTTTTTTTTTTGTGAGTTCGTTCGAGTGATCCTGGTTGCGGGGAAAAAAAAAACAAAAGAAAGGTTGAGGAAGTGCATTGACCTCCACTCTGCAAACCTCTATCGCGGGAAGTTCTCGGTTGCATCGTGTCGTGCGAGTCGTTTCTTTCGTTAAATGTCTTTGCTGGATTGCAGTCTCTGATAACTCGTGCTAGAAGGTAGTGGATCAAGAACTGAGTGCCGATTATGTGATATATTAGTCTTGAAGGACGTTTTACAATGTGGTCGAACTATAGCTAGCGGATTTATCATTCGACTCACCCAGATTCACTCTTCAGTCAGACTGAGGCGTGAAACCGAGTGAGTAATATTTTGAGGAGTTTCTGTATGAGTGGGTCTGGTTGGGAAAGTTTTAGTTTGTTTGCCTAGTTGGGGCTTGCTGAGCTACATTTGTAGCTCTAAAGTCTCTCTCTCTCTTTTTCGCACACACGCACGCACACACATGCAAAAAGAGGGGTGGGGGGCGGTTGGCATAGTTAGTCGAAAGGCCACATGCTTTTGCCGAACGCACTTTGCAATTTACACTGTGTTCTTCAATTTTTAAGTTAATAACTGCGATTGCTTCTTGGTTATATTTGTTAAATATACTATTTTAGACCTCGTTCGTTTATCTTAACTTGGTTTCGAGCTTTGATAGCTTCGTTTCAGTCCTGTATCGGACCGACCGATTGGGGGCGTGATCACGTCGCTATGGGGTGTATAGATGCACCAACCAAGCATCCACAGTGCGATGCGCTTAAGAAAATTTTGATTTTATTTTATTTATTTGCAATACTGTCGACTCCAATGATGGAGTCATTACAGAGGGCACATTGCAGGTTGTATACATTCATGAAGAACAAACAATAACTTGATCAATAAAATTAATCGATTGATCGGTGCTTCGCAAGTATACCCGGAATATTTTCGTTTCGTTCGGTCACTTCCATGTCAGACCCCTTGTATGCTGCGTTCGCGGTAGTGTGTTGTGAGAAGACGTGGGTGAGGGGGTGCAACGATCGTTTTCAACTTTATTATACCGCTACGGCGTCGTTTTGTGTATGTATGATCAGGAATGTGGGCGTTTCAGCTCCCTTCTTCGTCGGTTGAGTGGGCTAAGCCGATTTGTGTGAAGTATACGACTAAATGACCCACGTGCAGTTTATGAGAGACCCTTGCTTACCGTACTCGAATCGCGCGATAATGGGGTATTCCACCAACTTGCGGCGTGTGCTTGAAGTAATGCTATTGTAGCAGTTCCGTACAGTGATTAATGATCGATGTCATAACGTTAGGTTGCTCGGGGAAAGAGACCCTCGCATAAATAAGTGCGCTTGAAGTGCAAAGAATCCCGTAAAGTCTACGATGAGTCGTTCGCCCTCGCCGAACGCACTCTGACGAGGTAAATCGTCGGTCATTTTAAGCTCGCGTTGTATGGCTGTAGTCATTTGGGTTACTGACGAACGCAGTAGGCAAGTAACCGATTGGTTGCTGTATTCTTTTTGTCAGCACAGCGAGTGACCTAATTTACTGGCAGTTTAGGGGAGGGGGGGGGATGTCGCAGTAGCGTTATAGGGAGAACTGTTTGCGGAGACCTGGCCACGGTGTTCTAGTGGCCATTAGGCGCTCGACTTCTGACCCGCAAGTCGCGGGATCGAATCCCTGCCGTGGCGGCTACAGTTTCGATAAAGGCGAGAACGCTAGTAACCCGGGTAATTAGGTTTAGGTGCATGTTGAAGAACCCCGGGTGGTCGAAATTTCCGAAGTACTCCACCACGGCGTCTCCCATAATCATGTCGTGGTTTTGAAAAGTTAGGCTCTAAAAATAATTATAATTATTCTTGTGGATGAACGATAATGGCCACCGCGATCATAGCGGGCTGAAAGGGTGCGGGGGGGGGGGTGTCACGTTTTTGTTATTTTTTTTCTTTTTGCTTTGTTTTCCCCAGCTAACCGTGATTTCTATTGCGTACAGCATCCGCTATAGTATTATCCGACAGGGGCAGGGCGTAGGCAGAATTTTTTTTTTTTTTTGAGAAGGGGGGGGGGGTCACTAGCTTAATCTGAAGTGGGGGTCGGACATGAAAATGTTCATATTGCGCTATGTATGCTATAGTAAACAATATACATTTTTTCCTTACGCCGCTTGTTACCCAGGATTTCGACGCCTCTGCTGCCGCGCGAAGCGTTTCGACGGGGCTAGAAAGTCCTTTTAGATTGATGTCTCCAACCAGGGCACTCGCGAAGCCTATCTGTCTAGGCAGCCCCGAAGACGCCGCGTTGCATTCAGTCTGTTCTCCTCAGGCCCTGCCGCATATCAGTTCCAAATTAGCGATTCGCACTGCTGCTCCGCCGACGGAGCGTTTCGATCCTGCTCCTATTCATTTAGGTTTTCCTCGCTCCACGCATCGATGCCCTGGTGGGACGAGGGGTCGCTGCTGTCGCCGCATCACTACGGTGACTTTACGCTTCACTCGGAGGAGGCGGCGAGTCTTTGCGCCTCCTCTCTGCGTATCGAGAAATGCGCCAATAGGTATGTACATGTGCCGTCGCGCGTGCGTGCATGCGTGCGTGCGTGCGTGTGTGTGTGTGTGTGTGTGTGTGTGTGTGTGTGTGTATGTATGTGTGTGTGTGTGTGTGTGAATGCGTCTGTGTATGTGCGTGCGTGCGTAGCCAATCGCAAGGTCTTACGGGACCCGTTGTAACCGAGAAAGCTGAATTCTCAGTCCGAAGGCTGGGTACATGTACACCCGACAGCAAAAAAAGATATTGAAACGCAAAATATAAGCTGAATTCCCGCTCTCTCTGGGAAGGTCACTCTCAAATAAGTGTTCCATACTGCACCTGGCATTCGAACTATAGCACAGTCGCCAGCTTGATTACAAGCATTAGGCACTAATATAGCGAAAATTCGCATTTGTTGTGGACCTAACGTCCCGCAGAATTTTTGCTGTTGGGTGCACCTTCTGGTTCTCAGTTTCAACCTGGTGTTGTTTTGTCAACTAACAGGTGACCACTAAATGAAAAAAAAAAAAAAAAAGACGCGGTGTTCTAACATGGCTGATCGGATTTGCGGGGGAGAAGAGTCCCTGTCCCGTGAACTTTTGTGCGCAGCCGTGTAGTACATGCGTGGTGTGATTGCGTGCGTTCGATAGGATTCCTCCAAATAAAGAAACGTGTTTCAGGTGTCGGACTGAGTGCGTGTATTGCGTATTCCCCGACGACGTGTGCCGCTGTAGCGCGTGCATTTCCGTCGTCTTTATATATTCACGTGGTAAACGGCCTCCGAAACGGTCCATCTCTGTTCCGCCGATAAGAGAACAAAGCGGGGATTAATTGTCGTTCTTGCCACGCCGTTCCGCCGTTGGAGACGTACAACTTAATCTCTCTCTCTTTTACTGTCAAATAAATAAATAAATAAATAAATAAATAGGCTTACGTGAGGACCTCCGCATCGAGAGAGTGGATGTTTAAAAAAAAAAAAAGTCGATATCTCCTTCGGGAAGTCCAGCGAGAGCTTCGGTTTCCATACCTCGTGTACGTCTATCTATGTATACTAATGCCTGCCTGCATACGCGAGACACGTTCCATGGTATACGGCGGAGGCTTTTTTTTTTTAAATGGAGTGCTCCCGGTTCTGTCGTCATCCGTACACACGTGTCTTGAGAGGAGGTTGCGTAACGCGTTCTTTTCTCTCTCTCTCTCTTAGCGCGGTCGCGCTTGGTTGCGCGAAAAGAAAAAAATAAAGGCGTTTCGAAGCACTGCGGTCCGCTCTGTCGTCTTTCCTTTCTTTGTAATATTAGAAACAAAAAGAAGGAAAAAAAATTGAGCCCGCGACATTTGCGAAAGGTAAGGGAGATACGGCGTTTTGGATTTCGCTTGGTTCTTCCGCGCTAACTGCCGCGTTCCTCCGTGCGGCTTCTGCTAGTTGGGAAATGTTGGACAGCTGTATATATATATATATATATATATATATATATATATATATATATATATATATATATATATATATATATATGTGTGTGTGTGTGTGTGTGTGTGTGCACACTTTTCACAGAAGTCTGCCTGCGTGGTATACAAGTCTCACGCAATCAACTAGAGGGGATTATGGTCCCCTCTAGGGATGCTGTAAACATTGGTGGCCCACTAAAAGCGCATTGATGAGGCAGTGGGCGTGGCATATCAAACCCGTGACCCCCCCCCCCCCCCCACCAAGAAAAAAACAAATTTTTGCCTACGCCCCTGAGCGACGTCAGTGTCGTTTCACTCTTGTGTCACAGTCAAGGAAGGCGACACTACGTTAAACGGCCCACGACAGGGCCACCTTACAATAATTTGCGCTTTTTTTGCTAAAAAAATAGAAGCAGAGAGTCAATTGGGTCTCTATACGTACACGAAAAATGAGCTATTGAAGCATAATTCTATCGGCGCAGAATGAGCCCTTGGGAAGGGTCGGCCATAAGCCCCGCCCACTACCGTTTTGCCGTGGCGGTCTCTGTGACGTCACTCGCCACGTGGAGCAAAGCCGTTATCCACTACGGAGTGTGTCAGCCGTTGCGAATATTTCGCTTTCAATGCCACGCCGAAGAAAGTCCGAAATAGCTGGACCGCGCGTGCAGCGGACCGCGAAACAATGTTGTTCGCCGGAGTGAGCGCTCGCTTGCAAAAGCAAGCAGCTTGTTTCGTCACGGCTTGCGAGTGCGCTAGCGTTGCCCCCACTCTCAGGACGATCGCGTGCGCATGACTCTATTCAATTGTAAGGCAAGTGCTCGGCCAAACGTGCTAAAGTTATGCCACCTTGTATGTCAATAACGCATAATGACTCGAGCGCATAAACACGGATTACGGATTGAAATTGAGCGACACGACCCCCTTAATGAGGACCCACAGCCAGTCAATCCTAGCTAAGCACAGGAAATGCTATTCCTAGCAATTACGATGTAAATGTGGATATGTGCACAGGTATACCCGAAAAAGTGTAGACTACCGCGTTCGGAGCAGTGGTCATTGCGGCCCCTCTAACCCCGTTCCCCCTCCCCCCCATCTAACATCCTACGCTGTCCCATCCTTTGCGGAACTACATTTTGCAAATCTGGCCTTCTGCCTGAGGCGAGTTCGATACCTCTCTGCTGACATATCTTGAGCAAGCCCCATTTTTCTAAGGGCGACGTTATCGCCTTTAGGCGTTTTACAGGACATCACGGCGACGCCGACGGCATAATGCGCCTCGGGTGTCCTGTCGTCTGCTAACGCGACAAAAAGTTCGCCTGCAGTGAGCCATGTGCTGGACAAAAGCCACAACTTTAAAAAAAAAAAAAAGAAGAAACGCTCGCCACTATTTTCGTTTGCTCACGGCGACACGCGAGACTCGTTGTACGTGCCCGACGGGTTATCACCACCTTTCTTTGGCGGGGACTCCCCTTTCAGCGTTAATGTTCTTTCGTCCTAAATCCGCTGGAAAAACGTAATACCAAACGCGTTTATTTTTTATTGCTTTGTTGAGGTTCTTGCTGGCTCTTACGTGTTTTTTTTTTTTTTTCGAACGCGTATTGTTATTCCTCACTCACTCCAGCTCATGACAAGGTGGCTGTTAGCAGAAGAAAAAAAAAAAAGTCGTACCAACGATTACTATATATATATAACCGGGAACACCACGAATTCACCTGACGCATTGGATCGATCGTTGTTGTCTCTTGTTTCCACGGGTATGAGCAAAAGAAAATATATAAAAAATTTAGAGCTGTGAGCGTCATTGTCTCGCCCGACGCGCTTATCTATAAACTCCGCCATTGTTTGTTTTTTTTTCTACTGGATCGTTTGTTACAACCATTCTAAATCGTCTCGTTTCCTTCTGTTTCCGCGCCTTGTTTTCTGCCCTGTTGCCCCGTGTAACCCGCCTCTGTTTGCATAACAATGGCAGGACGTTGCGTCCTCGTGTGGCATTCGTAACAAACAGATCTTCTTTCGGTTTCCACGTTATCCGGGCAACGCGAACGTTACGAAGAAAGAAAAAAAAAACACCGTGGTACACATTCAAAACATGATTGGCCGTTTTTTTTGTTTGTTTGCGATTTTATCACCTCTTTATTGGCGAAAGCTCGTTCTTGGTTTCGGGTCCGTACCAGGTTTTTCCTTTCGCCATCTTCCGGGAATACGCGGTGCCTGATTCCGCCTTTTCCATTTTGCTCTGCTGTTTCGGTAAAGTTTGGTAGGAGCTGGGAGAACTGGCACTCCATGCATCGATGCACACAAACATTTATCAACACACACACACACACACACACACCTCATATATATATATATATATATATATATATATATATATATATAAGGGAGAGAAGTGTATACCTAAGGGCTCGTATTTCCGTGTTTTAACACAATATTATTGAGATATAACAGACAGTAATGCCAAGGAATGTACAGGGGAAGTTATTAGAACCAATGGAATGTAAATAAGAAGAAAGAAGAAAGAAAAGTGGATGAAAAAACTACCAGCTGTGAGCAGGAATCGAACCCACGACCTTCGAATAACGCGTTCGATGCTCTAACCGCTGAGCTATCACAGCGGCCGTCCCTCCATCCACTTTTTGGGGTTTATACGTGAATTTAGAAGTAGGAGTGACAGTCAGCGCCATCTATAAGCCAAACAACGAGTGTGAAAACACTCTTATTCGCATGTTGGCGTCACGTAGCACGTGAACTTATTATGAGCGGGCAGCTGATTAATTGTCCCTCTTATACAACCTAACACACCAAGTCTGCCAGTACGAGACCCTCGTTTCACATATAAACCCCAAAAAGTGGATGGAGGGACGGCCGCTGTGATAGCTCAGTGGTTAGAGCATCGAACGCGTTATTCGAAGGTCGTGGGTTCGATTCCTGCTCACAGCTGGTTGTTTTTTCATCCACTTTTCTTTCTTCTTTCTTCTTATTTACATTCCATTGGTTCTAATAACTTCCCCTGTACATTCCTTGGCATTACTGTCTGTTATATCTCAATATATATATATATATATATATATATATATATATATATATATATATATATATATATATATATATATATATATATATATATATATATATACCCGGCCTTCGTCAGGCCGGGGTCCGGCCTTCCCTGACGAAGGCCGGACCCCGGCCGAAACGTAGGAGCAATAAAAGTTTTCGCACGTTTGTCCGCTCAAGCCAATTTCTATTCATCACTGGATTCACAGAAGACACTCGCTGGATATATATATATATATATATATATTATGTGTGTGTGTGTGTGTGTGTGTGTGTGTGTGTGTTTGTGTGTGTGTGTGTGTGCAGTTGCGGCATTTTGATTGCTTTGGCGCTCGCGCATATGTCGTTTTTCGGACGAAATCGGCAGGTGGTGGTTTTGAGTGCGTCACGGACTTTATATGGGTCTGCTAACACGTGCACAGCTATATAGGCGACGGCCTCGTATAAGGAGAAACAAACTAAACTACAAAAAAAAACGAAATAGAAACAAGTAGTGTCGAATACACAGCCCGTTTTGCGTTACATTGTGTAAGTGGGGGAAAAATTGTGGAGGACGTAGCTAGCTGTTCGAAATCGTTTTGTTGGGCTGAGAAACGGTTTGACAGGTTACGCAATGCGTACAGCTTTCGTCGGAGAGGAATACAGCTGAAAACGGCGCAGTTCGAATCTGTCGAGTGTGTCCTATCGATCACAAGTGAAGGGTGGGAAATGGCGGTAGGTGGTGGTGGTTGTGGTGAAAAAAAAAAAAACATTTATTTAGACTATTTACAAGTGAGAGATAGGGGTGGCCTGAAGGGCCGACCCTGTATGAACTCTTGGAGGAGTCCGAGACCCCCGTGGCTTCTGCGGCGGCATGCGCGCCCCCCTGGCCACGAGGGCTCTTTGACCCTCCATGGCCGAGCGGGGCAGCCTCCCAGCTTTCTCGGGTACGGGGCGAAGGGGAAGTGACCGCCGGGTTAGATGGGCATGCCCACACCATGTGGAAAGTGTCCGCAGGCGGATCATAACAGTGTGGGCATTCCCCGGAGAAGACCGGATTGAAATGCCCAAGTGTTGTCGGGCCCAATACTGTGTTGTGTATAGGCGTGATACACGGTACGCGTATTGCGTGGTGGAAATATATATATATATATATATATATATATATATATATATATATATATATATATATATATATATATATATATATATATATGTATATATATATATTTGTGTTGTGGGGGGGGGGGGGATTATCAATATTGAAGGTCGCTCCGTGCAGTCTGCTTGACCATATACCTTGAGAGCTTTGTTACCTCACGCCGCGCGACGAACATTTCAACGGAGCGTCAATATTCGTATTCGCCTTAACTTAAAACGCACTAATTAAATACTTTCTCTACGCCGAACGACGCCCGAGCGAAGGGGGCGTGCAGCGTCGTTCGTGACATCGGTGACCGCGGCGACGGAACAACCGAGTCCCCCCTCCAGCGGCGGCGCTGTACAACTCTCGCCGGCCGGGGTCGCCGGGTGCGCGTCGACCGAGATCCTTTCTGACAGGTTTTCGAGTGGAGGATGGGAGTGGGTTGCTCGCTGCGTACCGTCATCCTCCTGCACACGCTCATCGCTCTCTTCTTCTTCTTTTTGTTTTTGTTTTCCAAGCTTCCTTCTCTCTCGCACGGGGTTCTCTCCGGAGCTAACCGTGTATTAGAAGAGCAGCGACTCTCCCTCAATCCTACGGTGGAGGAGGTCTTGTAGAGGTCCCGGGTTAGCTGAGTATTAGAAGAGCAGACTCCCCCCTCTCCGGTAGAGGAGGTATTGGAGATGTTTTAAAAGCGCGGGAAAGACGGAGCACACATATTAGCGCTGTATCTATGTGTGTCTGTGGGTGTTCTTTTTTTTTTTTTTGCTCTACCAACTCACCCAAGCATCCGTTTTACCTTCTAGATGTCCCGAGTTAGCCGAATATTAGAGGAGCAGCGAATTATTAGGAAGAGCCGAGCTTTTAGCGTTATTGGAAGATCCCGAGTATTAACAGGCCAGTATTACAAGGTTAGCATCGAATATCGCTGCCTCGAGGCACGCGCACTGCGGAGGGATACCGGGGCGGGAGGAACTATAAAAGGGAGAGGAGGGTGTTACGTAGGTTATGCGTGCTGGTGTGAGAGGGCGGAAGAGCCATGTGAAAGGGCGCGTGCGCAATAAAAGGAGCAGTGACTCTTACCAGATTCTACCACCAGGGACCGCGCCCGGAGGAGCAAGTGTGAGGGGCTTCAAGCAAGCGGTGCGGCGGTGTTAATAAAAGGGAGAGGGGCGTTGTTCGTAGTAGCCCTCGCCGCTATGAGCGCTTGTTTATAAGAGAGAGACGTGGAAGGGCGCATGCGCAATAAAAAGAGCAGTGACTCTTACCAGATCCTACCACGCGAGACGGGGCCAGCCGGAACGTGTGTAGTGGTTGAGGAATGAAGGAAGGTCGGGGTGGGAGGGGGGAATGTCGTGTTGCACCTACCCCTCTTTGCACTTACGCACGTTTCTCGGGGATGGAAGAGGATGAGATAGGGGTGGGGTGGGGGGGTTACATTCGCGGACCTGCGAGATGCTGTGATACGGCGTGTATACCCCGGGTGGTGGCCCCGGCTGCTGCCTCTTGCGTTGACTCTGATGCCGGCGCGTTGCATGACGACGTTTGTGATGGTCTGCCGGCGTTGTTGCGATGCTAGCGCGCGTGCGGGTAGGGTGGCGGCCGCCACCCTTCTAATGATTAGGCTTGTGCTCTGTTCTCGTCTAGGCTGGGCGTCTTCACGCAGACATTAAAGGAGGGAAAGGCGGGGAAGGTTTAGGGCAGCTTAGGTTGGCCCACCCTGGCATGTTCGCACGCTTGAGGCTAGAAGGAGTTGGGGTAGAGCTGTTCTAAGACCGCCTCCCCCCCACCCCCCTATCCCGCCCCGCTGTTCTTTGTTTGACGGCATGCAGTGCAGAAGATACATTGTAGCCTTTGGGAGGAATTCGAAGCAGTGCCAGCGGGGTGGGAACCGTGTTATCATAACGTCGGCCCGCCACCACTATGCAGCCTTGATTTATAGGAACTGACCCGCATGAGGGACGGCACTGGACACTAGTTCAAGGTAGTTTATTTATGTCCTTTTTTTTCTTTAGTACAGATAGATACTCATCAACATATCGAATTTTTACGATGCTGCCGGTGCGTGCTCTCTTTTTTTTTTTCGTTTGTTATCTGATCGAAGGTAATGACTGAGCCCTTCAGGCGGGACCGCTCGTTAATTGCGCCGAGCCCTTAATTAAAAAGGGCAGCGTCGAGGTGGTGCCGTGGGTTCCTTCCATTCCTTCCCGTCAGCTGGCTCGCTTGTTGCGTACAGGTGGTGCCGACGCGGTCTGCATGCAGTTTATTAGCGAGTTATAGGTCGTCTCTTCTTCTCGAATGCCACACGCGTGAGACACTCACTTCTTACGAGCCGCTTACCCGTAATTGGATCGTGTCGGGTCCATCCTGTCGTTGGGACGTTTTTGTACCCTTTCCCGTTTACGCGAGCGTGAGAGAGAAAGATTGAGTGCGAAATATTAAGCGTCGATTAAACGATTTTTCGAGATTTTGCGGTTCCCGAAAGGGGCAGGTCTGTGGCTCTCATTTATGAATGAGATATGTGATCGTCGCGAAAAAAAAAAAAATGTTCCCGTCTTTTCTCTTTTTTTCTCTCTCAAGTTTTTTTTTTCTGTATTTCGCGATAGCGCCGCTCTCGGCAACTTTGTTGCCACAAAGTTGCCGCTACGAAAAGTGTCAGTGGCTGTTTACGGGTAAGTGCGGTATAAATGGGATGGCGTTACTTTCAACCGCCTTCACTTGCCAGGGTAGACTGAATTTTGCTGGTTGTACGTCAACACGTGCGGTATATGTTTGCCCATAAACTCGTGAGTTCTTTGCCGGTGTGTACCTCCAAAATGATGCGCAAAAATCATCCGTCTGCTTAGGCTCAGGTGCGCGTCACTGAACCTCAGGTGTTCGAATTTCAATCCGCACTGCAACGGCGGGACTCGTAATCGTATCGTAAAGCGTACCCCGGCGCCTGTACTAACACTAACGCGTTTAAACCTTGCGCTGACATGGTCTATCGCAGCCGTTCGTAACGTTAGCTATATAAGCTCGGCGCTGACGTTTCCTATAGTAGTAGCCTGTCCCAGTGGTTTCGTGCTTTGCGGTGGGAGCTATATATGTCCCGGTCGTCGTTGGGCAACGCCGAAGACGACAGGAAAGAGGGAAGACACGATGCTGCTGTTAGCAACTAATGGTCTATTCGCTTGGTCGATGCACGCAATTACTACTGTAGGACAGGACTTGACTGCCTAAGAAGAACCACGAGAAGGGTGACATCCGACAGTGCATCGCGTACTGCGTCAGGCGATGTGGATCACGTGACTACTGCGCGGTGTAAAGAGCTTTCTGGTACTGCTTACAAATAACACACACACACCTGCACAACCTGCATTCCGGTCTGTATACCATCGTGCTCCGTCTTCGTGTCGACGGAGCGGCTTTGGCCAATAAGACGGCTTTAGATGTGGCTCTGGTTGGATTCTTTTTATGTCTTTCTTGTTCTTTGCCTCGTCTTGTAGCTACGTTTCTCCCGCGTAGTGCCAGTGCCACCTTATATAAGAAGCACGCTGGTCATCCTTACAGACCTGCTGTTCTGGCCAGATTACATCTGCGGGGTTTTTGTTTTTGTTTTTGTTTCTTCGTATCGTGGCTGCTTTGCGTGCATGTGCGCACGTAGTCACCGCGGCGGGTTCATTCAGTTTTGTTTTTTGTCTGTGCCGAGAGAGGTGCTTGCTTGTCTCCTCTTGCTAAGGGGAAGAGAAGCAACGAAGGTATGAAGGAACCGTGTACACGTGGTATAGTGATCTCAATTGAGGGCTGGGCAATAGCTCTCGCAGCTCTTGAGACCATATGGCAGTCCTGACTAAGACTACTCTGAAAAAGGACAATTTTTTGTTTTCACCAAGGCAGTTCCTGTCATGACTACGACAATGTCCTGACGAAGGCCTTTACTGACGCGGGGTCATTCCTGTCCTCACGAAGATAATGGGCTGTCCGGTCAGAGACGGTGTTTGCCCTGACGAAGGATGTTTGTCTACTGACAAGGGCAGTTCGTGTACTGACGAAGACAATCCATGTCCTGGCAAAGACGTGTTAATGGCTAATGCTAATGGACAATGCTAATGGCTGTTTCGACAAGGACAGTACCTGCCTTGACGAATCATTTTCATTATTGATGGAGACAGTTATTCCCGTCCTGTCAAAGACAGCACCTGCACTGGTGAAGGCTGTTCGTGTACTGAGGAAGGTGATTCCTTTACTGGTAAAATTACTGTCTGTCCTGGCTGCCTTGGCGAAGGCAAGTCGTTCTATCGTTTTCTTCAGTGGCATTCCTATTCAACTGTTTCTGACCGCTTCAAGCCTCCCATCTTTCACTTAACTCCTGTCTTGATTGCATAACACGGCAACATTGTGATAAGTTGAGAGGTGATTGTGAAGCTTCTTGCGCTAGTGCCGCTTACGCAGTGAATGTCTACGGTATATATATAACAAACCAAGTGCAGAGTTCTTCTGGGTTTTTACTTCTCTACGGGCACGTCAATATCCGCCCCCTTTCCTTATTTCTTTCGTTTTTTTTTTTTTGCGTCCAGTACAGCAGGTTCCTGGCGAAAATCTGATGGCGCCCAACCGCTGCATCGAAAGGGATATAGCGTACGTAATAACAAACACTAAAAACGTGGTAAGCTTCGTCCTACTGAGAGATCAGCCTTCACTCCCGCCTACCTTCCTTCTTTATTTGTCTTTCTTTGCGTTCATGTCGGCCCAACCCTCTTCCTTCGTTTAAGAAGGTTCGTCGTACGTAATCCTTTTTTTTATTCTTTTTCTTTCATTTAGCTTTGCCATGGTTTCGTGCTGTGCAGATAGTTTCACACAATGAGGTGCTGTGTTACCCCTGACCTCTGTTGTTTGTTTGCCTGTTTGTTTCACCAATGCCCGTCCCTTTAGTAAAAAGAATGTTGGCGGCCATCTCGCCCTCGCTTCTTTTTATTCTTAGGTTTATTTCGCTTTAAATTATTTTTTTTTCTTTCGCGTTCAGGTCCGCCTCGTCTCGTCGCTTCTTGGTTGTACAACTCTTCGCCATTGTTGCGTTTGCGAGCCTCCTTTGTTTGTTTGTTTTCCTTCGCATCGCGTGGATCGTCGCCAGCCCCTCTTCTCTTTCGGCTTCTTTCGGCTTGCGTCGGGCGCTTAAGAACAGCGGACAGTGTGGAGTGGTCCGGGTCTGAAGGGATGATCGTAATAATAAATCTAGCAGTAGATGGTACGCGTTGAAAGGGGTCTTTTTCAGCGTGCGCCGTGTTTAATGTATAATGCGGACGTTGGCCAACTCGACGTCATGCAACCAGTTCTTTCTCGACGAAACATTTGCAGCTGCTTTCTTTGTGAGTATTAGTTCATAAATTTTTTTTTCTTGCTGAAGATTGCATCCAAACTTTCCACGCATACTGCCAGTTTGAATTTGTTTCGCGCCTTTTTTTTTTTTTTCTGTGGACTGTATAATAAGGTAGCGTATACTTGCACTAGGCCCTCCTTTTAATGCAGCTTCAAGGGCGCCCCTTCAGTCTCGGTATATATATGTTGTATGGAGCATTACAATGTGCCACGACTGTCACTCTGCTTAAAACTCGGCTTTACATTTCTATTTCTTTCTCTATCTCCTTTCTTGAAAAGTAAAGACAAGCTTTTTCTGCGGTACGTTCAACCCGCTCTGGTGGACTTAGCCAGTAGAGGTGGGCAGATTAAACGGTGCAAGCAGGCTTCGGGAGAGGGGAGGGGGGGGGGGACTTCATTGGAACTGTTCGTAAGAATGGATTAACCCTTTAACCGCGTCGGACGGTATAATTTATCGCTTTCAATGTTACTCTTTTTTTTTTTCAATGTGTAAATCAGCTGTACAACCTGTTTCGATGCCCTTACGCAGAGGTTACTCTCAGAAGACGCCTTCAAGAAGAAGTATTTTTGAGCGTGTTACAGTATTGTCGCTGGTGAACTCATTATGCTGCAGATTCGGCGTTATACTGTGCAGAGATGGTGTCGGGTTGTGTTGTACTTTCCGTCTCGCATTGCATGCTCTAGAACCGCCCAGACTCGCCAGTGAAGCCTGGGTGTTACGTCTCGTTTATTACGGCAAAAGGCTTAGTTAGATGCTCCGTCAGACGCGAGAAATTGTTCGGCTTCTCGCGTCTGCCGCGTCACAGCGAGTGATGAAGAAGAAAAGAAACCGTCACATCATCGTCGCGTCACAGGTCGCCTAAAAAATTTTGACGTCACTCTGACGTCGCTCTGACGTCACATGGCGGTTGCTTGGTCAAAGTCGGGTGGGATGATCTCATAGTCATGTGCAGAAAGCTTACAAATGCCTCCGATCTTGCGAAACCACGTTGCAGAAACATTTTTTTTTTCTGGAGGGGGGGGGGGGGGAGTTTGAGGTGTTCACAAGAATCGACTTTCGGGGAACCGAAGGAGATTGTAGCTTTCGGCTTGTAGTCAGTCGTCTTAGGTGATTATGTAAGGGGGCCCTGTGACAGGTAGACAGACAGAGATAGAGAGAGAGAGATAGACTTGAAGTCCTGAGGGACTACAGCCGAGGAGGACCCGCTTGGGCCTCTGGCTAGCCGCTGGCTGCTCTCATATTGGAATCGGGAGGCCACGCCTCTTCCTTTCACCTCCCCCCCCCCCCCCCCCCCCTCTGAACGGCCGCTGACTAGACCACGTGCTCGGATGGTGTCCTGCGTTACGGGATACGCCGCACAGGGGTGAACAGGACTGCGAAGTGAGACCTTGTGAGTTATCACTTTCTTTGAACGCTCAACCGCACAAAGCGTTACAGAGGGGAGTGGAGTGTATAAAATAACAAACGAAAGCTAACAAGAAAAGAAAATTAGGGGACCCTAAGGCTTCTTCTCCTTTAGGAGTTGAACGTGATAGCGACATCCTGTTCCTATAGTGCGTACTTCAAAACACTTAGTGTATGAAACGTTTTTGAATTTGCTATGCACTACGTGGCCTAAAAGGAATAGGGGCGCAGTAGCGTGTGTGCCTTTTGTAGTGGATGTACCGGCTTTCAAGACATTATGATAATCGCATAGTCCGAGTCCCGTCGGCAGTGGACGCTCGTACCACGTGTTATTACTGCAATATTTCATGTTGCATCGTGAAGCATGTATACAGGACGCGCGTGTGTTTTTTGAAGCTTGAAAGGTATACCTTCACTGTATTTCCAAGCGGAGGAGGTTCTTTTCGCTGCTTTCACAAGCACGTTCCGGAGTGGCTTCCCGTTCTTGACGCTTGTGTGTGTTTGCCTAACTTCTGATGAAGTATGTTCTGTGTACTTTACTGGTGATAATGTCATTCATTAAAGAAAAAAAAAAGAGGCATGGCCGTGTAATAGAACATCCGCTTGCCACGCCAACGATCCCGGTTCGGTCCCCACTCCGAACAGTACTCTTTTTTTATCATTTATTTCATTATTTTCATCGTTCTCGGTTTTCCTGTGACACATAAGATGATGATTTTTTTTTTTCGCTCGCAACCAACCACGCCGGGATTTCGGCGAAACGAGCGCTTTGACGCTATCGCATTAAAAGATACCTTGCAGTAGGCAGAGACAAAACTAAACGCGTTCGGTGCTCTACCACTGAGCTACGGTGACAATCGTCCCCCCCCCCCTCCCTCGTCCACTTTCATAGGGTATATACGTGCTCTTAAACGTGTTATTATCAATAGTTCTAATTGGTAATGTGTAGCAAAAAAAAAAAACAAGCCATCAAATTTACACTCTCCTAAAGGGAATGCGTATAGTTCGTTCGCCAAGTTGCGTCAACCTCGGCGGATGGAAGGCAAGCACTAGTAAAGATGATGATGATGATGATTCCCAGAAGAATGGCGCTACCCACCACGGGGAATCGGCCATGCGGCGTGAGGCAGTAGGATTTGTGAAACAAGATCAAATAAGAAAATAATAATAAAAAGGAGAAGGAAGAAAAAATAACCGGGGAAAATATGCGGAAAAAAAATAATCTAAATAGGGATATAAATGTTCGTGATAAATTTAGTTCATTTCAGTGCAATGCTGCTTAAAGTCAGGGATATGAACTAATTAATTGATATAATTGGGGTGCAAGGAAAGACGAAATGTATTGTTTTAGATTTCCTGGTAGATTTAACATGGTGTGCAAATAAAAACAGGTCAGCAGGAATGGCTCCAATACTATCCTATTCTGTGGGTTCGTTTTATTATTATTATTATTATTATTATTATTATTATTATTATTATTATTATTATTACTCGCTGGATCTTGTGTGTGGAAGGAGTACCCGGGAATGAGCGCCTTCAGAAAAAAAAAAAGTAGACCGGGACAAAGCGCAGTTGCTGACTAGTTTACCTGTGTGTGTTCCTTTCGCTTCTCCACCCGTCGTCCACGTTGACCCCCAACTCGGGAGGTGGGTAATCCTCGTATACGTACGGCGACTTTCTGAAGGCTTGGAGGAGACAGTGGCACGCGTCGATGTAGTTGTTCCGTGTCATCGTCGGCGTCGTTTGAAAAAAAAAGCCTTGGCCTCTCGTCATTCGTCGGCTTTGACCTTCCGTTCTCGTTACAGGCTACCCCCGTTCCCCGCTGTTCGTTGTTGGAATCCTTGCGGGCGAGCGCGTGTGTTTGTGTGTGTGCGTGTGGGGGGAGGGCAACGTGCGTGTGTGCGCGTTTTTTTTTTTTTTGCTTACCGGGAATCGAATTCAGCCATTGTCTTTTTTGAGATGACGGCCTTAGATGCCCCGTCAAAAACGCAGATATTCACCGACACGAGTAATGCAATATCTATATAGTGAGCGCTGGCTATGGACTTCATCATCTTGATACCTCACCTCATCTGTATAACCCCGCCATTCTAATGACCATCATCGTGTAATATATATATATATATATATATATATATATATATATATATATATATATATATATATATATATATATATATATATATATATATATATATATATATATATGGCGTGTCTGTGATGTAACACGGATGACGCCATCACATGACATCGGCGCTTGCTCGAAGCTGTGTCGATCACCGAGGCAGTGCAAAAGGTAGAAAGTTTGTAATGCATCAAATCTCGGAGGCATTGCTTTTGAGGAATGCCGGGGTCGATCACTTGCATAGATCGATTAACCGAAAAGAAACAGAACGCTTTTGCCTTCGAGTCGTCTGCAGTCAATGCATTAAGGGACCTGGCGAGTTTTAGTCTTTCTCAGTCTATCGGTAGAATCCTTTACCATTTTTTTTCAAATGCAACTTCGATTTTGAAACGTGTGACGTTTACTAATCATCGGGTATCGAGTGCACGGCCCCCGTGCCTGCGCGTGTTGAACCCGTGTAAGCCTTGCCAGCTCGACTGACCAGCCTTTTTTTAATCGCGTTCCGGGAGGGAAGCTGATTATGCGCGGATTTACTGCCCACGACGTGGGTTGTCTTATAATTACCGTCGTGGTCAGATTATGCCTTCAGAGACCGGTTTGCTGCTTAACGTTTTTTTTTTTCTTTTTATGCGCGACCTTCCGTTGTACCTTTGTGAATAATTCCGGAGTAGTCTCTCGAAACAGTGCTCTGCCTTATTTTTAATATTAACCTCCTTCTCCCCCTTTTTTTTTTCCTCGACTCGTTTTTTTTTCTTTTGTTTTTGTCTCTATCGCGTGCAACGTGACGCAGAGATCGGCACCCGACGCCGTACGCGATTTCGAAAGCGCGAGTTTTTATATGCAAGGTGCCTTTCCGCACGTTTGCATGTTAATGCCGCGATAAGAACGGCTATCGAGTCCTAGGCTTTTTTTTTTTTTTTTTTTTGCGCGCGCCTTCCTTACATGTCCCACTCTTGATCATTTCGTGGCAAAAGCCTGCTCTGCATTCTTAAACTCCTCGCACGCCCACCCGTAACCGTATTCACCATTCTTGGTAGTCGGTGATAGCGCGACCGTTACTTGAATCGCTCGCTAATCGCCGTACCATTCGCCTCGGACGCCGTGCTGCTTCTACGTACGTGTCTTGTGTGAGCCTTGTGTAGCGCATTTCGTTCTTGGAGGGAGGAGGGGTGGGGAGTGTTAAGGTCGATCACTAACTCAAAATTAACCTTTCACTTGTCACAAAAAGCACTAGCCCTTTAGCAAGTGAAGGTAGTGTGATGAATGTTAGTGAAATTCGCTACCTGTGGTCATTGTACACTAATGAATGACTGCTGATTCTCATAATCATATGGTGGTTTTGGGACGTTAAACCCCACAAATCAATCAATCATCGATTCGTATAATTACCATGTTAAGTACACGTCACGACAACGCTCATAGTGGCCAAACTGACCACAAACGAGAACACACACAAACGCACCTGCAAAATATTTAGTTATACTTACTCCACATCTAAACAGCAGCTTGAAGGCTATTTATGCATATCTGTATACTTTAGGATAGCGTAATGTGCACCGCTTGTTGGAACAGAGTTGAGGAGACTAATTGATCGCTTCTACCCATTAGCTTGTGACCTTCTGTTGGCCTATGATACGTGTGCCGTCACTTTCGACTCGGCGAAACTGTTTTCCCAACGTAATCGTGGAAATTAAAATTCGCCTAATTTTTCCTAAGAGTGTCACGATTACGGTGCAACATGCTGCGACATCTACGAAGCATCTGCTTACAAACACTACTGATAACAGGCTTTTACAAGCTGTTTGTGAACTTATTTTGAAGAGTGTGTTGTCTGTGAGCCCTGCATGCGATGTTAATGAGAAGTGACAGACAGTAATGCCTAGGCAGGTACAGGGGGTGGGGTATTTGTAGTAATTGTTGTGTAATTGTGAAGGAGGAAGGTTGTCTAAATGATAAACTTTTCCCCTGCAGGCAGCGACCGAACTTGCGACCTTCGAATAACGCGTCTCATGCTCTACTTCTTTACTTCATACGATGTTCGAAGTCAGATAAGACTAGCTGTGCGACTTCGCATTGGAAAACACCCGGTGTGAAGAGATCCCGTACCGCCATTCAACCTTATTGATAATGGTACTTTTTTTTTAAATAGGAATGTACAGGGTTTTCGCACGCAGGATTCTATGGGGTGACCTTGAATTTCTTCTGTGGAAAAGTGCAGGGCAATACAGAGAAGCTGGAAAAAAAAGTGCCCCTAGCGCATTCACCTAAAGGCCGGACCACACGTACGCGTCGCCACGCGCTGCCACGCGACGCGTTGCCAGCTGCGACTGACGCGCTGCGACGCGTTCTGCCTTCTCCCTACTGAGAGAGAGAGAGAGAGAGAGAGGGCGCGCGGTTTCGCGTAGCCACGCTCCTTCCGTCTCCGTATAGGGAAAAGGCGCAATACGCCGCGTCAGAGCGCCGCGCGCTGAGACGCGTACGTGGGGTCAGGCCTTGGGAAGACTCGAAAGCGAGAGCCATTTGATGTTGTGACCATCGTCATCGCTACTTACCATCACCTCTGAAGACGGCCATGTAATGATTACCACTCTTTCTCGCGCGCGTCTATTTCCCTCTTCGCTTTCTTTCCAATCTTTCTTCCCCATTCCCCCTTCCCCTAGTGCAGGGTAGCAAACCGGATGCTCCATTTTCTGGTTAACCTCCCTGCCTTTCCCTCATTTTATTCACTGGATTACCACTCTTGCTCCTTCCTCATTACTGTCATAACCATCTTCCTCATCGTAACGTCTTCTTCGATTATGGTTATAATGCAGGGGAATTACGGTGCTGGTTATTGTGATTTTTTTTTGTTGTTGTTGCAATCACCTCTGAAGACGGCCAAGTAATGATTACCACTCTTGCTCCTTCCTCATTACTGCCATAACCATCTTCCTCATCGTAACGTCTTCTTCAATGATGGTTATAATGCAGGGGAGTTATGATGCTGGTTACTGTGTTTTTTTTTTTGTTGTTGTTGCAATCGTGTTGACGACGGCGACAGCTACGCCGACGGTCAGTTTTCGAGTTCGATGGATAGCTCGTGCGAGTCCTTCGCCTGGGTGAAATGTCGTCCAGTTAGATAATAAACGTGTCCACTCAATGCCCGACAGTGCCTGTAAGGCGTTTCTTTAATAAATAAATAAATAAATAAATAAATAAATAAATAAATAAATAAATAACTAAATTCACTCATGGCTTCCTGCGGAAGCAGTGTGGATATTCTTTTTTTTTTTTTCATGTCTCGTGATCTATAGAACTTTTGGCGCTCACTGTACATACTCTTTTCCCCCACTCCTCATTGAAAAGCGTAGTGTCCGGGTTTCAATATACTAATACTATGTGGGGTTTAACGTACCAAAACCGCGATATGATTATGAGAGACGCCGTAGTGGAGGGAATCCTGTAATTTGTACCGTCTGGGTGTCTTTACATAAACGTGCGCAAGGATACGACGCAGTACACAGGCCTCTAACTACCGTTTTTGCCTCCGTCGAAATGCGACCGGCGCGGCCGGTATCGAACCGGCGACCTGCAGGGCTGAGCACCGTAAGCGTTGTTCCTCCAGCGGTGAACTGTCCGTACCTTCTTCCTTTACTTTCTCGTTGAAAGGCGTTAAGTACGCGTTTCGCCGACGAGAATAAGAGGCAGACCTTCACCACTTACTGTGGCAGTGTTCCGCATTTGAAAAAAATGGGCGAACGGCCGTACAAGCTTTGCAAACCACAAATTATCGTGAAGCGCTCCTTACGGACCCGGAGAGGCAGTTATTATTTGCCCCAATATGGAAGTCAGAGTGGCCTGATCGGAGTGGTTTAGGGGGTTCCGACAAACCACAGTACTGACGCTATATACCGCCTCAGTACCAGTGATGGTGAATACAATAAGTGTAAAAACCCGTGACACTGTGAACTAGTAGTGCAGTTAGAAAGTCCTGGCTTATCCCCACAGAGGTCCCGTGCCCCTCCTTTTTTTTTTCTTTTTTCAATGAAGGACTTTCCATCCATCCAATAAGAGGGAAGGAGAGAAGCGGTATTGACGCGGGTGTTGTTCGTATATACAAACACACCTGCAACACTCCTCGACGTTTGCGTATAGAAAGTATAGGCGAACAATTCACAACCACAGAGTGGCTCGCGGTCGTTCCCATACCGCGCATATAACTTTTCTGTTAGCCGTCGCTATAATTTTTTTTTTCAGCCGTGACCTATATAATTGTATACCGCGTACATTGTCCCCCCTACGGAACAGAGAGAGAGAGAGCGAGAAAGCAGTTTGACCTCCACGCCGTATAGCAGCGCGTATGTATACGCACGCCGCAGGCTTTCTCTCCGAATACGCTGTATAGGCCCCCGCTGGCTCTGTGTACGCGTGTATACAACACGCAGCGTCTGATCGCCTGCCTGCTTGGCAGTGTATTGTCTCTCTTTATATATCTCGTGTTACGTCCACCGCCTCCTGGGGGTATCCAGTGAACGGCACAGTACGGTATAGCGTGCGCTGTGAAAGTGTTGCAGTGTTTGTTGCTCTCGTGTGTGTGTGAGCGAGTGTGAGAGAAAGAGAGCGAAAATGGAAACAGTGCGCCTGCATACCTGGAGTTTTAAGTTACGGAACTTTTCCATGCCTGGCTGCTCGACCTGCATTCCGTACTTTTTTTTTATTCCATATCAAAAGATGCGGGGAAAGATAAGCCACCCGTCTATTGCCGTATCAGAGAAGGAGTGCTTATATTTGATAAATAGGCTGCACTAATCTTTTGGTTATCATCTCGCCTCCCTTTCTCCCCAACCCCCGCAATTTCTTCATTCTTATTCTATTCGGTTTCTGCGCATTGATGAATTTTTTTAACCACTGATAGTCTTCCTGTTTTTTTTTGTTTTTTTTTTTAAAGAGATAAGTTGCACCATGTGCTAATTTTTGTAAGCTATGCATGTGTTGTTGCCTCCCCAAATAAGCTTCCAGTTGCGAGTGTGCGCCCCCTGTTGTCGTTCTCCTCTCTAGTCCCCGTTCCCTACTGCGCTCCGCTTTTCGCATTGAGAGAAAGAGAGAGAGTACTCTAGTTTTGAGAGAGCATTGCTTAACGAGAAAAGAACGAAATAATAAAGAAAAAAAAGCGGCACGTCAGCGCGCCAAGCTGCTTAGCTTTGGCTCCATTTCTACCGCTAGGGCGAGGACTTTCTTCTCAATTGACCTATTAACTACCACGAAAGCAACACCTCATATATCGAAAGAGACACTAGCGTTCTCTGGCGTCTCTGTACCGCGTTTGTGGTGCGTGCATCTGTTTATGCGCGAATGGGTGCAACGACCTTGGGCGCGCGCAACGCCGTTGATCGCAGTCCATGGCGAGGCTTCCCCCCCCCCCCCCCTTTTTTTTTTCCCCAACAGCGGCGCACTAAGTGCTCTCGTTCTGCGCTGCCATTATGCGCGTGCGCAGTCGTCCTTCAGAATGCGGGCTATCGGCTAATCGGAGCTTCTTTCGTATCAGCGCGCGTTTACAGTCGGCGCCGGAAGTTTCGAGACCACTGGAGGATCGAGGAAACGTTGCATTTCTCGAGAACTTCCCTCGTCGGCGTATAGTTGTACACCGTCTGTCGCTGTACACCGTTGTACACTGTCGCTGTACCCCGCTGTACACCGGCGCTGTACACCGTTCTGTCGAACGGTGTACAACGTAGTACACCGTTCGACAGAATTATTATTATTATTATTATTATTATTATTATTATTATTATTATTATTATGACTGAGTCGAAGATCGAGAGGCATGCGGACGGCTATAAGCGGCCAGGCTCTCTCTCTCTGTATGGTCCATGCTCTGTAGGGCAAACAAAAGTAATAATAGTAAGCGATACACCTCAGGGCCATACCCAGTATTTTTTTTTTCGGAGTGAGAGGGGTTGTGTATGTGTAGAACGGCTAACTTCGGCAACTGGTGATCGATGTGAAGGCGTGTAAGTATTTTAATATCGCCCAAAAGGTTAAAACACGAAAAAAAATTTCGAGGGAAGGGGTGTCAGAACTGCCTTAATCCCCCCCCCCCCTCCCAATGGTTAGGCCCTGATATACCGTAACAACAACGAAAAGGGACGGACACAATTACAAACTCAGCTCTCGAACTTTTTGCCACGGTATTGTATAGGAACTTGTCAACGAAGGCTCGTAATCCTCTATGGCCCCGCCGTGGTGGTCTAGTGGCTAAGGTACTCGGCTGCTGACCCGCATGTCGCGGGTTCGATTCCCGGCTGCGGCGGCTGCATTTCCGATGGAGGCGGAAATGTTGTAGGCCCGTGTGCTCAGATTTGGGTGCACGTTAAAGAACCCCAGGTGGTCATATTTTCCGGAGCCCTCCACTACGGCGTCTCTCATAATCAAATGGTGGTTTTGGGACGTTAAACCCCACAAATCAATCAAATCAAATTGTAATCCTCTATGGGCTGTTGTTAGTACGCGGTCGCTGCCGAGGTTGTGATCGATACCGGCTCTTGTACGTACGCCTTTGCAACAGTCCCCAAAAGAGGTGATACTTCTCCCCCTCGAAGAACGCGCAAAATAAGGCAAGAGATGAAGTGTTCACCGAGGAAACGACTGATGTAGAAAGGAAAACGAATACAACTACCCTTTCCCTCTCTTAGCCCTTCTGCCACCTTGCGGTTTTCCGCAGAACTCATTTGCAACAATTGGTGTAGGAGGAGAAGGAGGAGGATGTTAGAAACAACAAATTGTGTAGATGTGATCGATGAAAGAAATGTGAATGAGAGGATGCGTTGTTGGGCCAATTGATGCATTCAGATGAATGACATTCAGAAATGATGGGGGGGGGGGGGGCTGTACCGATGGAAGTATGGGTTGAGGCGACGCAGGCCGACACGAACAAGGGGACGTATAAATGAGTTAACTTGGAAGGGAAGAAAGGAAGGCTTGATGTAATTTAAAGGGGACGATGATGCTTGGTGATTGAATGAAGCGACTTGTAGTAAATTTCGGAAGACAGGAACAGAGAGATCCAAAGCAACTTAAACGAATCAATTTTTGAAGAGAGATGGCGAAGCATTCTTCTGATGAAAGACAATGAGGACGTCGTCGGGTGAAGCAATGAGCTGTGGTACTACGTGAACGATAAGAATTAAAGCGGGGAAATTTTAGTAACGCGTAATTTGGAGGACGCCCTCTCACACCCACACTGACACACCTCGAAAAACTTTCCTGGCTGTGGGCCTGGTCTCAAGCTTACAGTGTGACATCGGTAAACGTGAAGTCGGTGTTGGTGTTTACGTGTGAAGCGTTTACGTAACTGGATGTTTTCTATATCGGCGACATCGTGCAGTGTTGGCTGACTCTGCTTACACCACGTGAGGGCAGTAATTTCAAACTAACATTGTACATACAAACATACATACATACATACATACATGCGTACATACATACATACATACATACATACATACATACATACATACATACATACATACATACATACATACATACATACATAGGTGCGTATATATAGGGTCCGTTGGCACGCATCGCGTGATGCGGGTAATTTTGGACGTGCGTTTCCCGCCCACTTTCCGGACTCCCTCCTTGACGGTGTTGTACTCATTGTCTTTTCTTCCTCATCCTCCCTCTAATATCTTTCCTCCTCTCCACTCAGGGTGCCTTGTGTTTGCCACGTCACTTCCGCGTCTCGCGGTGCTCTACCCAAGCGTTGTTGGCACGCACCGGGGTGAACGCGCAAACTGAGAGCTAGAAAAACGTCGATACAAAGAAAGAAGAAAAAAAAAAAGAACGGTCCTCGTTGCAAAGGTGTGTCTAAAGGAGGAAACGATAAAAGTAAAAAAAAATGGAGAGGAAATAGTCCTGACGCCGCACTGCTTCTAGTGAGAGGAGCGGGCAATTCACGGTCAACATCCTTTCCTTTCGCGCTCCCCCTCCCACTCTTATCCCGTCACACTCCGGAGGGAGAACCGCGCAAAGAAGAAGGTTAAAGGGAAAGGGGCAGGGCAAAGTGAGAGGGTGCATTTCGGAAACAAAAAGAGCGAGCGGAGAGGGGGGGGGGGGGGCACTAGCAGTGTTTTGTGGTGGGCACAGGTCCTTCTACGTGCTTATTTGCTTCTTCTTCTTCTGTTCGTCACGACTCTCTTCCTCTCATTCTTTTGTTTTGTTTTCTTGATGTGAGGTGTCGTTTTGAGAGCGATTCTCGCGTCGCCATCGAGAGCATTCTGCTTCTTTCGATCCCCCTTTGTTCTTTCTTTCTTTCTTTCTTTCTTTCTTTCTTTCTTTCTTTCTTTCTTTCTTTCTCCCTTTCTTTCCTGTCTTGCAGTATTTTGGCACCACGCTGCTCTCTGTAGTAGCGCGGAAGATCCGTTATATTTTTTTTTGTCTCGATTTTTCTTCATTCGCGTCCCGGTTTCCCGTTCACCTTTCTTCTTCTGTACGTGTTTCTTGGTCACGGTTTTTTTTTTCCTTGCATTTCTCCGCGTATATATACCTGCCGGCATCTGTCGCGGCCCGTCCATTCTGCTACATTTTTCGCGAGTCCTCGAGTGGCGCGTCGTTTCTTTTCCCTCTCCCTCACTCCCTACCCTCTCTCTTGTTTATGTTTGGCGCCCTTGTTTTTCGACGTGCCGCCGTTCGCGCCGCGGCGACTTTCGGGTATTTCGCGTTCGCAACGTAATCGTGCAATCGTATTCGTGCATTTTTCTTCGCGTTTGGGCGCATGTGACGTCTTCTTCTTCTTCTACAGTGGATGGATGGAAACAACTTTATACGTCCTGTACAGGGTGTAGCCACCTGCCTGGCTAATCCCACGTTGGGACTGGGAGGTCAAGCCTCCTAGCCCTGTCATGGGCGTACTGGACAGCCGGGACTTGGGGGATATGGTCTTACTTGGCACGTTTAGCGTCCACCGTGGGGAAATCGGTGGCTGCTCGCCCGAAGGTTGTGGTCGCATTTCGTTGGGAGGCGAAACGGTAGACGGGGGCCCGTGTACTGCAGGGAAGTGTCATTTGACGGTATAAAGAGACGCCAGGTAGTCGAAATTTCGGGAGCCCTCCACTGCGGCTTCCCTCGTGATCTTATTCTGTTTTTTTTTTTTTTTGCACGCCGAGCCTCTGGTAATAGCTAACGTGGTTGCTTGGGCGAGTTGGTACGACATGATTCGCATAAAAAAAAACAGCGTTAATAATGAGAGACAAGAAAAGGAGGAGACAGACAGCGGCAGTGTTGTGTTGCAAGTAAATATGATCGTCCCACTCTGCAAATGTGGACCTTAGGTAATACTCTAGCAGTTCCATAAAACCTTCGACAGATATGCCTACTGCATTCTGATAATTCACTACGCCAAAAAAAAAAAAAACTGTCAATGCCCCCGCGACTGCAAGCTAGAAACTCACTGTAAGGCAATGAGGATAGTACAGTGCCGCTGTCTGTCTCCTTCTTTTGTTGTCCCTCGTTATTGGTGCTGTTTTTTTTTTATGTGAACTCTGGTAATAAACGCGTTTAGCGGATGTGTTTGAGTACGCGATTGAACCGAGGGCCGATCATTCGCCTCAGCCGCTTCATCCGCGTGGTCAAAGCCGACAGTTCCGCAATGACTCGGCAGTCATTGAAATGCAATGCGGTGTCCTTCCTCGGGCGCTTGGCAGCTTTCTCGTCCAACTTTCACCGTCCGCTGTCACAGTATATATAAAACCGTTCCTGTAGTCCAAAGCACGTTAAAGAACCCCAGGTGGTCGAAATTTCCGGAGCCCTCCACTACGGCGTCTCTCATAATCATATGGTGGTTTTGGGACGTTAAACCCACAAATCAATCAAATCCCGTAGTCCAAATGTATGTGTGTGTATGTGATAATAAAACAAAAAAAGGTTTACAATGGACGAACATCAATCACAATTGTGGTAGAACAATGTAAGACACCTGCAAGCACAAACCCTTTATAGTAATACCCACGATATATTATAAATAACTGCTGGAATAGCGTTCAAGTGGAAAACGAATAAATCTACTTTCCTGCATAGGGGGTATGCACTTGACGTCATTCGCTAGGATCGCCTGCGTCGGGGTCGCCATTTTGGTGGTCCGCGCGCGCTCTCCACACGGGCTGAAAAAGCTCGCGGCACGTGCTGCTGTCTCCGAGATCCGCACGGAAACTTGGATCTCTAGAGACTTCTGGAATACCTCCGGCACCCCGAAAAGCTGACGTCCGGACGCGCGGACCTTCAAAATGGCGTGGTGATACTGTGGCTCCCTTGTGAATCGAGGCTCAGTGCACACACCCCATACACTTTGTCACTCAATTTACACTATGTGGGGCAACTCTCGGTTAACGCACGGTTACTCATCGATGCACTGCTTCTAGAGAGTTTCGCCCGCTCACACAGAGAGTTTCGCCCGCTCATCGCGATTAACTTCGCGGCGACGTGTGACTTTTTTTTTTTTTTTTGTAACTGACCTTAGTTGAACCCGCATTAATGGCCGACTTGCCGGCCGGGTCGGTGCACTGATTTGCAATGGTGACGCATGGAACCGTGGGCATCGAAAAAGTGATTTCGTGGTCAAGATAAAAGAAGCGAACGCGCCTGGTGGCGTGGTTTGCCTCGACTTTTCCTCTCTCACTCTCTTTGTTTTTTTGGTCTTTAGACGGATCCCGTGACGTCGTTTGCTTCGTGACGTCACCGCCGTGGTAATCGTGTTCCTTATCTCCTATGTTGTATAGTTCGAATCTTTCGTTTCGTTTCCAGAAAAGCAGCTCGGGTCAATCGCGCTTGTTTTTTTTTTTTTCGTCGCTTTTTGTCGCGGGGTAGCCTCATCACGTTCGTTTAGTGACCCCGTTCGGACTGTAAACCGCCGGACACTGACGGTAGAGTGTTTTTTTTTCTTTTATTTTTAAGCGCTGTTTTATTTCCCCCGTGGAGATATCGCCTGCTTAGCTGGAGATCCACGCGTTCTGTATTGCATACCAGGCCGGAAAGACGCCGCTCTGCGATTCGGCCTTCGAGGAAGTCCTCTATACAGGGCGGCTAAAAAACGTACCTTCGAGGAAGCCTATCTAACGAGGCTTCTGGGTCACGGAACTCTTGTTGTCGCACGTGAGAGATCCGTCAGTGGAGCTCCGAACTGGTCATGTTGCGCTCTGCAGGGACGATAACATGCAGCCGAGGCCTGTGCAACGTGGGGTCTAAACATTCGACTATACATGGATGTGTACTTTTGACGTTTGATCGGCGTTCGCGTCGCGCAGTTCGTGTTCTCTTTATAAAAGCCCCACTGTGACATCGAATGACCATGCGACTTGAAAGGTGTTAAGCGTCAGCATCAGTCGAAAAGACAAAGCCTCGTCCGCTCGTACCGATTTTTAGAGGGGAGGAGAAGGAGGAGGGAAGGGAAGAAATGAAAGGCAGGGAGGTCAACCAGACGCACGTCCGGTTTGCTACCCTGCACTGGCGAAGGGGTGAGGGGATTAAAGGAGAAAAGAGAGAGAAGTGAAGGGCAACGTGTGTGTAGATATGACCTAGTCCCATTGCACGCTTATAAGCGGTCGCGTAGTCCGGTCGTCTTTAGAAAACTTAGCAATGCTCGCGTCGCTTTGCTGGCCATCGACGCATAGAGCCATGAGCCAAGTATCTTCTCTTCGGAAAAAAGTCTACTGTCTAGTGTCTCTAACGTTTCGCGTAGTAAAGTTGCGGTCGCTCGCAAGAGGGTGTCGCTCGTACGCGTTTGGAGGTGCCAGCACGAGGTGCGTTAGTGGTCGAGGTGGCAGGGTTAGCGTAGTGTGCGTGTAAACCGAAGCGACGCCTATAGTCCACACGCACGCGCCGACGCGTTGTAATACTTACGTGAGGTTAGGGTTTTATCTTAGTGACATTACGCGTACACTTAACGCGTAACGTGGAATTTCCCGGCTTTCGACGCTTGCTGTCCGCATGTGCACCTCCTTCTCCCGGAACTGCGAATAGTCACGGATATTTGGGTGAAATAGTCACGGATATTTGCGCCATGTTTTCTGCTCATAGGATTCTTGGTACTCGGTTAACGCACGGTTACTCATCGATGCACTGCTTCTAGAGAGTTTCGCCCGCTCACACAGAGAGTTTCGCCCGCTCATCGCGATTAACTTCGCGGCGACGTGTGATTTTTTTTTTTTTTTTTGTTAACTGACCTTAGTTGAACCCGCATTAATGGCCGACTTGCCACCGGCCGGGTCGGTGAGCTGATTTGCAATGGTGACGCATGGAACCGTGGGCGTCGAAAAAAGTGATTTCGTTGTAAAGATAAAGAAGCGAACGCGCCTAATGGCGTGGTTTGCCTCGACTTTTCCTCTCTCATCTCTCTTTGTTTCTTGGTCTTAAGGACGGATCCCGTGACGTCGTTTGTTTCGTGACGTCACCGCCGTTGTAATCGTGTTCCTTATCTCCTATGTTGTATAGTTCGAATCTTTCGTTTCGTTTCCAGAAAAGCAGCTCGGGTCAATCGCGCTTGTTTTTTTTTTTTTTCGTCGCTTTTTGTCGCGGGGTAGCCTCATCACGTTCGTTTAGTGACCCCGTTCGGACTGTAAACCGCCGGACACTGACGGTAGAGTGTTTTTTTTTCTTTTATTTTTAAGCGCTGTTTTATTTCCCCCGTGGAGATATCGCCTGCTTAGCTGGAGATCCACGCGTTCTGTATTGCATACCAGGCCGGAAAGACGCCGCTCTGCGATTCGGCCTTCGAGGAAGTCCTCTATACAGGGCGGGCTAAAAACGTACATTTCGGAGGAAGCCTAATCTAACGAGGCTTCTGGGTTCGCGGAACTCTTATTGTCGCACGTGAGAGATCCGTCAGTGGAGCTCCGAGGTGGTCATTTGCGCTCTGCGGGGACGATAACATGCAGCCGAGGCCTGTGCAACGTGGGGTCTAAACATTCGACTATACATGGATGTGTACTTTTGACGTTTGATCGGCGTTCGCGTCGCGCATTCGTGTTCTCTTTATAAAAGCCCCACTGTGACATCGAATGACCATGCGACTTGAAAGGTGTTAAGCGTCAGCATCAGTCGAAAAGACAAAGCCTCGTCCGCTCGTACCGATTTTTTAGAGGGGAGGAGAAGGAGGAGGAAGGGAAGAAATGAAAGGCAGGGAGGTCAACCAGACGCACGTCCGGTTTGCTACCCTGCACTGGCGGAAGGGGTGAGGGGATTAAAGGAGAAAAGAGAGAGAAGTGAAGGGCAACGTGTGTGTAGATATGACCTAGTCCATTGCACGCTTATAAGCGGTCGCGTAGTCCGGTCGTCTTTAGAAAACTTAGCAATGCTCGCGTCGCTTTGCTGGCCATCGACGCATAGAGCCATGAGCCAAGTATCTTCTCTTCGGAAAAAAGTCTACTGTCTAGTGTCTCTAACGTTTCGCGTAGTAAGTTGCGGTCGCTCGCAAGAGGTGTCGCTCGTACGCGTTGGGAGGTGCCAGCACGAGGTGCGTTAGTGTCGAGGTGGCAGGTTAGCGTTGTGCGCGTGTAAACCGAAGCGACGCCTATAGTCCACACGCCAAGCGCCGACGCGTTACAATACTTACGTGAGGTTAGGGTTTTATCTTAGTTGACATTACGCGTACACTTAACGCGTAACGTGGAAGATTTCCCGGCTTTCGACGCTTGCTGTCCGCATGTGCACTCCTTCTCCCGGAACTGCGAAATAGTCACGGATATTTGGGTGAAATAGTCACGGATATTTGCGCCATGTTTTCTGCTCATAGGATTCTTGGTACTCGGTGAAGTCATCGCGCGGTCTACTCAGATTGAAATATCTGCTTTCGATGTATTGGTATCGTATACAGTTTACGTCTATTCCTAATTGGACACGCCACTTCGAACCCCCTTTCGCAGGCGTCTCCGAACCGGTCGGCCGGATTTTTCATCTCCTGCGGAGCGGATAACGCCGTATACTCAATCAGCCGGGATGTGGCGTTTGTGTCGATACGAATGTAAATAGATGCACTGCTCTGCAGCCCGTCGTCGCCCTGGTTTAAACCGGCTCCCAAACCAAGTCCCACCAGATCCCCCCCAAACGCTGCACGGAATTACGGAAACTGGCGGCTTGGGTTAAGTCTCTCGATCGCAGCACATCTTCACGCCGCTCCCCTCGTTTATTCGGCTGCCCTAGTCCACCTTCCGCGACGCTGTACGGAACTACGCCGAACAGGCGTACGTCCGACCAGAGAAGACCGGTCGTGCATCTCCCTCCCGCAGCGCCTCCCCGCGGCGGTCCTTTTCTCTTCGAGAAGACGCCGCGGCGCTGCTGTTAGCGTGTCGTCTGGTTACGCCTGTTTAATCTGTATACTGGATACAATGTTGCGAATCGTCGGCCCCCTCCCGCCCTTCTTCTTCGCACTCTTTCTCAATGTCCGTCTACCGACTGGTTTGCGGCGGTTGCTCAACTAGGGTTAGCGACCGCTCTATGGCGGTCGACTCTCTCTCCCCGCATTTCTACGTGTTTATTTCCCTTTCTCTTTACGTAACCCGTCGTATGCGGGGCGTCGCATGCTACACACCACGCGGGTCTTTGCTCCACTACCACAATGTCTTTGCTGGTTCCCACTCGTGACGTCAGAGGCGACGACGTTTGAGAAACTCGTCGCGAGGAGGCAGGCGTATTGGTCATCTCTTCTTTGACCGAAACCACACTCTCTCCTTACTTTATTCCGTGCTTGGACAGGTTTCGCCAGGTTGGTTGACCGCCGGATCTCGCTCGAATTGAAGTGGTGTTTGCCCTCGCCTTTACGAGTTATGGGTCTCTCCTTTCCCCCTTTTACTACGTCGTTACGTGGTTACGGCTCGTTCGTTGTTAGGAAACGCGAAATTACGTCTTGTTCGGTGCTACGTGACTGGCGTTGCTAGTAAGCGGTCTGTTCTGGCTCGGAATACGAATCACCGAGGAAGAAGAGGTTGGGTTTAGTTTTGTTGCTGGTTTGAGCCGCCACGGAAGAGGATGGGCGGCATAGTTTACGATATACGACGTAGTCAGCCCGTAGCGATTGTACTACAAACGCGGGCGCATGTTTCGGCATGCGGCGTTGGGTTAACCTTGCCGAAGAAAGATGGCGCGTCGGTCGTTGTGGCGCTCGTAGTGTTTTTCGTTTCGCAGAAACGCTTTCACCGCGTCGTCCGTAATTAGTTCGGTAATCGAATGGCGTTTCGGCTCTGACTTCGACTAGTCTTGGTTACTGTAGTTAGCTATAGGGGGTAATTTATCCTGAAAGCGATTACACGTACGGTCGTTGCGCTCTCTCTCTCTATCTTTGTGTGTCGTGAACAGATGCTCGGTACGTTCGTTTGACATGATTTAATGTCCTGTCCTCCTCATCAGTCCTCTTTAATGCCTGTTTTGATTGCGTCTCCTCTCTGCGGGCTTGCAGCAATTAACCTGTGATGTACGAAAGCGGTAAACTATGTCTGCGCCCACGGATGTTCCCTTAACTAACTACACTATCGCTTGCTGTCTAACCTGCAGCCGTTTTTCGAACTCCTGGCTGGAGCCAATTATCGGGTTCCCCCCCCCGACTCTTAATTTACGGTCGAGTTTTGCACAGTTTGTTGACCGCGAATACGTATACTTTGTTGCGAGATATCTTTACGCGCGAGAGAACTATAGATTTGCGAACGACCTCCTCTAGTGATTTGTGTGAGAGTGGTGGTAGGTGGCGCCCTCCCGACCGTCGCGTCTACTATTCGCATTCTACCCATAGGATGTGCTAGCAGGCTCAAGATTGGCTTGCGTTGCTTGAATTACTGCCAACGTTCGTTCATCATCATCATCAGCCTGACTACGCCCACTGCAGGGCAAAGGCCTCTCCCATGGTCCACCAATTAACCCGGTCTTGTGCGTTTCGTTGCCACGTTACACCTGCGAACTTTTTAATCTCATCGGCCCACCTAACTCTCTGTCTCCCTTTCGTGCGTTTATACCTTCTCTGGGAATCCACTTCCATTAATGACCAGCGGTTATCCTGCCCACGTGTTAGGTGCCCGGCCCATGTCAATTTCTTTTTCTTGATTTCAACTATGATATCGTTGACCCTGGTTTGTTCCCCGGCCCACTCTGCTCTCTTCCAAAATCTCAAGGTTACACCTATCATTTTCCTTTCCATCGCTCGTTGCGTCGTCCTCAATTTAAGCTGAACCCTCTTCGTAAGCCTCCAGTTTTCTGCTCCGTAGGTAAGTACAGGCGAGATGCAGCTGTTATATACCTTTCTCTTGAGGTTCAGTGGCAGAGTACCATTCATAATTTGAGAATGCTTGCCAAGTGTGATTCACCCTATCCTTATTCTTCTAATTATTTCACTTTCACGGTTCGGCTCCGCGGTTAATACCTCTCCTAAGTATAGACACTGTATTCCTGTACAACTTCCAGCCTCTCTCCACCTATCGTAAGTGCTGTTTTCTGCCGAGACTTTTGTACATTTTTTTTAGTTTTGTGCATATTAATTTTCAGACCTACTTTCCCGCTTTCCGTGTCCAGTTCAGTGATCATGAGCTGTAAGTCGTCCCCTGAATTACTCATCAAGACAATGCCATCAGCGCATCGCAGCTTACTGAGATACTCTCCATTAACTTTTATCCCTAACTCTTTCCAATGTATGTAGGGTCCTGAAAACCTTCTGTAAACGCGCAGTGAATAGCATTGGAGAGATCGTGTCTCCCTGCCCTAGACCCTTCTCTATTTGAATTCTGTCGTTTTCTTGCCGTGGGCTGGAGGAACCTGCTCACGGCAAGTTATCTTTTCGCCCACTTTTCTTTTTTCACAGTCACATTACAATTCGGGCTGATACCTTCCCCTATAGCTACCTTGGCATTATTGTCTGTTATATCTTATAGTTATTGTGTCAAACACAGGAAAAACGAGTTCCTTTAGTATACACTTTCTTCCTTAATTCATTAACGAGGGTCTCGGCAGGCAGACTTGGTGCCTTTAGGTTGTATACGAGAGACTATTGGTCAGCTGCCAGGTCGTGATTAAGTTCACGTGCTACGTGACGCCGAACAGGCTCATAAAGAGTGTGCCACACTCGCCGCCTTGGCTACAGGTGACGCTGACTGACACTGCCACGTCTAATTCACATATATACCAAATAATGTGGCTGGGGGGATAGCCGCCGTGGTAGCTCAGTGGTAGAACATCGAACACGTTATTCGAAGGTCGCAGGTGCAGTTCCTGCCCGTGGCAAGTTATCTTTTCACCCACTTTTTCTTTCTTCACACTCGCATTACAATTCGGTCTGATACCTACACCTATACTTTCTTTGGTATTATTGTCTTTTATATCTCGTACTTATTATATATACCTACTTTGGGGTGCGGCGTATCGCACCTTAAGCTCACTTGCATTTGATATTTTGGAGCGGATTTTTTATACCGCTCTATTTGCGTATGCGTGTACCACGACGCAGCACAAAACTGTATTTCCGACCTGATTGGAAAAGGTCATAGCTTGGCCGAAACATTCCTAAAGTTGTCGGAATTACAGAAGCATACCATACCACAGCCGATAGAGGTAGTTACGTTTAAGAACTCTCCACGTACGCCAAGTAGTAAAGACACTATTTACTTCATAATCATATAGTGGTTTTGGGACGTTAAACCCCACATATCAGTCAAAGACACTGTTTACTACCTCTAAAGAATAAAACGTTAGCTAGAGGTAATAAACGCGTCAAGTGGGTAGTAAACGCGGTGGTTAGTACCTTTTTCTTAAATGATTTTTTTTCAAAGAGTGTAGCTTCCACAGGCCTGCAGCTGACGTATGAATTGAAGCATGGCTAGGTCGTCGGCCTCCTCCGATGCGGAGAATGTCGGGTGAATACCGTGGCTGCTTTCTCTAACGTCTGATGCCGATCTGCTCATGCGGGTTTGACCACGGTGGTTTAACGACGCCGTGGGAAAGGAAGCCCGCGTTGCTGCTGATTGCTGTTCGCAGCAGCCACAGCAGCGCGCTGCTTCCATCGCATGCCCCCGCCGCGGCCCGCAAACTATATACAACCGCCATGTCTCCTCCCTTGACGGGACTGGTTGTTCGGTTCGGATGCCCACGGCTGTTATTACCTCTTGTTTTAGCTCTTCGTGTTTTTTTGTTGTTGTTGCTTTCCCCTCGCGCGAGCCGTATTCAAGGATGCTTCATTCGCTCGTCTTGACCATGTACGTTGCCGAATTCAGCAACAATGTATATATAACGCAACGGCATCTCCCCTTGCGCACTTACCCATCCCATGTCCATCGTGGTGCCGCACGCCACACACAGGACTCGCCGCTGCCCTTCGCGCGAAGGGGCCGAGGCGAGACGAAAGGGGTTTTCGTTTTCTTTGCCGCGCGCTGAGTTGGTAAGTGCTCAGCCGGAGCGGAGGTGACTCGCTTATCACTGTCTCGCGTTTCGTTCGTCGAACTGCCGAAACGAGGTGCCAAGTAGTGCCGTCCTCGACAAATTGCATTTATGTCCACCGGGAGACCCTTGACGAGGCACTACCATGATTGGACGAAATTGTGTGGTTGGGCACCATGGTGCGATTTGATGAAGGTGCCAGAACTGTTCTACCAGTTTGACAAGGGTAGGCGAGCGTTTAGTACGTGCATCGTGTATTGTTGTGTTCATGTATATATAGCTGAAGAAGTGGTTGACTGATTGCTTTGTATATAAAGTATGCGAAGTGGTACCCCAAGAAAATTTAATGTACTACGTCGACGTTCCGGTCGGAGCCTGACCTTTATGAAGACATGGTAAATGTCAGGCTCTTACCGAAATGTGTGTGTGTGTGTGTGTTGTGTGTGTGTGTGTGTGTGTGTGTGTGTGTGTGTGTGTGTGTGTGTGTGTGTGTGTGTGTGTGTGTGTGTGTGTGTGTGTGTGTGTGTGTGTGTGTGTGTGTGTGTGTGTGTGTGTGTGTGTCCTGAAACCCGAGGTTCAGACAGAATACGTACTTGTGTGTCTACAGCGTCACTGCTTGTTCCACCATCTTAAACACTTTGACGCTTCACTTGACTCTTGACAGCCTAGACTCTTCCACTGTCCGAGATGTGTGCCAGTCGCCAAAACAACCCCGTTGACGAATTGGGGATATGAAGGCGCGCGTACTTGAAGGACCGAAAGATTGGGCTAGATATAGTAAGGATTCATGATGAAAGAATTTACGTGCAGACATGGACTCAAGAGGATAGACCGGGACAGCACACGTGTTTTCTTGATCCCTTCTCTTGTGTCCTGGTCTGCACATCTACGACCTGCCTTCTGTTGGGGCCATATGTTTGTCATTCGCACAAAAAAAAAAAGTATGAATTGTGACGGCCTACAGCTTTCCCACATAAACAAGGGTACTAAAGTCAATAATTGATAAAGCTAGTTAGCTACGTATGGTCAGTTGCGTTCGCTCTATTATCCACCGCATGCATGTTCCCGATGGGGGTAAGCAAATCTGTTGTCTTTGGCACGTTTCTCTAATGGAGCCCACTCTTACTACCGTATAGACCTGTTCCATGTTTGTAAACGGGTATAGGCGCCGTCGACGTACATAGGCGCTTGTACCGTTGTCGCGGCGCCCGGCCTAAAGCTCGCCACCGCACTCAATGATCACGCGACGGTCAATTTGACCATTTGCGGAAAAGTGAGCGCCCCCTGTCGTGTAAACAGGAAAGCTTCGCTTTTGGTTG
The DNA here is from genome assembly GCF_013339725.1 of Rhipicephalus microplus. Lineage (NCBI taxonomy): Eukaryota > Metazoa > Arthropoda > Arachnida > Ixodida > Ixodidae > Rhipicephalus > Rhipicephalus microplus. Next base: position 118,605,825 of record NC_051167.1, read on the forward strand.
GAAAACAAAACGCTTGTTTTGTTGCTTTAGGACCAAAAACGCATGCCCGTTACTGAAACAAGAAGGTAAAGGAGAAAAACATTCTGTTGACGTTTGTATACACGGTGTAAAACAGGAATTTCTCGCGTTTCAGCCTGAGAAATAACCAAGTGAGGTGATACCTGCACTCCGCTACCTCGACGGTTCGCCAGGCTCATTACGCCTGCTCTTTTAAGAAGAACATTATGTTATACACTTGAAGTTGAACCTTGAAATGTCTGTCGCTTAACTATAGGTTCAGTGAGGACGGCTTGTGCACCGTCTGTGAGGTACGGTGTTTGCGTGAAAACGGCAGTGTTCGCCGTTACTACGGGTCATATTGATGGAACGCCAGGCTGATGTTTTCCAACCAAAACCAAAACGCCTGTACAGGAACGCTACCTGTGCGGTTACTGCTCATGCGCAGTGGTTTTTCCGCAAATGGTCGATTGGCACGGCAGCTGCAAAGCTTTGCTACAAAGTCGGGCTGGGCGGAACCTGGGTGCCGCTACGTCGCTACGAACGCCTCAGTCAGTATCGGTCGACGACGCCTACCCTTGTTTAAAAAACGTGGAATAGGTCTATAGACCAGAGTAGACGAAGGTGCAGCTACTCCGTGTTCCGACGGTGCGCCGGCCTCTGAGCCCTGTGCACGCGTTCCTGTCGAAGATGCGAACGGAGAAGCTGTTACGCTGCAATGTCCAGCAGAGAGCGCGGCCGGTACGCCCAGCTCCAGCAGGCGCGTCACTCACGCGTAGAGCGCCTGCGCTGCTACGCTTTGGTTAGATCAGTCTGACGAGCAGCCGTCTCTAATCCACGTTCTTCTTCTTCTTCCTCCCGACTGAGATGGCTGGCGGCTCCTGCATTCGCCGCGCCTGCAACCCCTCCTCCTCCCTCCCACATCCATTGACTTTCTTTTTTTTCCGATCGCGGCCATTTTTTATTTCGTCTTCTTGGTTGTATTCATTGCTGCTCGCACGTCGTTATTCCGCATTGTTTTGTTGTTTCTTGCCTTCGCGTTTCGGCGGCGACGGGAAAGCGCCTCACCACCACGATTTTAAGATGAGAGCGGGGGGGGGGGGGAGGGAGGTAATACACCGTGGACTTCGCGCCGGGCGCTTCTGGCCGCCGCGTCTGGGCCCTATACGCTGTTCCAGTCTGTCGTGAGGGAAGAGACGCGCACGTTGTTATTTGATTGCACCGAGTGTGCTTGGTAGTTCAGAGTCTGTTGGGACTTTTTTTTTTGTGTGTGGTCTATTATGCGTGATCTCGGGTTGCCCGTGGTTCTTTCTTGACGCGAAACCGTCCCTGGACGCTCGCGCCGTGTGTCGTATATGTGGGGGGAGTTTGCTTCCTCTCGCTTTTTCTACACTTTTTTATTCTATTTTTACGAGCCAATGACTGGACTATACCACTGCTCGCCCGTATACCCAATGGCCAGACCTCGCCTCCCTCCGCCGCTTGAGACCGGTGCTAGTAAAGAGTTGTTCCCGACTAGCAGCAGGTCGGTGGTTTTAGTAGCGCCAGTCGTTGCGGGCCGAGCCGGTCGTGTGGTGGAGGGCGTGTGCTGCGAGTGCGGTGGATAGATAGATACATTGTGTATCGTCTTTTTGCCACGCGCTCTGTCCCTCATCGTATCCTTATCGTGCGCCCCTTCGCAGCTCGCGCTTGCTCTACAGTGCCCGCCAAGCAAGAAGTGCGGGCAACCATTCTTTTCGTCGCCTTCTCGGTGAAACCGACGGGACGATAGCTGACGCAGTTCAGTCGGTTCCATCGTGTCTGGTTATCTCGCCGCTCACCTCTTCCCTGGAATCGAATTCGTGGTCGTCCTATGCTGTAGTTCGACCCTTTGCCTCTGGACTCTGCAGGGCGGTGTCGTTGCGTGGTATGTGCGCATTCGAGTGAGTTCTCGTGCGCTGTGCTGCCTGAGTGGGACGTCGTCTTCGTTGGAGAAGAAGGGAACAAATTCATGCTTTGGGAGTTAGTGAGTTAGTACTTCGAGCAAGCCTAGTGGAACTGCGTTGCCGGCTTGTTGTCCGTGTGTGTGTCTAAGTGGTGTACGGCCCTCTTCGGCTAGCGTGCCGACGACTTGGTGTCCCTTGAGCGAGAACAATGACGGCGTCCTTCTTGTGGTAGTTCCTGGAACGACCGCCAGGGTGTCGCGTTTCTGGTCTCTTCCGTTTCTGGAACTGTGCAGTGCGTCTGTTTCGGAAGCAGCAAACCAAGAAGGACGTTTTTGGTCTGAAAGTAGTCGTCCGTGTCAAAGTACTGACACTTTTCTTCGCATGCGTTTGTGGTGAGTTGTTTTTGGATTCTGAAACGGAGACGCAAAGGCGGGATCACCTTGAAAACTTTTGGAAGCCTTGTCGGGATTATACTCGATTTTGAAGGCCACCAGTCGCCAATAGGTGGTTATTTTCATTTCCGAAGTGAAGACCGAAGGCGACCACCTGGATTACAGAAGCGGTGTTGGGGATCGCGTTGCTAAGTTCACCACAATACCGGAATCTCTTTATTTGTTCTTGCAGAAAGAAGCTGCAAGGCCGACCTATCTCTTGTCTTTCAAGCTGGAAATTTAATTATTGCAGTTGATGTTATGATTTTTGAAGTGTGGATTTGAGGTCTTTGCGTTGCGGTACCCTATCAGTTGGTTTGTTGGCTCGTTGGGTCAAGAACAATTGTCTCCGGTCTTGTGGCTGTTATAGCTATTGGAAGGCTTTGCTTACAGTTATTGCACCGAACCGTCACAACTGGGAGCAAGGTTTGGCAAGAAAAAAAAAGGGAGGAACTTCAAAGATTTGGAAGTTGAACTCTTAAATTGCCGACTGAAGTGTTGTCTTCGCGCAGTTATTTTTGTTCCGGCTTGCAGAGCCCGGCACACGCCTTTGAAAACTTTCTGTTGCCTCTCCACGAGTAAATAGGCAACTCTTCCGGTAGTCGTCTCTGCAAGACGCATCGTTCTGCAGCACTATTCAGTTGTGGAAGCTGGTCTGAAGTACCTGTTAGTCTACTTCTGGTTCCCTTGCTTCCGGAAGTTGGCCATAGCAAAGAGTCTCTCCGTCGTCGATTGGCCATTGTTCGGCTCCGTCCTTTTCGCGTGCGCAGCCTGCCGAATCCTGAAGTCAGTGCAAAATGGTCTCGTAGAAACGGTCTTTCCGTTACATCTATCCACCTTTAGGCTAGTAGACTGGGCAAAGCCCAATAATTATCTCTGACTATTCTTCATTTGCGTTCTCCCCCAAGAGTGCCCGAGTGTTTAATTATTAAACGAGGCGTAGAAACACGTCGCCAACGTCACCGGTTTTGATGACGTCGATAAGCCTGTTCTTGTAAATAGTCGTAGCGTGCTTAAGTCGCTGCTATCCAAACGCCGTACGTGATATCTTCTGAACTTTCAAGGACGACCGTTACGCGCTTCCAGCCTGCTATAACACGGCGCAGGGTAGACAAGGATCGATCGCTCTCGGCTTCGTTGCTTCAGCTGTCGCGGCGTGGTTGCTTTTGCTACTTTCGCGTTGAAGCTTACAGGCGATGACCTGAAACTGTCAGGAGTGCTATAGCTTAGAGCCACTTTTGACTGTTTCGCTCGGGCTACGGCGTGATACTGATGTGATTTTCAGTTTAAAATTCCACTGCTTCATGTATTGCTCGAAGGAGGTCTACTTGCGCCAACCCTCAGCTGTCCCTCATTTGATTAGGTTAGGGCAAATAAACTATTCCTTCCTAAATTTTTCACAAAGCCATCCTCACGATCGGTAGTTGCGACGTCCTTGTGTAGGGGTAAAAAAAAAAGGGGCTTTCCTTTAGTGCTGACCTACTTTTGTGCAGTGAAACATTTTTCGCCTACTTAAACGTTTTCTTCGACCATTTTGGACTTTCTGTTCCGTCACGGAAGTGACGTGTCTGCCTCTTTCGCGTCCTTCCGGCATCTTTATATACCGACCTGCCCTCTACAGACGTCGTACCATTGGGGGTGAACCCGCGACCCACGCGGTACAGTTTTTCTTCTTTTTTTTTCTAAACGTTGTGTGCACCGCAGGAACTGTAGTGATCGAAGAACGAGAGTTCGACGTGTGATTGCGTCATCTGCAGCGCCATCTTGTTTGCAACCACTTCTTTTACGAAGGCGCTGACGGTGCAAATTTTAACTACACGAGTGTCAAGCGAGGTTTACCAGGCACCACCATCATCGTCGAGGACAGAAGCGAAAAAGTGAGGCTCTTTCTCATTATTCTTTGTGGTCCTGTCTGTGCAGCTAAGCTTTGCTATATAGCGAATTTCGCTGCATCGAAGTTTTCGTATATTCACTTGCCCAGATGGCGTCGCACACACCTAAAACCTTTCCGTTCCGCCAAAATTTACCAACGTGTGTAATGTTTTTTGTGGAAAGAGTTGGAGTAAGTTAGAGGGGAAGAGTTGCAGTAGAAGAAAAACTAACAATTTTGTGCGTATATATATATATATATATATATATATATATATATATATATATATATATATATATATATATATATATATATATATATATATATATAATTGTTTCATAAGCTCTCCCATTACTGCGCAGATTCGTTGAAAACGTGCTGTCTTTTAAAGAGCGGTTTAACTGTACCTGTATGGCTATACATAATTCTTAGTATAGTAATGTCATCAAGAGCCCGGCTCGTTTATAGACGTGCTTGATAGAAAGAAATAAATACAAAAGAAGTAGAAAGTAAGACACAGAAGAGATTAAAACTGTTCTGAAGTTACTCGTCAACAATGCTTTGCTGTACTTGTGTTTTCTCGTTCTCTTAGTGTATTACGAGCAAGTGCTTTCCTTTTATTTTATTTTTCCAACGACGACATTTGCATACACGTGTGTGTATGTGTGTGTGTGTGTGTGTGTGTGTGTGTGTGTGTGTGTGTGTGTGTGTGTGTGTGTGTGTGTGTTGTGTTGTGTCGTGTCGTGTTTGAAAATTCTTTGAACAGCCTTGTATCTTTTTTTGCATGTACAAATAGCTCTTTTGCGTGCCAATCAACGCACCGAAGTAACGACGTGCAGGCGGCGTGAAATAAGAGAAATAATTATCATTCCAATCTATAGAGGGGCAGATAATCGGCAGACACGTGTGCCTCGAGCGACGCTCGCAGTGCAAACGAAATCTTCCCGGTCCCTTCCAATTCCTGCTGTCTCCCCTCTCGTTTCTCTTTCCTTCTTTCTCCCTTACCGCTGTCTAAATAATAGGCGTCTCTAATTAGAGCCGATATTGCGCCCGCCGCACGTGCGTTCGCGCCTACGAAGACACAGTGTACGTAAGTAGGCGCAGGATTTCGGTGCTGCTTGCAAATGTTGTGTGCAGTGCGGCACTATAGGCACTGTGCGCTGTACGATAATAGACATTGCACGCTGTATGCTCGCCGTGTATCAATCACACTGCACTGCACGTCGTGTACTAGGCGCGTTCCAGAGAGTTCAGTGCAGCACGCAGAAAGGCACGAGTTGTAGTGAATATTTGTTCTGAGTTTTCGGGCCGGCGACCGGCCGAAAGCTCAATAGTATATATATATATATATATAATATATATATATATATATATATATATATATATATATATATATATATATATATATATATATATATATATATATATAACGCTGCATATTGTGCATGCGAAATATGAGTGCGTCGTCACTGTAGGTGTGATCGTGCACATCATGCATACTGCATGCAATATGTTCGGTGCATATGTATTGTGAAGAGTTGATTGCAGCGCAAAGACAGGTGTTGATGGCTCAGGTTCTTGCACGCTGTGTATATGTGCGCCAAGAGATAGTGCTTCACTGTGTACGGAATGTGTGAACGTAGGCACACAACTGAGAGCCGCACACGCTATATAGCTTGGAAGTCCCCGGCGCGGTTGCATTCGTGAGTTAGTGCGCGTATAGTGTACGCGATCCTCGTGCTCTTGATTGATTTGATTGATATGTAAGGTTTAGCGTTTCAACACCACCATGTGATTACGAGAGACGCCCTAGTGGAGGGCTCTGGAAATTTCGACCACCTGTGGTTCTTTAACGTGCACCCAAATGTGAGCACACGGGCCTATACAACATTTCTGCCTCCATCGGAAATGCAGCCGCCGCAGCCGGGATTCGATCCAGCGACCTGCGGGTCAGCAGCCGAGACCACCGCGGCGGGGCGATTTTCACACTCTTCGCGACCGCAAATTTCTGTGCAACGCGGCGAAGGGCGTTGAAGTGACGGCGAGCGGACGCCTGCCGGCGGGCGTGATTGTTTGCTCGCGTGCGCGAAACAGTGGCGTTTTTACAGTGTAATTATACGGCGACTGAGTGCCACTCACGGTTTGTTGCGTGCACCGCAAAACGAAATAGATTACAATTACTGAAAGGCACAGTCGGTTGTCAAGAGCGTCGTGACGAGCGCAGAGTTAATGTTTGCATATATAAGTTGATTCGTGGTGAGTTGCCACCACAGCGCCACGGGAGTCACGCTCGTATATTTTTAAAGACGATAGTTTTTATTGGGGACCTTCGGCGCAAAAATTTTGGTCTGTCTGTCTGTCTGTCTGTCTGTCTGTCTGTCTGTCTGTCTGTCTGTCTGTCTGTCTGTCTGTCTGTCTGTACATTTGTCTGTTTGCCATTAACGGTACCCTAAACGGCTCCGAAGTGGCCAAATGATACTCCAAACGGCTGACCCCATCCGCAGCGCCCACCAATATCGCTCATGGTTCAGCGTCCATACTTGTGCGATTGTCAATTAAAGAGCAGTTATGGCGCATATCTGAGGCACCATAACAACACGTCAATATTATGTATGTGTGTCTCTTACTAGAAAATGCATACATAAGTGATTCTAAGGGCCGTAGCGTTGATCACGCTGCGCTGACCATGCAACGCTTACACACAAGGGCAAGTGTTTCCAACGCTTTGCTAAGACGACACGGTGGTTGCACCTACCTGTCGCCTTGCGTTCTACAGCTTATCACCTCCGAGATGGGCGTGCAGAGCGCCCGAGCTTCGTTTTAGAAGATGACTGTCTGATAGCGCTCATGTCTCACGTGTGACGTGACTTTATGCGCTCGTTCGCCTCCGCTGCACGCTCGAGGCACTCTAAAACGGCGCCTTCAGAATACCATTCACTGATTTTTTTGCGCAGAACATCAAACAAACGTGTTGTTCACTGTCTCCAGACGCAAGACTATGGTCTTTCGACGACATTGGCAGTGTAACATGCAGATACGGGGCCAATTTGTGTGTGTGTGTGTGTGTGTGTGTGTGTGTGTGTGTGTGTGTGTGTGTGTGTGTGTGTGTGTGTGTGTGTGTGTGTGTGTGTGTGTGTGTGTGTGTGTGTGTGTGTGTGTGTGTGTGTGTGTGTGTGAGCGCGTGTTCGTGTGTATAGATGGATCTTGGGGCGATCTCCTTCGAATCTATATATATGATGGCTAGTGCCACCAAGCTCTTCCGTTATACCTCTCTATGCTAATATGTATTAACGAGCTGCCAGTGTTTATGTATTCTGTTAAGCCCTGCAAGTAAACAACCTAGACGAATTACGAAATATAGCAGACTAGTACTTCTGGTTTGGCAATATCGCTCGCAGTCATGGCGTTGAATGGAAAGCTAAAGCCGTCTCGTGCTATAGCAAATGGGGAATGATACGTAACTTCCTTTCTTACGCCAACTGACTTCCGGTTTCGCGTTCACTTTTAGCTCCAGCTTCCGTTTCGCACTGCACTTTTCTTTCGGTTTCGCGATTCGTTTCCGTTTTCTTGTTCACCTCAGTAATGCCTTTAAGGCAGCTGTAGCTCGGTTCATTATTCAAATGACTCAATGGTTCGTGTTTTTTTTTTTTAAATCTTAGTTCGTTGAGCAGAGGTTTTGTTTCGAAAACTGAGTTGATCCTTCGAAGTGCGGTCGAATTTATCCCGTTCCGATGGCGCTTGGTGTGAAGTTCTGTATCGTGTGCGCATAGAGCTGGCATATACGCATATCAATACACGCCGCCTAAATTGAATGTTTGGTTTCTTGCACTCCTCGCCACATCATGTTTCCAAGAAATCAATGCTTCAGTCATACGAGGCCTCGGAACTTGTGGCGAGAAAAAAAAACAAAAACAAAGTACGGACATGCGATCGTACACATGCACATCCATTCTGCGCGGCTTTTCGGAACTTTGGGAGATCGTTGATTAGGTGTCGTTAATTAATCGTCGCCCCGCCGTGGTGGTCTAGTGGCTAAGGTACTCGGCTGCTGACCCGCAGGCCGTGGGATCAAATCCCGGCTGCGGCGGCTGCATTTCCGATGGAGGCGGAAATGTTGTAGGCCCGTGTGCTCAGATTTGGGTGCACGTTAAAGAACGCCAGGTGGTCGAAATTTCCGGAGCCCTCCACTACGGCGTCTCTCATAATCATATAGTGGTTTTGGGACATTAAACCCCACATATCAGTCAATCAATTAATTAATCGTCGCGTATGAAAGAGTGCCGCGCGCTCGCGGGAACTACCAATCTTTGAGGCGTTGGCGGCGTGTGGCTTCGAAGGCTCTGCTTGTGTCGGATTACAGGGAGCGCGGGAACAGGTCAATTATGCGCGATCGCCTCATCGCGTGTGGCGAATGTGCGCTTTGTTGGTTTCACGGCACACTTCGCATTCGCGGGTGCGCATGCCTGTTATTAATTACGGCGCAGTCTGCGTAGTAACTTGCATATTCTTCGTTACGTAGGCAGGACAGCCGGACGTTGGTTGGACGCGTTGGCGTTCATCTATGGAACGACGCGAAGGAAAACGTGAACGCTTCGACGTGTGAGACACGAGGAAGACGACAAAGGGATGGAAACACGCATAGAGAGAGGGAGAAAGAGTTAGAGAGAGAAAAAGTATCCTAATATACACTAGAGGGAACTCTGGTGCTAGTGTCTATGGGAACTGCAACGCACGGTGCTTTGGAGGGCATGTGAATGATGAGTAGTACCCACATTTGTCTAGTTTTCGTACTTCTGGCCTGCTTCTGGCTCCGTGTGTGTCCGTGTGGCTTGGAGTTGTTTTTTTTTTCTCGAAAAGAAAAAGAGCAAATGTTCAACGTTTGTGGTTCACAACCGTATTCCTTTAGGCTTACCATTTCGAATCGGGTCACAAAGTTCAAAAGGGTTGCTTCTTTCATTCAAAACAAAACCGTAACCAGCAATAAACGAAGCCGCAAGTGCCACCCTACCGCAAGTACGATTCGCCGCCCGAATGTACGAAGACTAGGCAAATGTGTGTACTACCCATCATTCCTATGGTCGCTGGATGATCGCAGCGTCAGAGTCTCCTCTAGTTAATTTTAGGAAACTCAATGGAAACACGCACGCATGCACACACACACGTGCTCGTGCGCTTGCGTCACAAGGGGGCGATGCGGATAATATGTGGGATTCTATACGTCCCAGAACCACGAGGTGATTATGGGAGACACCGTAACCGTAGTGGAGGGCTCCGGAAGTTTTGAATGTATCTAGTAGGTGTTGTTTTTTTTTTAACGTGCACTTACATCGCACAGTGCGGGGGGCCTCTACCATTCACCCGAGTACCATTCACCGGCATTCGTTTCCGGGAAACTTGAATAGCACCAAGTTGACTTACTCGGTCGATGTTTATCTTGCACAGGTCTCCAAGTTATCTTTTAACAACTAAGGACTTCATAAAGTAAGACAGCATTGGTGGTGATTTACGAGTTTTGGCGTACGTGCTGTTATTTTTCTTCTATTGTCTTTGTTTTTAACGCGGATAACACAAAATTATTACAAAATGACGGTATGTGCAAGCCTTGACTACTCTGGTCCGTCGCTTTTTGGCATGAAACAACGCGTTAATGAACACAGTGAATTATTCCAAATAGATAAACTGTTATCGTAAGCTGCAGCTGGAGCGAGGTTAATGACCAGCCAATCCAGATGCAGCGCTTCTGATTTGTTTTCTTTGTATTTTTTTGTTATGCTTAGTTGAAACGAAAGGGCGGGGGGGGGGGGGGGGACAAGTAGCCGCATTACCTGTTCGTTATAACCAGGTGTTACGGCATATGTTGCAGTTTGTAACGTTCCGACTGCCAGCTTTTTGTCTAATTCATTCTGTCGCTCGTCGTCTCTATATCTAAATTTTATTGTTTAACGTACTGTGTGGATATTGTAGCGTCTGTTAACGGCACGTTAACGTAACGTTACCACGTGTTAGTTACCTGTTTGCACTGCGCAAATTGAATGAGGGCGTAGGAGTAGAGGACACCGTACAGACGCCTGTATTGTGCTTCCTCCCTTTATCCATGTTTAAGCTGCGCTGCGCAAGCATGTCGATATTGAATCGGCAATTAGCTTGTGCTGCCATTCTAACGAACGGTTGTTAAGGGACACCGAAGTGATGCATTGAATGGATTTTTATTGATGAATTACACTCGGATAACTCTAATGTTAGTTTCGCAATTATTGATCTATTATTAATAGAGAAAATTAGTCACAGTGTCACACGAATCAATTGAATATCTCGCCGAAAAGAAATCTCCGCGCCGTGACGTCCCAAATTCCAAAGTTATATTCATATTTTGGTGACATTGGCGGAACGAAATTCCAAGAAACTTGGTGTGCGTCGTCTATGGCCCCCTCAGAGGACAGTGTGTTTCATTTTTTTTACCGTTTAGGAGCTTCGTAGGGCCTGGTAGAAGCCGTGAACGTGTATGACGTCAGGGCGCTAAGTGTGGGAATTTTAGTGTGGCGTCGCCACCCGTGTTCTTTTTTTTTTTTTTTTGCGCGTTTTCTCGCTTCCGGGTGTCTTCTCGAGGCCGTAAGCGTTGTGATTTTAACATTGAGAAATAACACTTTAATAGTAGAGAGAGAGAGAGAAAACATTTATTGAAAGAAGCTTGTGAGTGAAGGTGGGAGGGTCCCTTATTCCACAAAAAAAAATAATAATTTCTCTTTAGTGATACTTTAACGCCATCGCGTCTGTTGATGTGTTTGCCAACCTCACGCCTCAAAATTAAACATTGCTGCTAGTGTTGATAAATAGAAAGAGAGAGAGAGAGAGAGAACTCTTTATTAAAAAGCAGAGGATTTAGCCGGCATACATAAATCGCCGACTTGCTACTCTGCGTGGGCAAGGGGATTGAAGGTTGAAAGTACGAAATGGGAGAGAGAGAAAAAAGGCGAGATGTAAAGATAGAAGATAGAATTTAAAAAAATATGAAAAGGTCACCTCTTTGACCATTGAATAATGAGGACGCGCGTTAATAGTTTTTTTTCCGTGCTGTCAAGCTACAGCTAGAATTTGTCTAGCTGACCGACGCTGTCCAAGTATACGCAGACGAAAGTTTCGTAGCTCGCCTCTGTAACGTGGGGCAGGCTAAAAGGTCGATCTGGGAGTGTTGAAGCCGTTTCGGTTTCCATACGCATCAGCAGTACAATATTGAGGTTTACGTGGCCTTGCCCCCGTGACGGGGGGCAGAAGATAGCGTCCTTTTTTGTCTCTTCCTCTTTCATTAACTTCTCTCTTACGTGGGTGAGTGGCTGATACCACTGCTCTACGATGCACCCTTGTGTCGTCACGGTGGTTTTTTAAACCCCTGGTTTTACACCCCTCGCGCTCACTGGTGTAGTAGTGCCCCCCCCACCAGCGAGACGCACTTCGCACCGGACGCTCTCACTTTCAACGCTCACCGTGGCCTGGCTGGCTCCTTTTTAATAGAGAGTGGAAGAGAGAGGTAATGGGAGAGGGTGGTGCAGGAAATTGATGAGCCGCACGGAGCGCGGCCCCCCTTGCGTAACTCGGGCCCGTATAAGTGTCTCTCTGCTAACCGTGTTTCCGGTGCAGCCGGCCCCTGCACGTAAACGGTAGCGACGGTGTATACGCGAAAATATACGTCTATCTACACGTGGCACCGGTGGTAGCTTGGCCTTTAGGTGTTGTTGGTCGTTCAATCGACGCCTCATCGTGTGTGTAGGCGATGGGTTTTCGTCACTCTATCCGGTATGCTATACCGAAACTGCTTCGGCATCCGCGGCGTTTCGGCGAAGCGTGCTTACGTCACGAAAAGCGAGGACGTGACGACATCGCGACGAGGGCGCAGGTCGCTGACCCCCGTTATGCGGTGACGCAAGAGGGGAGAGGGCGGGAGAGTGAGTGCGCAGCTGCATATTATCGTATGCATCGTCGTGTTCTCTCGTTCATTGTTACACGTGTGTGTGTGTGTGTGTGTGTGTGTGTGTGTGTGTGTGTGTGTGTGTGTGTGTGCATAGAGTCATAGAGTGATACGCAACAGATGCGTAGTGACACCTGCTTCCACCTTCTTTTTTTTCATTTTCTTGGTTGCCTTTCGCTTTCGCACGTCCATGTTTCTTTTGTTGTTGTTGTTGTTGTTGTTGTTGTTGTTTTAGTGACTGAGGAGGGAAAGGTCGGAGCGTCGAGTGAAGCCGGTCGCGATGTTAGCCACGCGAGTGACTGTTGTTGACAAGCAAAGGAGGCGGGGAAGGATTTAGGACCGATTGTAATAAAGGCTTTTTTTTTTCTTTCGGAACCGAATGTGACAGTTGCATTTTCCTTGGTGCTATTGGATACGGACCTGAAAATTTTCCGTTGCCTGACTTTTTTTTTTTCATTTTTGCGTCAAATGGAAGGCCAAGCTTTGGAGAGCCTACACTTCGTGTCGGTAGGCGTGAGTGTGTACCTTATTAAAAAGACACCCAAAGAGCAGAACGATTTTTTGTGTATTAGAAAAGTGGGATTTGGCCATGCCCAAAGTGCCACTCTTACCGCGACCCGACGTTTGGTTTAAGTGACAAAACGCGGGAAACAAAAACGCGCGTGGGACGCCGCCTTGAGTCAGATTATCGCACCGAGCTCAGTGACGTCATGGATTTCGAAGGCGTCTACCGTGTCCTACGTATATCTTCTAATCGATAAAGATGAAGTACGTTGTCACCTGTTGGTGCCATGGACATAATATTCGTAGTTACAGAAAATTTCATCGGGCCAAAGTCGTTAAAATACGACGAATTGGTAACGTCACGTGTGTAGATAACGGCGCGTAATCTAAAGGTGAAATTTCAAACCGTAATTTTCTGCTCTAATAATGAACTCGTAACACGGAAATCTTGAGACTTAGAGTTCTGAGAGTGAAGTTTATGAATCTAAACTAAGTCGTTGCTTCTTTTTAGTGTCCCTTGAAATAATTAGAAGAAAATTTAAAAAAATAGTTTTGGACCGTGACGTTTTTAACTGCAGCTGCGCTCTGTTGGTGACGCACATGTGATCATTTCCTGTTTTACACCGAAAGCGGTTACGGGATCACAACTGCCAATTTCGGTGGCGTGTATAGTTGTCCGCCGATGCCGGTGTTCGTACTCGCTATCTTGCGAATGAAGAAAAAAAAAAGAGCTAGGATTGGATGGGATTCGAACCCAGGCCATTGGGCGTGACATTCGAGTATTTTACTATATATACCGGATCACTCCAAGGCTTGGAACTCCGTCGCACAATCAGCCTGCCAGTCAATGAGCTTTATGTGGTCCTGACAAGACGATAATGCCCCCGTCTCTATGGACAGCCCTCGTCGCAAAAGGACCCTCTACGTGTGCCATGTCGTACAAAGAATCACTTGTACGACATAACGCATGTATAGGGTATAGGTGTAACATGCTAGTACGGTGGAACTGTGTAAAATTGCAGCCTGGCGTCGCACAATGCGAATTGTGCAACGAGGGAGGGAGGGGGGGGGGGCTTTGAATGCTCGCCGCCCATTTCTAAAATGATCAGCATTAATTCTTCATCGTCGTCAGCCAGAGCACAAGCAACGTCCACGTATTACAAGCAACGTTTGCATAACTGGACTTGTGGGTTCCTTCCTACTTCACAAAAAAGTTATGACGTAGTAAGTTCCTCGCGAGAGAGTTTGCGACGGCCTCTCGTAAGGCCGCTCTTCGATATAGCATTCGCTGTGGCAGCGTAGCGTGTTCGCCACAGGCCTGGCGCTTTTCTTTCGGTATACCTGACGTCATCTCAACTAACCATGCTGGTGCGTTGACTTTGCCTATTTGGTAGCCGTAATCGGAACTGCGACATTTTTTTTTTTTTGGTCCGCAGCTGTAGTCGATCGCCGCAACCACTGCCGCACACTGTATAATCATCATTATCATCATCATCAGCCTGACAACGTCCACTGCAGGACAAGTGCCTCTTCCATGTTCTGCCAGTCAACTCGGTCCTGTGCCATGCTGCTGCCAATTCATACCCGCAAACTTTTTAATCTCATCTGCCCACCTAACCTTCTGTCTCCCCCTAACCCGCTTGCATTCTCTGGGAATCCAGTCAGTTACCCTTAATGACCAGCGGTTATCCTGTCTACGTGCTACATGCCCGGCCTATGTCCGTTTCTTTTTGATTTCAACTATGATATCCTTAACCCTCATTTGTTCCCTAATACACTCTGCTCTCTTCTTGTCTCTTAAGGTTACACCTACCATTTTTTTTTCCCGTTGCTCGCTGCGTCGTCCTCAATTTAAGCTGAACCCTCTTGGTAAGTCTCCAGGTTTCTGCTGTATACGGCGCACTAAATATATAGACTATTTTACGGGTAGGTTTTAATGGCGCCATGTATGTCGGACTGGTAACCTTTGTATTTTGTATGCCTAACAACTAAATGAACAGTGTCACGGTAGAGGCATGCTCATGAAAGCGGTCGGGCTTGTACATACGATGTTTCATGAAATCATTGATTCGCGTCGTGATATACTAAAACCAGAAACCATTGACTTGACACCAACATGGCGACGCTCAGGTGTCTTGTGGACATTTAGTCTGTACTTCGTTCACTTCCGCCTTTTTGCCCTTGATAGATTTGTGCGGTTGAACGTCCCAAAAACACCACATGATTATGAGAGACGCCGTAGTGGAGGGCTCCGGAAATCTCCACCACCTGCAGGGGTTCTTTAACGTGCACCCAAATCTGAGTACACGGGCCTATAGACATTTCCGCCTCCGTCGGAAATGCAGCCACCGTAGCCGGGATTTGATCCCGCGACCTGCGGGTCAGCAGCCGAGTACCTTAACCACTAGACCACCGTGGCGGGGCTTTTATAATATGGTGCTGAGAGACCAAATAACCGGGCTGGTCAACAAAGCAGTGCCGCTCGCGTGCTCGGGGGGTTGGACTTGTTCGGGCACGTCATGCGCACGTCACCTCATGGTCGGATGTCGGACCACCGTGGCGGGGTGGTCTCTTTGCCCTACATAGCTCCCCGCGCGTACAGCAGCCCAGTGTCCGCGCCTCGGTTCGGGGCCACGGGTTTTCGAGCCGCGCGCTCCCCGCGTTTTCTGTATGCTTCGGCCGTCTCGCGACGCCCTCTGCCGGAGACAGCGTGTATACGTGTGCGCGATCTTGGTATACAGCGCGCGCGTGCCATGAATATTTATGACGATTGGGGAATCGATACATGGCTTCCCTCTCCCCTTTTCCCCAAATCTCCCGTGGAGGCGACGCCTACTTCCCTCTCCCTCCGCGTTTCCCTTTCCCCGCGTACTCGTCGCGTTTCCACTACCGTCGTTGCGCGACCTATTGTGTAGTCGTCTCTTTAGCTCGTCGGCTTCGGTGCGTGCACTATCCCCTCTTTCCCCTTTCCCTCTTCTCTCCTCGCCTTTTTTTCCCTCGTCATCTTTCGGCCGCCCTTGTTTTTTCTCCCCGAGGCGTTTTTTGCATGCGTAAGAGACGCGCTCGTCACTGCACTCCCCTGGCATACATAGTTGGTAAATGATCTTTCTGTCCCGTTATACTAGGACCGTTTCCTTTATCCTGCTGCAGCTACTACCGCTGCTACTTCGCTGCTCTACTACTACTACTACTACTACTACTACTACTACTACTACTACTACTTTCACCACCACCACAACCACCACTACTACTACTACTACTACTACTACTACTACTACTACTACTACTACTACTACTACTCCACGGTGGATCAGTGGCTATGGTTCTCTGCTGCTGACCCGTAGGTCGTGGGTTCGATGCCGGCCGTGGCGGACGCATTTCGATTGAAGCGAAACGGTTTAGGCCCATGTGCTGTGCGTTGTCAGCGCGCGTTAAAGAACACGAGATGGGCAAAATTTTTGGAGCCCCCCTTGTGCAACGTCTTTCGCCAAAACATTTCGTGGTTTTGGGACGTAAAATACCAGATACTACTACAACAACTACTACTACTACTACTACTACTACTACTACTACTACTACTACTACTACTACTACTACTACTACTACTACTACTACTACTACTGTACTTATAGTTCAGAACTTTGTGTTACTGCGACGCCTACTAAGTACTGTACAGTGTCTGCCGCTAGCTCTAGATCGCTCGCATTGATGTCGCCGAAGGCGACGTTGTTAGCCGGAAGCGCCTTTTTGGAGCACCAGCATCAGGGTGGAGAGGAGGGGGCGGGGGGGGTCGTGACGTTTGCGGCGCCACATTATCAAAATGTCGCGTGCATATCCATTCGATATTCACGCTAAGAGACGTTCCTCCCGCGTCGTTTAGAAGGAATTTGTCATCAAAGCCGTCATAGAGGAGTGCCAGTACATTCAGGAGCTGCGCGCCCGTGACGTCACGCGCAAGGCGTCGATATTTAGCTGCTAAGGTTGCTTCTTACACGGGCATGCTCTATTAGCCATATATTCTTCAGATAGGGAATACCCGCGCCCTACGGGGCCGGTGACTTCCCGCACGTCGGATGCGTGAATAAATGTTGTTTCTCTATCTCTCCTCAGTTAACGTTCCTATTTTCAATCGCGAAACACGTGACTTGCTTCACTACTCTAACTATGGATAACGTTTCGCGTGAAGCAACTCGCGTGACACTCAGTTTCGCGACTAAAAACAAACGGAGCTTCTTTGTCACTGAGGTCAGCGTGCCCGTGTAACGAGGGTATCTCGGTGTATACTGCTAACTCGTTTCTTTCGTAGTTGCTGCGAAATGGCTACTGGCTTTTACTGTCGCAACTGTTGTACGGAAGTGTGGCAGCTTGGGCTAGTTGGTATGGCATGACCATAGTTATAGCGCGAGAACAAAACGACCGACACAGTGTCCTTCGTGTCCTTCTTGTCTCTGTGTCGTCGTTTTGTTCTCGCGCCATAACTATCGTCATGTTGTACGGAATTTGGCTTCTTATCCGTCCCGCCAAATCGCTTGCTTTTCCCGCGCGATCCGCTCGACCTGGCCGTTCCGGTGCTTGCCGATCGCGGTGGTGACGATGATGATAATGATGGTCGCAGATAATCTCCTCTTCGCCTCCACTTAGCACCGCCAACTGCATGCTGAGACTCCTGGCGTCATGAGGGGAAGAGGGAAGAAGGGCTTAGGTCGCGCGGCGTTGGGTGGGCCCCGGACGTGATGCGGTTGTAAAAGGCATACCTGATGGGAGGAGGGGTGATGGATACAGGAGAGTGCAAACACCCGTCTTGGCCCACGCTGTTTCATTTCCTTTTCTCTTTTCGTGAATGTATGTGTATGCTAGTGGACACCGAGGTCTATTCAGGACCTGGGCGATTTTATTTCTTGTATCTCGAAACAGTTGATATTACAGTGTTACGTTAAAAAAATGGGGGCTTTTTATTGAGGGTGTGGGAACAAGGGTGAAAGGTATCCCCGATGTTCACTATTTTGCTCGTTTATATACACACGCATTTACACAAACGCCTTCGCGGACATACATGAAGTTTTGGGACGGTAACCCTCGGCAATTATTGTGATTATTAACGCACATAAAGATTCGCCGACTCGCCCCCCTCCCCTCTTCTGAAAAAAAATTTTTTTTTGGCTATGGCCCCGAGTCAGTGGCGTAGCCCGACGACTAGCACACCGAGCTGGACCCCCCTCCCCCTACTGGTATTCATTTATGCCATGACATATATACCCCAATATGACACGTCTGCCTGCCCGGCCCTCACTTCAGAACGAGGTGGTGGCCCCCCTCTCCTGAAAAAAAAAAATATTGCCTACGCCCCTGCTCTGGGGGATGACTTGCGGGAAATATTTGCGCTTCAGAACGTGTCCCTATAAGAACGTACTTCACTAGACGACGTACTTACCTCAGAGGGATTGAGTAGTGGTGAAGTTAGCATTCATAGCGAGTATTCAAAAGAAGCGGTCATCGAGGAATAGTGGACTCGCCCCGCCGCGGTGGTCTAGTGGCTAAGGTACTTGGCTGCTGACCCGCAGGTCGCGGGTTCAAATCCCGGCTGCGGCGGCTGCATTTCCGATGGAGGTGGAAATGTTGTAGGCCCGTGTACTCAAATTTGGGTGCACGTTTAAGATCCCCAGGTGGTCTAAATTTCCGGAGCCCTCCACTACGGCGTCTCTCATAATCATACGGTGGTTTTGGGACGTTAAACCCCACAAATCAATCAATCAATAAAGAATAGTGGACTCGGCGTGAGCGTTGTGTTGTCGGTGTTCATGCGTCCACTCTCTCTCAATGTCCTCGTTAATTTACAGCTGCTTTTTCTTATACTCGCTGTGAACGTACTGCCTGCTTGACCTCTACGTTCTACCGCTTGTGTGTATAGTGAAACCGGATTGGACGGCGACCGCCTACTGGACAGCAAACCTTGAGCACCATTAGAAAACGTTAATCGGAACAGAGAGTGACCAGCTGGCTCGCGTTCAACCGCCGTTGAAGCGGTGACACTGCAGGAGCAACGACCAAATGGCGGGAAAGTCGAGAAGTTTTCAAGCCAAGTCCACCCGGACTGAACCATTGATAATCCCGTGGCAATCGAAACGATCTATATGTGTTCAGTGTTTCGATAATAAAGGACAGGACGCGCAAACAGGGACCTGTAGAAACACAACCCATGACACCACAAACTCCTGCTAGTGGTCTTTGCGGTGACTTGACTGCTTGGGTCTGCGTTTGCACGCACTGTGTTTTTTTAGCACGACGATAGTTGTAGCGCGAGAACAAAACGACGACACAGAGACAAGAAGGGCACGAAAGACACGAGCGTGTCCTTTCTTGTCTCTGTGTCGTCGTTTTGTTCTCGCGCTATAACTATCGTCATGCCGTACCAACTAGCCCAAGCTGCCACATACTGTATTTTTAGATTGAGTAGTTACAAACTAGATCCGCTTTCTGTTACGCCGGCGTTTCGAGTTGTAACACTTATAAGCGAACTGACATGTGTGTACGCGCGTGGTCTACCACTTCGCTTTCGATTTCGGAGGCCATACAAAAGGTGCGCAAAGCGAAGGGCCCAGCCTCGAGAGCGAATCGTGTTTGTAACTTTTCCTTTCGTTATGAAGAAAGCCAGCGAAGAAGACACACCTGCCCGACTTGCACTTGCGCGCCCGCATTTCGACGGATGTGAAATGCACACACACACACACACAGCCATGCTGCTATACGAGCGCCACCCCGACGACGCCTTGTTTCTCTCTTCCTCTCTCTCTCTTTCTCTCTCTCTCTCATTGTCTTTCGCTCGCGGCCACATTTTCATCCGCTCTCGATCCCTTCCTTCTCTCTCACTTTCTCCTCCGAACCGGTTCTTTTCTTTTGTACGCCTTTGCTTTCGCACACTCTGTGCGATCCATCTTTCTTTCTCGCCCCTCTTACCTCCTCGTCTATTTAGTTACTTTTTATCACTCTCTACTCCTCGCTCGGTTAAATTGAGCGACGTCGTCGTCGTACTACTTTCGCTTTCTCTCCGCCAGGTGTCACGCTCTTTCCCTTTCTCCCCCCCCCCCCATACTCCTCTTCTACCTCGCTCGGCTTCACGCTTGTGATATAATGTATCTCTCCTTGACTAATACCGGGTTCCTACTTCCCTCCTTCCCTTTATTCGCCGCGTGCTCTCTCTCTCGCCATGCTATAGAGTGTACAACTGTAGCCATGCGAAGCTGTTCCGCCCTGTTTCTCTCGCCTTGCAGGTGGTTGCCTTGCTTGTTTTGTTTGTTTGTTTTTCGTTCCCGTTTGCTGAATTGCGTGTGGTTAGTTTCGTCATATTCTTTTGTGGTACGCTTAAAGGGACACTAAAGCGGAACAATGAAATGGCTTAGATTAATGAATTGTACTCTGAGAACCAGAGGCGTGGCCATGGAGGTGCCCCCCCCCCCCCCCCCCACTCCCTTCGATTTTTTCAATTTTGCGTTTATTTTCTCATCAATATTTTATCGAAAATTTCGGTTTTGTACCCTACAAACGCACGTGCTACAATACACGAAGTAAGGTTGGCCTTATTAACCCCATCCCCACCCCTAGGAAAAACGGTCTGGCTACCCCGCTGCTCCAAACCCAAAGGTCTTTATTTACAAGGTCAAGTTTATCAATAAAGGACACAACTGGGTTCGAAGCTTCACTTTTAAATTTCGCGCCGAAACCTGCGCGTGTGACGTCTCGGATTTCAAAAAATAGATATTTTTTTCGTACTTAGGTGACATTGACGCAATTAATTCCTGAAACTTGGTATATGAGCTCTGTAACCTCCTTGGAAGACAGTGTAGTTCATTTTTAGTGATTAGGAACCATGTGTGACCTTGTAGATGACGTAAAAATCTGCGACATCAAGGCTCTTAAGTGTTAAAATCTGAAGATGCTGTCGCTACCCGCATTTTTTTTTTTCATGCGCTTTCACACTTACCTAGCGTATCCTTGTGGTAAGAGTGGTGTATTCAATATTTTGAAAAAGGCTACAACAATAAGGGGTACAGATAAGTGGGCTCAAGCGACAAAAAAAAAAAAAACGTGTCAGAACATGAATACATTATCTGGCACGTAGAACCGTCGAACAATGCAAGGTAATATAGTTTCTGTAGTTTGTCATTTCTATAGCAACAACACGAAGCAGTTATTTATTAAAACCTGGGGCTGCATAATCACATTAAATAATTCTCTCTCGAACTTGAGTGACTTCCGTTAAGTTGTTATTACTCAACATTACAGTTCACCGTTTTCGTCTTTTTGTACAAACATAATCTCAACGGCGAAAAAATAGATGCGAACGTGCTAAATAATAGACTCTGACCCTCCGGGCGATGTCGAATGATCGCAGTTAGTCTTGCGGTACAGTACAATACCATCCACACAAAGACCCGTGTCTTGTCTTCGCTTCGAACTGGAGATTCTTTGCCGCGACAAAAATAATGATAAAGGCCCAACTCTCACACCCTCGTCTGACTCATCCGTCAGTGCGGCACTCATGCTGGGGTCGGTATGAAGGCAGCGCTTTATCTTGTATTATGTTTAATTAATAGCCTCTGTTGCGTTTCTTGTGTAGCGATGTGATCGGATATTGGAGAAACGCTAACGGATCTAGGATCGCGCTAAATATGCATGTCGCGAGTTGCCGTATAACGTGGTGATCCTCGCATGTAATCCCAAATGCAGCGGTTCTGATTACATTTCGGCCCTGCGTCTTAGCTTCCGGTTGGTGAGGAACGTTTCGTACGTACGCCAGGTGCGCTTCAAAACAGTTCGCATCATCGATCTTGATATCCATTCGTACCTTAAGCGTCCCTGTTACGAACGCTCACCTTTAGTGAGTCCGCCTTGGTGGAACAGTGGCTACGGTGCATCATTGATGTTGATATCCATTCGTACCTTAAGCGTCCCTGTTACGAACGCTCACATTTAGTGAGTCCGCCTTGGTGGAACAATGGCTACGGTGCATCATTGATGTTGATATCCATTCGTACCTTAAGCGTTCCTGTTACGAACGCTCACCTTTTAGTGAGTCCGTCTTGGCGGAACAGTGGCTACGGTGCATCATTGATGTTGATGTCCGTTCGTACCTTAAGCGTCCCTGTTACGAACGCTCACCTTTTAGTGAGTCCGCCTTGGCAAACAGTGGCTAAGGTGTTCGGGCGCTGACACCAATGGTTGCGGGTTCGTTCCCGGCCGCGGCGGTAGCTTTTCGATGGAGGCGAAACAACGGTCGATGTCCGTGTACTGTCGATGTGTGAGTGCAGGTTAAATAACAATAGATGGTTCAAATTTCCGGCCGGAGCCTTCCACTACGGCGTCTTTCATAGTAATACCGTGTTATTGGGACGTGAAACCACATATATTATTATTTTTAATTATTATTGTTATTACCACCTTCAGTGAGCGTTTGTTACTAGCACTGCGCGAACTAAACGCTCGCTAGAGGTGAGCTTTTAGTTCGCTCATTACTTCTACTCAGTTACTAGCATTTATTTAACAATTATAGACTTGTTAATGTGAGTGGGGCTTGGGTTGGGGGTCGTTTCTTTGTCAAAGAAAGGGGGTGTGTACAGGTGGCCAATCAGCGACGCTGAAACGTGCGGCTGCGTTGTTTATTTCGGATCGGGATCTATCGAAGCGTCTTCCGTTGTAGCGTTTTTGATTACTGTATCGACCCATTCGAGAAATGCGTGCTTCTACATTGAAGTTTGGCGACTTCGGCTTGAAGCGTATCAAGAACGCCGAAAGGATTTTACGCGTATAGCGATTCTTGCCGCGGCAGGTCATCATCAACCTTTGCTGCATATTGCCTCTAGTACAAGTTCTACAAGTATTATTTACACAGATGCTGGCACGCTTGTATGTGCCGCTGTTCAGAAGAGGACAAAGATGCGCGTGCAGAGAAAAACAATAGTCGTACTGCCGTTGTTCGAATCAGTTTGACGTCCGTGTGTGCCATTATCTGCAGCTTACAGTTACGTTTGTAACGTGACAATATGCTGACAAATTCTGCTTATATAAGCTATCGCCACCTCGAAGGTCCCCTTCGAGGTGCCGTGTGCTAGCGTTGCTTCTTCATTTGAGTTTCCGCGCACTCACGGAGTAGGTGGCGCTTTAGCCCACTTCATAGCCTCCGTACCAACTTAACGCCAATTTGGGTTGTCGGCCACATCGTAATGGGTGCTCGAATCTGAGGACTATATATACATTTAAAGAGGGACAAAAAAAAAAGGTGTGCGTGTTACAATCGGGCGAACACGGCACTACAGTTGCTCGCGGAATGTGCGCATTCCCGTTCCTCGTAATACCAGTCCCCCGTCATCCATCTTTTAAATCTCGCGTTGCACGGAAATGCACTCTTCGAGGTTACGAGGGGGTACGTTGCGATTGGTGGAGCGAGCGAGATTGAGGAGGAATGGGGTTGGCGAATCAGAGAGCGAGGGAAACTGGTAAGGTGGGTTAAGACCTATCTACAACCACTCTCTCTCTCTTAATTTCGCAGCCATAGGGGAGGACTGAGGACGCGTTGCGTTTCCTTCTATTTGCCTGATTTCTCTTTTCCGTTGCTGTGCGGATGTGTGCCTGCGGTTGCGTGTGTTTTTTTTTGGTTGCTTCTGTTCCGAGGAGGATGAGAAGTGGGGGGAAAGAGGGGGGGGAGACAGGATTTGCTCGCTTTTCTTTTTTTTTTTCCGTCGCTCTTCCCACTATCGCGTGCCCTCCCACTCTTCTCGTTATTACCTCATCTATTTTTTTTCCCCTTGCTTTTTCTTTATTGCGCCGTGCCAGTTCTTGGTTGCATCGTCGTGGCATTGCCGTGGTTCAAGGTTAACGTGCACGTGTGCTTCCTTCCTTCGCTTTTATTACCACTCTTTCTCTCTCTCTCTCTCTCAGTATATGTAGTAGTATTTGCTAGCAGTTGCCTGGGCTTCCTTTACTCCTCTCTGACTATTCGTACCTCTTTCTTCTCTCTCTTCGCTGCCAGATTTTCCATCTCTCCCTTATAACGCGTTCCAGGCAAAGCTGATGCGAGGATTCTCGACGTGTAGTTGGAAATAGCAAGCAACAAAAAAAAAGAAAGAACGAGAAGATGAAACAACTGCGACGAAGAAAACGTGTGTAGTTGTCTTCTAGCTAGCCCCTTCCTCTCCGACGTCATCGTCACCCTCTCTCCTCCTCGCGCATTACTTTACGTCTAGCGGCAGGGTGCCTCGTCATCCGGTGGCAGGCACAGCGCCGTGCTCCCGACCGGGTTGCCGAAATTGGGTGCCTTTTCTCATCTTCTAACCACTACCACCACCATCCGGGTGGTCTAGTTGTGTGTGTGTTTTAAATTTTTATTACTGTCATTCGCTGTGGATATCTAGAACGACTTGGATAGTTCGCTTCGTGCATGGACTCGTGAACAATTTGTTGAGAGACTACGCAACTCAATGTAGTTTTAATCTGCTTTTGCATTGCCTTGGCGATTGTTTGGTCTCTGTGTTCCTATCGGCATCTGTACTCGCACCTGAAGAAAGATTTTGTTGTAAAGCTGTCTAAGCCTATCATATCTTCATCTTGTTTGTATAATCTCGTCGTTTCTTTTGTTGTTGTTTTTTTTTGGCACTAAAACATGCACCCACTCCTGCTATGCCTCGAAGCCGACACATAGCAGGAGTGGGTGCACGTATAAATAAATAAAATAAATATGTGGGTCTTCTTTCTTGTGATCCTTTGCTTTCTTCCTTTGAAATTTTAAATACTCGGCGATTCATTGGGCGACGAATTGTTCAGCGTAACGACTGCCGTGCGCAGTTTCTCGAGATAACTGCTTCGTGTCACGACGAATCTGGGCTTTTAAAAAGGTACAATGTCGGTTCTGATTTGCGCGGTCGAGTCGGCGTTACGTCATTACGACTCAGACTGAAAGCGGTGGAAACGAGAGTATTTGCGTTTATCATCGTCAGCCTGACTGCGCGCACTGCAGGACAAAGGCCTAATTCATGTTCCGCCAGCCAACTCGGTCCTGTGCTTGCTGCTGCCGCGTTATACCCGGAAACTTCCTTATCTCATCGTTCCACCTAACTTTCTGTCTCCTCGTCACTCGTTTGCCTTCTCTTGGAATCCAGTCTGTGATCCTTGTTAACCAGCGGTTATCTTGCCTTCCTGCTGCGCTGCTCTAGCCATGACCATTTCTTTTTCTCGATTTCGACTGATATGTCCTTAACACACGCGTATTCCTTGATACACTCTGCTTTTTTGCTTGTTCCTTAGGGTTACACCTATAATTTTCCTTTCCATTGTGCTCGCTGCGTCGTCCTGTACTCGAGCTGAACCCTCTTTGTAATGCTCGAGGTGTCCTGCTCTGTATGTATATTCGTAAGGTATGTGCGTTCCTTGGCTCTAAATTTCCCCCCATTTTTGACCCCGAAGTACCGCACATACCGTTGCCAACTGCTTACCGTTACTGGTGTGTTACTAGAGAGTTATAGCATACCGGGTTTACCGGGTGTACCGTGATACCGGAATCGAAGTGCGCATGCGCAGATACGTACGTCACCCGTACAGCTTCCCGTACGCGCGGTATTTTTCAGATTTCACGTTACCGTGTTAGCGTAGGTGTACGTAGTGTACGTATACATGGCGGCGCCCTCGGACGCCCGCTTCGAAGTGATTTGTGGCGTAGTTGGTGAAAGATTCACCTTGTTCGCAGCAAACGACTGTTCAAAGTGGCTTCGCTTGCCTTCAGTTAGCTTCGATGACCGTGTATTACGAGTAAGTTAACGTATTTTTGAGATAGCTTCCCATTTCGAACGCGCCTAGGCCTAACTACAAGATCAATGTAAACAAATCGGCAACGTAGATTTTTTTGCGTTGTGTACGTGGTTCATATTTATTTACTTTTATTATCACTGAAATAAACTTCTAACAATGCTTCGGTCGGTGGCATAGGCAAGCGTTCTCGTTTTCTTTTCATTTTTCTCTGTTTACCTTATTAACCATCTAATAGGTGGCGCCACCATCCCAGTTGGGGCACGTAAACCACGTAAACGCTATCCCGCATAATCTATAAGACGCTGCCCACAGCGAAATGTTTGCTCCACGGTAACGCCATTCCCTTAACATAACGCTAAACTATAACTGTCTACTGTTTGGCTAAGCTGCGTAAGGTGGCCGGTTCGAACCTCACCACTGTAGACACTCATCGGTCGAACGGGTACGAGCGATCCCCGGTCGCCCTACGCCGTGCACGTTGCACGATCATTAGACAGTTATAGTTTAGCGTTAGCGTGATGGCGTAGGTTAAGGGAATGACGCTACCGTGCAGCAAACGTTCGTTGTAGGTAGCGTCTTACAGTTTAGCGAAATAGCGCTTACGTGGTTTACGTGCCCCCAAGTGGGATGGTGGCGCCACCTATTAGATGGCTGATAAGGTAAACAGTGAAAAATGTGAATGAAACGAGAATGTTTGCCTATGCCACCGCGCGAAGCATTGTTGGAAGTTTATTTTTGTGATAATAAAAGTAAATAAATATGAAGCCATGCACCAAACGCGAAAACATCTACGTTGCCGATTTGTTTACATCGATCTTGTAGTTAGGCCTAGGCGCGTTCGAAATGGGAAGCTATCTCAAAAACTACGCCATTTTATCCGTAATGCTCGGTCATCGAAGCTAATTGAAGGCAACCGAAACCACTTTGAACAGTCGTTTGCGGCGGACGAGGTGAATCTTTCACCAACTACGCCAAAATCACTTCGAAGCGGGCGTCCGAGAGCGCCGCCATGTTTACGTACACTACGTACACCTACGCTACCTTAAATCTGAAAAATACGGCGCGTACGGTAAGCTGTACGGGTGACGTACGTATCCGCGCATGCGCACTTCGATTCCGGTATCACGATACGCCTGGTATCACGGTAAGCCCGGTATACGATAACTCTATTGAAACGCATCCACGTCCGCCTCGGTCGATGGGGTGCTTGGCTGCTAATGCGGAGGTCGCTGTTTCGATCCCGGCCGCGGGTGGTCGCTTTTCGACGATGGAGGCGAAATGGTAGGAGTCTGTGCACTGTGGGATGTCGGTGCGTGTTAAAGAGCACTGGATGATCGAAATCGACATGAAGAGTATCCATGCTTGGGGAAACCCCTGCAGCCGCCATTGTTGTGGCTCGGTGTGGGGCTAATACGGACCCGCCGCGGTACCGAATTTAATGGCTCAAGCTCTGTATGCTAACCGGAAAGGCTGTTAAATGTTCACTAAATTAAAAAAAAAAACGAATCGGTTCACAGTGGGTAAACTTTACTCTGATGATGTTGCTGATTTAACCGTCATAGCTTTGGTATATAAAGAAGGAAAGTCAAGCGGTATCTCTGATTTTGAAATTTCGCGCCAAACTGTCCGCGCGTGTTATTTCGTCCATGCATCTTTCATCGAAGTACACTTTGATTCAAATGAAGAAAAGAACACGAGAAGCGCGCGCATGTTATGCAGAATGTTGGCTCTCGGTGACCTTCGGCTCCTTGCCCCGTTCCAATTAGCGAAATTGCGTATTTCCCGTTGCGCATGCCGCCTCGTAGTTGAGCGCTAACGTTAGAGGAAAGTGAAGAAGGAGAAGCGGTGTGTAATCGGCGTGATTCGGTGCGTCGGGTAAGCGTCTCGTTCCGCGCGACCCTCGAATGCAGGCCCTTCGCGATTGCACTGCGCCTTCCACGTGAAAGCGTAAACGCTTTGTCTCCCTCGCCTTGCGCATCTCTAGGTACAGTGCCAAGTTTGGGAGGTGTAATTTAACCTGGTGACGTAACTATGCCGCGACCCATCGGCCGGGCGGGAAGGTGGATGTGTTCGGGAAACCGAAAAGGGACCTTGACATCCAATTTTCTTTCGAAGTATGTGCGTTACTTGTACGTTGAGAAACAGACAGACGAAGTTTTCGCACAATCGCGCGAGCACCTAATTTGTAGTTGATCATTTTGATGAGCATGCGAGTGGGCTGATAGTCTGGCAACACTAGCGCACTCGCGAGCCGTGACATATCGAGCTGCATGCTTTGCTTTGCGAGCGTCCGCATTCTGTAGATAGATAGATAGATAGATAGATAGATAGATAGATAGATAGATAGATAGATAGATAGATAGATAGATAGATAGATAGATAGACGTGCACCCAAATCTGAGCACATGGGCCTATAGCGTTCCCGCCACCAGCGGGAATGCTGCCGCTGCAACCGGGATTCGATCCCGCGACCTGCGGGTCGGCAGCCGAGTAACTTAGCCAGTTGACCACCGCGGCGGGGCTGTGCGCTTTTCCGGAGCCTACTCGTGACATAGACGGCAATGTCGATGTGTCGCGCTAGACTCTACACAAGGTTCCAAACTTCGGTGCTCCTTTTTCATCAGAGTAGAATGGTTTGCGTGTGCTGCTTTCTTTTTTTTTTTCATATTTGCTTCGGTTGATCGGTCGCCCGTTTGCTTCTTACTGCATGAGGTATGCTACTCTCTCCATCTCTTACAACACGCACACAGAGACATACAGACACACACACATTGTATGATGATGAAAGCTTTATACAGGTATATCGTCTAGATGTGCCTGTACATATGCGTGTGAGGATGGAAAGCTTCTGTTGTTTCCTTGATACGCTCGGGGATGCTTCACGGTGGATGTTGTATGTTTAATTTGCAGACTTTATTTTTTCATTTTCAAAGCCTGTAGTTAGCCATAGTACGCAGGTGAGCAGATTGAAATATGTACATCATAACTACACTTCTAGTACACTCTGTCATAACACAGCTAGCTCTGTGCGTGCTGCCATATTGAAAAGCGTGTCGCGCCATCTGTTGCGCGCGTGGCGAAGCAACACCCTGCACTGCCACGCGAGCGGACGCTCCGCAAATCGAGCGGGAAACTTCACAACACGAGTCCGGCTGTAAACGGCATGTTTCGCGCTCTTATACTCTCCTGGAATTTTGCGCCGATTTCGTGAGAAACGTCGAGAAGACCTTCCACAGCAGTCCGGAATGTCTATACAGCACGTGCATAGCAGACTGCGGAAGCAACTTCATCAGGTACAGCACTCATGGGTTTAAACAGGGCAATTCAAAGCTATACGTGCAACGCACATACTCTCGTTCCCATCGTATTAAGTTCGGGTCTTATCGGCGTAGTTTCGACTTGAACGTGTTGATCACAGCCAACATTACTCTTACAGACCAAATTGGTTGTACGTGTTATCGTGTTTCGTTGTTATCGTCTTTCGTTGTTATCACGTGTTATCGTTGTTTTGCAAAAGACACGTGATCTCGCGTTTCGATTAGTGATTGAACGAAACGCGAACAGCGGAAAGCGTTGCTTTCCGCCAAGTGTTTATCATTTGGTAGTCATGCCAGGCACTCGAAACACACACACGCAGTGCGAAAGTGCCAGCCAGAGCAACGTTTTATAATGCTACGGTGACGCCGGCTGAAAGCAACAGATTCGCCTGGCGACAGTCGAGGCACGTCGCAGTTTCGACTGAGCCGAAAAGCCACGCTTTCCGTGCGCGTCTCTTTGCATCGCGATAGTACGCCGTTACAGTTGTACTAAACGTGCGCGGTGCGTGCATCCACGCGTGAGTCGTAATATATCCTATTATTGGCACGCTGCCTGCGAGAGAGTACACGGCAATGATTTGGTGCCGCATACTACAGACATACCGCACGCAAATCACCGCTGTAAAGCGGAGACACCTGGCGTCGCGCTTGAATAAACGCAGTAAGTTTACTTCCTCGTACACTTTTTTACACGGGGCTCGTAGCTTTTTGCCTGCTGATTGCGATTATCCACTAAACGGCGGAGCTCGGCGTTTTTTCCTTGCGGATGGAAAATCTGTGCAACCGAAAAAAAAAAAAAACGCCGAACCGGCAAGATTGCCGCATCGTTTTGTGATCTTCACAGACAGTGCTGAGTAACGTATCTTCTGCGCCGATTGTTTTCGCATCCAAAGACGGCGCAGTATGGTGCCCGGACGACACACGTGGGTTGTAGCGGCGGGAAGAATGGGCGCCTTTCTCGTATCTTAACCCACTCGGCCCTGGCGGTGTCAATTGACACCACCGCAGAACATTTCCCCTATATAGTATCTCGGAAACGTAACCAATACTGCTCATTTTCGGGTCGACGTACCGAAGCTGTTTTAGTGAGTAAGTACTAGGCTGACAAGTAAGACGTTGGTTCCAATTTTGTGCACTATACTGATTAGCGCGAAATAACGAGCCATTTGTTTCATTTTCTATTCACTGAGCCCTGATGACCTAATTTGATGTCACTTTAATTAATCCAAAAATTCTTGCACCAGTGGCTCATTTTTGTTTGTGGACTTCCGTGGTCCTAGCTACGAGATAAACAAGCACAAAAAATGTGACCAACCAAAGTAAAAAAATACAGGGCTGAAAGGGTTAAAGTACCGGACACGCCGCTTGCCGTGTTAACTTTATATAACTACTTGGTGCCGCAGATGCACGCTTTGGCAGTTCAGGCGTCTTGGTGCGAGAGTACGCGCCGGCAGTCGGAGCGCCTGGGTGCGAGATAGGCGTGTCATATGGGCCATAGAGTTTCCCACAATACTTACTAGAGGGAACTCTGGCGCTAGTGTCTATGGGAGCTGCAACGCACGGCGCATCAGCGAGCATGGGAATGATGGGTAGTACACACATTTGTTTGATATTAGTACTTCTGGCCTGATTTTGGCTCCGTGTGTGTCCGTGTGGCTTGAAGCTGTTTTCTTACGAAACAAGTATTAGCAAATGTTCAACGGTTGCGCTTCACCATTTTATTTTTTTTTAGACTTACTTTCCAAATTGGCTCACGAAGTTCAAAAGGGTTCACTCTTTCTTTCAAAACAAAGCCGAAACGCAGCATTAAACGGAGCCGCAAGTATGATTCGCCGCCCGCAAGTGCGAAGACTATAGGCAAATGTGTGTACTACCCATCATTCCCATGGTCGCTGAACGATCGCAGCGCCAGAGTGCCCTCTAGTTAATTTTGAGAATCTCTATGATATGGGCCACCAACCGTGTCGTGTGTACGCGTAAAAGTTTGCTTCATTGAGGCCTTTGTTGGGTTGCAAGTTCTTACACGCATACACATGGCACCATTCCTATCGTTCGTCCGTCCCTTTGTATATTGTTCCACCTTCACACCTGCGCTTGTTCCGCCGAAGGTAACGAGGAAACGTGTGACACCCATCGGAGCGTATAGCTATATGTACAGCGCCATGCTCGAGGCGCTTTCTTCTCTGTTTAATGTTCTTTTCTCTCGAAACCAGGTCACATAGATAGACTGTGTAGCGATGCTCGCGCCATGTCGTCGCTCTTCGCGCTGGTAATTTGTGTTTCTGCGTTCTTCCTTGCCGTTCGCGAGGAATGTGTGTAGTATAAGTACGAAAGGTCGTATATATTGACGTACACGTGCGTCTGTTCGCTTTGTATACATTGCCCGCGCGTTTTGATAGCTGCGCCTGCATATGGGCGCTAAGGATGTCCTCGATAAGCATTCGTACGTCTGTATGTGTAACTTGAATGTGATATATATATATATATATATATATATATATATATATATATATATAGAGAGAGAGAGAGAGAGAGAGAGAGAGAGAGAGAGAGAGAGAGAGAGCAATTAGTTCAACATTGTTGCTAACAGGAAGAGGGGATAAGATATAAAATATTAATTATTCGATGTTACGACCGGAGTCCGATCATCATGATGTTCTCACTCCGGTCGAAACGTCAAGTAATCATTTTCTGTTTCTCTTACCGAGGATCTCGTACTCATTCCTGTCTACTACGCCTTCAGCCTCTTCGTCACCAATGTAGGCTATTTTTTTTTTTTTGCAAGAAGGAATCTATGTGTTCCGGTTTCTTCGCATTCGGTGATTAATAACTTGATTAGTAATAAGAACTCTTATTTTATCAATCGAATGCCCCGCCGCGGTGGTCTACTGGCTAAGGTACTCGGCTGCTGACCCGCAGGTCGCGGGTTTGAATCCCGGCTGCGGCAGCTGCATTTCTGATGGAGGCGGAAATGTTGTAGGCCCGTGTGCTCAGATTTGGGTGCACGTTAAAGAACCCCAGGTGGTCGAAATTTCCGGAGCCCTCCACTACGGCGTCTCTCATAATCATATAGTGGTTTTGGGACGTTAAACCCCGCATATCAATCATTTATCAATCGAATCCGAAGGCCGGTCCTCGGCCGAAACGATGAATTCATTTTTGTTGTACGTGTGCTTCTGCACTCGCACGCACACACACATACACAAGCAGCAGCAATGTTCTCTGGCCGTTTTCGCCGTTTTCTCTCTGTACTATTAGTGTGTGTATACTCCCAGTGCGTTTTCATAAACGACACATGAAGCGCTGCTGTTGCAGTTGGTGCGGCCTTTCCTTATCAGTTCGAAAACAGATGGCACATTGGAAAACAGGGACCCGACGCCTGTTGTGTAGGCCAATCGCTGTGCCGTGCTGCCTCGGATTAGGCTTAGTGAGTGCCATGTTCCCCCCCCCCCCGCTTTTTTTATTATTCGCTCGTTTATAGTTGCATTTCGATGACCATTCTGTGCCACGCACGTCGACTATTATTTTTGTACTAATTGAAGTTACTTGTATATTAAATAATTGTTTTATCTATATTCTTTTTCTTCTCGGGAAGGGCGTTTAGTTTCGTTCTATGTAATCTTGTGAGGTTGGACGACACCCGAAAAAAAAGAGGGGAAAGGGGAAAAAAGGAAAATAATACATATGTGGCCTTAGATGCCGTGACTTTCTAGGCGGCGTACGTTTTTTTTTTTACTTTTAACGAGATGATATGTAAGGAAGTTCTGGGGGTGTCAGGTCGTGCTCTGGAGACTGCTAATTTCTGAAAGCGTTTATCGCATTGGTGGTCAAGCGATTTAAAGGCCAACTCCGGCGGTCAGTGGATCTCGATGAAGTTCACTGGGTACATTCATTTGCACGTTCGCGCAATTTATGCGAAATTGCTGGCTTGAGAGTTTCGCAGATTCTTTTCAAATGACTTTTATAGCTTGCCTTGAGACGCTCACCTCGCTAGCCAAAATTAATGGCAGCATTGTGTGTGTGACGTTGAGTTTTGTCTGGCAGAAGGGACGAACTGATGTGTCAATGCAGCATCCGCTGTGGATTTTTTTTTTTGGGGGGGGGGGGGGGGCTCGGCCGGCGCTTGCTTGGTTGAGCGTGCGATTTTCTTTTCCGTATTGGTGGGCGTGCGATAGGTGCCAAGTGGTGTTGCGTTCTGATCCACACACTATTCGCCATATATTCCGCTAAAACGCTTACGCTGTTAAGGTGATCGCCGCGGACGGCGTGGACAGGTAGTGCCATCTGGCGGGCATTATGTGCAACCAGGCAGGTTCAGGCATCGTCAGGGAATTTTTTTTACGTCACACGTAAAGAAGCGCATTTGGTTGGGTTACGGTATTGCGGTTTTTTCGGTAAATGAAAATTATTTTCGCATTTTTCGAGCGTTTCAGCTATCGGGCGCGTGAGAAGAGTGTCTAAGGAACGTAAAAGCACCATTATCCTGACATGGTCGAAAAATCGCCGGAGGTGGCCTTTAAAGGCCAGACCGCACGTAACCGTTGCAGCACGTCGGCTCGTGGCTCTTTGACGCGGCGTCGTAGTCAGGCCTTAAGTCTGCCCCCCTCCCCCGCGGTGGAAGGTACTCGGTTCGACGCCCAGTGTTGCCGCGGGTGTCCACCACTGTTTTCTAATGAAGACAGGGGAATCCTTACGGCGCACAGTTGCGTGTGCACTTCCGATAGAGCGGCCTCACCTTTCTACTTCGCTCACATCTATTATCCCCTACACTTGCGATGTAGAAAAGAAATGAGAAAGGTAAAGCGATAAATAATCGACAGGGGAAAAAAGAAAGAGGTGAAAAAGGAAAACGTGCGAAGGGAAAGCGTAGCATTTATCTATGTATAGCACAAGTGAGTGTGAGTGGGAAAAGAAAGCGAGGATGATTGATGCAAGGGTGAGGAGAACTCAAGGGGGGAGGGGACATGGGGACAGCCAAGCATTATATATATATATATATATATATATATATATATATATATATATATATATATATATATATATATATATATATATATAGAGAGAGAGAGAGAGAGAGAGAGTATTTGGGAAAGGGTTGAGGTTGAGGGGGAGAGCACGTAATAAAGAGCAGCATAGCTTTGTAAGTATAATCATGGTCCTTGTGATTGGGGGGGGGGGGGGGGCTGTGGTGTAGTATAGCAAAAGGGTGGGAAAGTGAAGCGATGGTGAGGGTAGAGGGTGACGTATAGATAGTATATATTCATGTTCGAACATAGTTTAGCAGGGCGAAAATGCTGTAGGTGCCGCATGCTCAAATTTGGGTGCACGTTGAAGAACCCCTGGTGGTCGAAATTTCCCTAGACCTCCACTACGGCGTCTCTCATAATCACATGGTGGCTTTTGGGTTGTCTAACCCCATACGTCAATTAATCATAGTATAGCAAGAGAGTAAGAAAATAGAAGTGAGGTTGCTGAGCGGTGTGAGGGCGGAGCAGGAGGGCAAGGAAGAGGGTAATGCGTAGCATAGTGGTGGGCATGCGATAGGTGCCCTCTACTATGCTTCTCTCCTGCTCTTCCTGCTTTACGTTATGTTTTTTTTTTTTTTTTGCGCCTCAGTCTTCTGCACTAAGCGTAGCATAGTGTTGTATATTATATCTCCAGCCACAAATATTTTTTTTTTCCTGGTGGAAAGGCTTTGTAACCTCCATATTGAATGTTGGTGGTGCCGTCCCACGAACGCGCCCCCCTCCCCCATTTCGATTTGCTGGTAATTTCGATTTGCATCGAAGGTTGGGGTCAAGAAGGGAGCGGGGGGGGGGGGGAAGGGTTGATTTGCTTGGTATTTTACGCGGCTTCCTTCTCCGGACAATCGTGTCTCAAGGCACACCATCTGGAATCGGTATACGTGTTACGATTTACAAATGGCGACTCTGAAGAGGCTCCGATAAAGAAAAAAAAAACCAAATCGCGTTATTACACCGAGTGAGAGAGCGAAAACGAATGGAGGCGGTCGCATATTTTACGTGTTCTAAATTCGGCGCCTTTGTTTTTTATTTTTTATGTCAAGAGTGAGTTATATAGGGAGGGAACGCCGAATATACAACATGCTCTCTGTGTATGGCTGTTTAGATTTGGTTTACTTTTATTTTGTTTTTTTCCCCGTCTCGGAATGCTGTGCGCTCGGTTGCGTGCGCGGAATGAGCTTCGGCGAAATGTATGATCCTGCGATGGCGGCGAGATGGGGGAGGTCACCGCGGGGTCATCGTCATAGATACGCCCGCGTGCGCTGGTTTATTGGTTGCGTTTCTGGTCTGGGCGTTGTGACGTGCCTTTGTCTTGTACTTCACGTGTGTGTGTGGTGTGTGTGTGTGTGTGTGTGTGTGTGTGTGTGTGTGTGTGTGTGTGTGTGTTTGTGTGTGTGTTGTCTGTGCAGTGCCGACGAGTGAGTGTGGACATGCTGGTGTAAAGTTCAATCGCGAAAGTAAGAAATTGGCATGCCGGATTAAAAGAAAAAAGAGAGGGAAAAGAATGTGAGACAGGGGAAAAAAAATGCTGACTTCGAACGAATTACCATAGTATCGTGAATAAACTTGTGTGTCTTCGTTGTAGTTCTGTCTGTTGAGGATTGGGTTTTTGTTCGTATTTTTTTCTTGCAAGGTCCGCCATCACATAATACGAAACTATGCGCGGGTCTGGTGAGACCGGTGTGTGTGTGTGGGGGGGGGGGGGGGGGGGGGCTTGTTATACATCTGCAATCGAAGCCTCCGAGAAGTCGACATTGATTCACCCAAGGTGCGCGCTGTTGATCTCGGAGGCCAGGTTTTATGTGTTCAGAAGAGTCCTCATCAACTTTCTTCACTCTCTTTCTCACCTTACCCAGAGCAGGGTATCAAACCGGTCATTTTACTTTCTAATACCATCCCTGCCTTTCTATATTATCTTTCTCACTTTCTCAGAAGGGTTGGTGAGCATAAAATGGCAATAAGAGGCAGTACCAAGTGTAATGGCGTATTCGGTTGGCCGCTCTGGTCCTCTGGCTCGGAGTCGCCAGATGCCGAGGCAGCTGGCAATCGGAGCGCGAGGCCGAATACGTCGGCAATCTCAGAGCAGCGCGCATGTAGCGCCACCGTGCGGCCATCGCGGGAAGCTCCCGGGTAAACATTTCCACGCCGCGTCGAAAATGACGCCGATTTGTTCAGTGGATATCTGCGAACAGGTTTGGACGCGGCGAACAGCCTTCTGAGCTCGGCACACAAATCTGGCCGTCGGCATCGTCCGGGCTGCGATATTCAGGGCAAATCGGGTGGCTCCTCTGTGTGAGCTGCTGCTGCAACGACGCCATTGACGTTTCATGACGCATTTATATAGCTTTGTGGATGTGAACTCGCCACACAGGCTCAAAGGACGTGACCAGCAACGCCACGCGCACGAAGTGTAATGCACCCGGCGGTGCCCGTCCCTTTTCGAAATGCGCGCTCACGCTGTCCACGCCGTTCGTCTTACGGTTGACCTGCCCGGTAGCCACGTGATTGGCCGGCTTGTATCACGTGATCCGTCCTACCGGTCGGATCGCGCCACGCTCTTCACTCTGAAGTCGCAGCCTCGGTTAAGCCACCATACCACGGTCTTACACCGGCGTCGGAGTGGTCGGGGACGCTCCGAGTCAGAGGTTGACTCTGCGAAAGGACCAACCTAGGGAATGGAAGCTTGGGCTAGTTGGTGCGTAGTCATATTTGCAAGATGTTTCAGCGCGCGAACAAAAGAAAAAGGACAGGGTAGACAGAAAGAGCGCTCTTTCCGTCTACTCTCTACTTTTTTCCTTTGTTGGCGCGCTGAAACATCTTGCAAATATGACAACCTAGGGAAGTCCGAGGGCTCCAATTCTGCCAACCGAAGGCGCATCCACTTTTTAGAGCGCCCGCCAACGCCCGACCTAATACGCCATAAAGTTAGCCAGTGGTTCGCCTGCCTGCCTTCTTGTTATTTCTCTCTTCCACTTTCTTGCTCTGTTATTTGTGCCGGCGCGGCTACCTTACGTATTATGTTAGGAACTTTACAGTACTTAGAAGTGGACTGAGCGGGTGGAACCTCGGCTTATCATGTTGTAGTTCACCCCGCACGGAGCGGGGCGGATGTAAAGTACGCGTCGGCGGCGTCGGAGCGGCACCAGCGGTGCGCGTACGTATTAAACGTATAATAAAAGTCGGCGCGAAGACGACCAACCAAGAAGGGGTGCGCGGCGGCGGCGGCCACTGCGAAGGAGAGACGCTCGCGGCATACGAAATGCGTGGCAAAAGGTCAATAAACCGGGCCTCGCTTCCGTCCTTTCTCGTCCTCGACCTCCTCTCTCCCCAGCCTGCACCCCTCTCTCTTTCTCTCGCCACCTTGTCATTGCCGCTCTTTTTTTCCCCGAATTGTGCTTGTAAGGGGGGAGGGGGTATGTGTTTATGGGTGTGATAATACGTGGAGTTTATGTGGGTTGTGTTCCAGCGTTTGTTTGTCTATTCGATTGTTGTGTGTGTGTGTGTGTGTGTGTGTGTGTGTGTGTGTGTGTGTGTGTGTGTGTGTGTGTGTGTGTGTGTGTGTGTGTGTGTGTGTGTGTGTGTGTGTGTGTGTGTGTGTGTGTTGTGTGTGTGTGAAATATTGGGGCAGGACGAAGGAGCTTTGTTATTCCTTTTCGACCTTCATTATATTTAAATTGTTCATCGCTTTCTTTATATCTTGTTTATTTTGAGGAATTGTATATTTCAGTCTAGTTTCTATTATACTGACTGTCATTCACGTGGTCTTTTCTACGGAGGCTCTATTACTATCTGTCGTCATCTTTTACGTGCTGCCTTTTCTACGGGCTCTTTCTGTGCGCCAGCTGTGTATGTACATTTATATACTTTTTCTGTCATCGTTTCTTTCATTCCCATCAACTATTGCCGCTCACCGTGAATTACTTGCTAACACGGAAAGAAAAAAAAGCTTGTGGAGCCCAACTTATCGCCGAAGTTTATTTATAGCCTTTATGCAAGATGAGTGCCCTCGCCTTCCGGCGTCTTCCATACACTTTGTCCCAGGGTTCCTCGGTGTTCTTCAGGTAGCCGTGTATGATGTTGATAGCTTACGACGGAACCTAACTGACTTACGCATGCTTGCTGTTGCCTTATCGTATCTTCTACAATCTTTAGTATTTTGATGTCCGAAGCACTTTAGGGTCCCGGTCCCAGTATTATAATGTCGTTTGCTTGGTGTGATGCTAAAAGTACTCAAGTAGGTCAGAAGAGGGCGTTACAGGTCAATGCAATATCGAAATATGCCAAGAGAGGGCGCCACTGCATCTCAAATGAAAAAGTTTCTTTTCCCGCCAAGGACGCTGAGCAGGCTGTGCGTGTAGAACGCCAGCGTCGCAGAAAGGGTGAAGGCCTGACCACACGTACGCGTCCTAGCGCGTCAGCGCGTGGCTTTTTTGACGCGGAGTCGTGCCCTCTTTCTGTGCTGAGAGAGGGCTCGTTGCGTAACTGCGCGCCATCTTTCTGCAGATGGGGATACCGCGCCGCCGCGTTAAGAAGTCACGTGGTGACGCGCTGCTACGCGTACGTGCGGTCAGGCCTTCAATCCGTCTGTCCGAGCCAGCGAAGCGTCGGCGTCGGGAGTTTGTCGTTAATGTATAGACAGTTTCAAGTCACGAGCGGTGTACACACACAAAAAAAAAAAACTTTCGGTCACTTTTTTTACTAGCTCCTAACATCGAAACTGAAAGCACGTTTTCAATTTCTTCTCAAGCGTAAGGAAACCTTTCTCTTTCGTTTTCTACATAAAAGAAACGCGCATAAAGTAGAAGGGAACGTTTTATAATTTTGATGTAGCTTAAAATAACATTTATTTGAATATATCTTGCCAAATAAGGGAAGGCAGCAGTAGACAATCAGCGGGCTTTTTTTTTAGCTCTTGTGATCCACCAATGCTATTAAATCACATCGGTCGACAAAACCGGAAGTCATCAAGCGGCTGTGTTTGTAAACCTTGAAAGGGTCTATACACGAGAGAGAAGTCGAGGCGCTGCGCCAGTGACTGCTACGCGACTCCACTCTGGTTACTCTGAGCTTCGGAGCAGGAGGATAAGGAAGATAACTTTATTTAAAAAAAAAACGAAATTTAAATGTAGGCACTTGTGATCGGACTCTCGGTATAGGGTTTCGCTGGTACGAGCGGCTTGCTGGGCCTGATCAAGCAAAGCCATTTGGCTGTGCTTGGCCTCGTCCGCAAGCCATGCCTTCCACTGCCTGTGTAACATGTCAGCAGCTACGTGAGCGCTGTCTATGTGCGTGAGCCTCTTGGTGCATTCCATGTGGCTTTCTGAACACCATGGACACGTGTGTTTCTATAAATTGTGCGAGCTGTATTCCGCTTAGTTGGTACAGATTCGGGAAGCTATTGGTTTGTACACGTCTCCGATCCGGGCTTTGTTGAAAGTGTGAAACGCAAGTCGTACGCCAATAAAAAAAAAAGCGAACCCTGACCTTCCGATTCTGACAAGCACAAGCCTATCGTCACCCTGACTCGCTCGCTGGATTCCGTGCCGACCGGTTGTGCCCTCGCGATCTCCGACGACAGCGCAGCTCTGGCCTACGGGGCTGGCCCTATACGCCATCTCCTGACGCCGATCCCCGACGACAGCGTAGCTCTGGCCGACTGGACTCGCCCTAGGCCTTCTCCTGTCGCCGACAAGAGCTCTCGCCAGTGGTGCTCCGTCCTCGGACTCCTGCGACCGTCTCCATCTTTCCTATCTTCTCCTCGCTTCCGTCGTTTGCTGTCTCTGCGCCTCGCTCTCTCCTTCCTCTCTCTCTATCTCTTTACTTTTTAATCCTACCCTTTTAATCCCTCCTTCACCCCCCCCCCCCCACTCGTGAGCTACTGTTGAGGTTTGCTCCCCCTGAGAGACAGTTACGGGGCTCACTTTTCATTTAAAATCACCCCCCCCCCCCCCAATCGCCACCCTCAGTTGTGCTTTGCATTTTGTGCAGTTTTGGAGGTGTGGAA
Source organism: Rhipicephalus microplus (assembly GCF_013339725.1). Taxonomy (NCBI): domain Eukaryota; kingdom Metazoa; phylum Arthropoda; class Arachnida; order Ixodida; family Ixodidae; genus Rhipicephalus; species Rhipicephalus microplus. The sequence goes on from NC_051167.1 coordinate 118,645,655, forward strand.
CAGGCACGATCTTTTTTTCGTGCCTTCTTTTTTTTTTTCAAAATATCGAATGCAAAGGCATCAGACGATCGCGGTCATCATGATTCACTTAATCTCCACGTAGTTTTCGCAGTTGTGTGCCACGTACTATTCTTTCCCCCCCAATATGTCTACGGAGATAGAACGAAAGTAGATGCGACGTGCATTGTTGCCGTTCTAATTACTCTAATTGACCTCGCTTTCACGGGACGTAATTGAGTGAGCTCACTTTACGTTAATTATGCTTCGTTTGACGTATGCGCGTTGGGCAGTCTCGAATAACGCTGCCTCCTTATCGGACCTCACGGTGTTGTTACAGTGTCGCCGTTCGCGCAGTTTCGCAATGCTGTGCGTGGCCGCCGCGCTGGCTTACTGCATTTTTTTTTTGTTCTTATTGTACGGGTGAGGGAAGTGTTCTACCTCCCCTTTCCACCACTCTTGACTTCACGGTGATGTATGCAATGTAAAAGAGAGCGAGCATATTATAGAACGAGTGCAATGGCGATTCACTTCTGTTGTTTTCGTCGTTTGTGCGGACACTAAGCGGCTACGGAGTTTTCTCCCGTATTGTATAATGAAGTGCACATGTACGCAGAAAAAAACAAACAAACAAGGAATTCACGCTTATTCGACGTTTCACGGTTCTCTTGAAGACGGCCGGCCTCCGGCCGAAACGTTGAATATATGTTTTCTTCTTTGAAGGTGGTCTACTGCGGTTGACATTGTTTTTAAACACCGGATCGACGCAAATGTGATATATATATATATATATATATATATACGAAGGTCGCAGGTTCGGTTTTTGCTCAGGGCAAGTTATCTCTTCACCCTCTTTTCTTTCTTCACATTTACATTACGATTGGGTCTAATAACTTCCCTATACATTACTTGGCATCATTTTGTGTTAGATATCAGTAATATTGTGCCAACGCGGAACAACGAGCCGAGACACCTGTGACGCTCTTTCGCCCTTCGCTACTTGCAATGTGAGTGTGCGGCGGATAGCGTGTGTACAGGCCTTTGTGGGTTAAATCTGGTTTTCTTGGTTATCAGGTCTGCGTAAGAGCCCTGCCGGCACTCCATTCTCGTGCCCCTCACCCGACTTCTCTTACCTCCCCTTCGTTGATTGTGAAGCGCTGCGTCGTATAGCGTGAAAGCACCGGCTAAAAGATAGTTTTAGTACTGCGGAATGGTGCTACGTACGCATCACGCAAGCGCCTTGCGTTACGTGGCGTCGTTTTCCACTAATCGGCTTTTAGTACGCCGTAGTACCCGCGTACGTAACGAGCGTGAAGCGTGTTGCGCCATCTGGTATATCGAAATAGAAGCACGTGTTGTTGACAGCCAATGTGAGCCAATCCAAGTGTTATAGCCAGATTATGGCCATATTTTAAGCCACAGAGCCAGTCGGTGCTTGCCTTCGATGCCGCCATTTTGCAAAATGAAGTCTCGCACTGTCGCGAACTTGTTCGAGAGCAGCGCGATCAGCTCATACGTACGTACGCACGCATCTCATGGGTGCGTACGTAGCGGCTGCGTACGTAACGCAATACGTGCGCGTTGCGGTCTGCGCATGCGCACTACGCAGAACGTGGCGTCCTTACGTATGCAACGCCGCCACGTACGCAGTACTAAAACTCTCTAAAGTCCCTAGATGAAACTTGTTTCATCTAGGGACCTTAGCGCCGGCCAGTCTTTGCTGCGGCCGTTGGTGGCCGGCAGCACACGCCTGATGTGACTCCGTCTGTTTTACGCCGTAGTCGCATCGCGTGTACAGCGATTCTTTTACACTCCGTTTTCGGACGTGGTGCATTTCCTGATGCCTTCGGTCACGTGCATGCCCGCAGCCTGTAAGTGCGAGATCTACGGATGCCGTCGTATATCCTCGGTCGAAAGGACTTTGTGATCGGCGTAACGCGAACGTGAGCTGCTCAGCTTGGGTGGTAGCTTAGAGTTTCCTATAGTATACACTAGAGGGAACTCTGGCGCTAGTGTCTATGGGAGCTGCAACACACGGCGATTCAGCGAGCATGGGATTGATGGGTAGTACACAGATTTGTCTAATCTTCGTACTGCTGGCCTGCTTCTGCCTCCGTGTGTGTTCGTGTGGCTTGGAGCTGTTTTTTTTTTTTTCTCGAAAAAAAAAAAAGAGCAAATGTTCAACGTTTGTGGTTTGCACCCTTATTCCTTTAGGCTTACCATTTCGAATCGGGTCACAAAGTTCAAAATGGTGTGTTCTTTCTTTCGAAACAAAGCCGTAACCAGCAAATAAACGAAGCAGCAAGTACGATTCACCGCCCGCAAGTACGATGACTAGGCAAATCTGTGTACTACCCATCATTTTCATGGTCGCTGAACTATCTAAGCGCCTGAGTCCCCTCTATTTATATTAAGAAACTCTATGGCTCGTTTTCGGCTATCAGGGGTGGCGTCAGGACCTTCTCTCCCTTTTTCTTTCTTTTTCGCTTAGGGTGTGGGCACCTACGACAAGTGAGTTCCTTCACGGGTATGGTGGTGAGGAGGTGGGAAACGTGTGTTTTGTCTGTTTTGCTTTAGTAGGCAAAAGGAGAAAAGTAGTCAGCTGGACCAGTTCGTGTGGATCCATGGTTACTACGCAGCGCGAAACGAAGGACGACGCACACTGGAAGGAATGACTCGAGCGAGCGCTTGTCGTGGTCATGTCTTCCCGTACGCGTCGTCCTGCTTAAGATTGTGGTTATATCAGAAGAAAAGAAAAGAAAGGTGCCGACCCGTAACTGTCTCTCCTTACGAGGACACCTCAACAGGTCAGCAGAGGAATGGGATATGGGGAATAAAAGATATAGGGAGAAGGAAGGAGGGATAAAAAGAATAGAAGGAAAATAGATGGATAAGAAGCCGCCAGCCAACGAGAGGAAAACAGAAGGAGATAGGAAAATGGGGATCCGGTCGAAGCAGTCCAAGGGCGGGGTGCCACAATGCGAGAGCTGCACGGCATCAGGAGACCGCGGAGGGCGAACCAGTCGGCGGGAGCTACGCTGAAGTCGGAGATCGCGAGGGCACAACCGTCCAGCTTGAAATCCTCAGAGCGAATCCCGTCGTCCTGCTTTTCGCGGTGCTTACTACCACGACAAAGGGGTTAGGCGGATCGTTGGGGGAGGGGGGCCTCGCTCTTTCCTCCCAAACTTCCCATTGGCGCAACTCTTGGAGGTTACGGAGATGTATTAAACTACTAACTTCCTGTCCGATGAGGCAACACCTCGTATACATCCGGTCACACATCCAGATTCAAGCGCATGCAAGAGCGCGCGCGTGCTATTTCGTCGTGTCCGCCGGGGAGGGGGGGGGGAGGAGGAGTGATTCTTAAACGAAAAGATAAAAGTGAGCCCCGTACCTGTCTCTCAGGAGGAGGACACCTCAACAGTAGCTCGCGAGGGACGGGGGTAAGGAGTAATTAAAAGGATAGGGAAAAATGAAAGGTACAGACATAGAGAGAGGCGCAGGGATAGCCACATACAGAAATAAGGAGAAGATGGGAAAGATGGACACGGTCGCAGGAGTCCGAGGACGGGGCACCACTCGGCGAGAGCTCTTGCGGCGACAGAAGATGGCGTAGGGCGAGCCAGATGCTGCGCTGTCGTCGGAGATCGTGGGGGCACAACCGGTCGGCACGAAATCCAGCGAGCGAGTTCGTGGCGAGGCGTACTATACGTATCATGTACCTAGTGACTCACGGTTTAGGAAACGGCGCGTGACCATATAAACGATCGAGGGCGAGAGATAAGAGACCCTTGGTCGCGATAAACTGCATCACGCGCGCGTTTTTTAAGTACAAGGCTAGGCGAAGCAACGGGTTGCGGCATTTCGGATTGAGAAACGTATACACGGTTCCTTGGCTCTCTCGGTGCGGTCCGTGATAAGGGTTGGGCTGCAAAAGGGGTTTGCCTCTTATCGCTTTCAAGCGAAACCATGCCGCCTTTCTGCACGACGTCTGTGGTTGGCTTCATATCTCCGGGCCTCTTAACCAACGTCGTACGCGCATATCTTCTCCATATACGTCTCGCAAGAGGCGCTGCTGGGTTGGGAGCAGCTTTTTTTTTTTTTTTTTAAGGACAGGGAAGGGGGGGGGGGGGGTTATAGCTTGCTCAGCTTTCGTGGGACTTCTGTATGCCCGTACACTCGAAGGTTTATCGTGGAATATTTTACAGCGCTACGGGTTAGATTAGGACAGAGAAGGGACGCCATGAACATCCACTAACTCTCGCCCAACTCGCGATTTCTGCTTCACTCAAAGGCTCTCAGCTCGCGCTGAGAGGAGTGAGGGGGGTACCAATTCGCGTTATCTCAACCTTTCCCAACGTAAACGCAGCGCTTACGATGGGGTTGCGTGCGGGTTGATAAGCGTTATGCGCAAGATGCGGCGTTGACGTATTATATAACGCGCACATCACGCCACGCTGCGTCGCGGAGAACGTTTAGTTATTATCTGTTTTTTTTTTTTTTTTTATGCGCACTCGCTCGAATAGCGGGCGCCGGTTATTGCTTTGTAAGAAGTTGTCGAAGAAGCTTGACCGACGCTTTTCCTTCTTTGTGTGTGTGTGTGTCAGAATGGAACCGTGAGGATAGTAGCTTCGAGTTGTGGTGAGAGGCCTCGTCTCTGCTTTAATTCTATTTTTGGATCGCTATGCGTGATTGTGATCGTTTCGTAGAGCTTTAGTAATTGTCCATCGGTTTCGTGCTTTGGTTTAGAAACGCCCGTCCCTTAGTGTTCCTTTGAGCTTAACCATATTAAGAGGGGGTTTGTTTATGCGATCAACAACGCTTTGCTGACGTTTCGAATGGTGGACTTATCAATTCTCGTATGGGCGCCCCAGTCACCCTTGGCGCGTTGGTCTTAGAATGACTTGTCGTTGTCGTCACGGGGTGTCGCTGTCGACAGTTGCCACGTCACGTGAACGACAGCCCCTTTCTATAGAGCTTTACACGCCGAGGATGACAAGGTTGCCACGACCAAGATAAGTGGTCCAATCGAGGCTTTTTACCAGCGTGTCAAGCTGCGCCACCCATTCTTGCGTAGTTGCTCCTCTTCCAGCTCATGTACAACCTTTTTTTTTTATTAGCACTTTGTGTTTGCATCCGTGCGCTCTCGCATTTGCATTACACTGAAAACGCGTGCTAGATGTTGGAACGAACACTAATGGCGTGCACCATTACGCATACGCGGCCCTATTTACGGAGCTTGACGTTTGTGCTTCTTTAAAGAGACCGATATCATGTAGCGTAGCTTTTGACATTGCTAGACTAAAAACAAAATGGCGCCGTTGATGACGTCACTTCATGCCGCCTCTATAATTCAAAACCACGAGAGATCTTCGTTATGCAATGATCATGCTTACACGTAGCCATGTCGTTTAACTGTTCCCTACGTCCTGCGTGATGTTGTATATCACGGTTCAATCTGTCTATTACTCAGTGGGATATTGTTACTCTTGCCGTATTCATTGCGCGCTCATTCGCTAGCACGTTTCGGCCTGCCTATAAGGGGCTGCGTAAGACGTGGCCTCTCTTCCCTCCTTACACACCCTCTGCAATTACGTCCTGGTGTCGGGTAACGAGATTCTGCAGACGATCGGACGAACCCACGTGATCCCACGTGGCGTGGTGATGAACCCGCATGGCGGTCTCCCACAATAGTTTTTGGGACAAGTAACAGCAACAGAAACTGCAATGTATACTCATGGTGCACTCCACTTGAGAAAGAACTCGTTAAAGGCCAACACCGGCGATTTTTCGAGGTCAATGGATCTCCATTGAAGTTCGCTGGGTGTGTTCCTTTGCACGTTTTTCGTCCTTTATGCCAAATCGTGCTCTGATCGTTTGCAAATGAATTTTAAAAGATTGCCTCGAAAAGCTCACCTCACTTGCCAGAGTTATTGGCAACACTGCCCGAGTGACGTCATGTTCGGCATGTCAACGGAAGTGACGCAGCCGATGGCATCGCATGCTTTGGCCGCTCCAGCGTTTATTGTGCTTCCCACAAAGCGACGAAGGTGATGTTTGGCACGGGGGCATAGCACGGGAATGCTTTCTTCCTTTCTCTGTGGTGTTTGGCCGGCGCTTCGCTGGACTGGCTTTCACGGTTTTCATACCACGCGCCGGCGGAACCAGTATACGGCCTCCGGTTCTTACCAAATAGTACGTCATACGCAGACAGGGCACTCGGATGGGTTTCGGTATTGCAATTTTTGCTTACTAAAAATTATTCTTCAAATTTCCCGAGCATTTGAGCTATCGGAGCTCGTGACAAGAGTGTCTCAGGAACATAGATACACCATGAGCTTGGCGTGGTCAAAAAAAAAAAAAATCGCCGGAGTTGGCCTTTATAAAGGGCCAGTAAACAAACCCCGAGGTCCAAAAATTGTTTTGAAAGAAAAGTATGCGCACTTTTTTGCTTTGTGGACATACTGCAGCAAGAAGTTTGCGAATACGTGCAGTATTAAGGAAGCTACGGGGGTTAGAACATCTGTTTCAGCTGGTTTCGAATTTTCGCGCGGCCTCCTCGCCACACTTCTCTCTCACGGAGAGGGGGGGGCGCAGCTCGTCGTCGTGACTGGTTTAGACCAATCGATGAGCTGCGCGCTACGTCAAGTCGTCGATGGGGGGGGGGGGGGGGGGGGACTTCGCGTCACTGCGCGTGAACGGAGGATTCTTCGGGCGTCGAAAAGAAGCGCGGGAAATTGTAATATTCGGAATGTGTAATATTGATATCCGGAATTTCTAATTGTACTAATTCCAATTGTATTATTCGGAAAACGTGATCGCTGCGGTCTACAGTTGCCGAGCTTCGTTTGGAATGGGGGGATGTAAAAAAAAAAAAAACGTCGAAGCCTGTTGACTGGTCCTTTAACATCGGACCATGCAGCTGCCCGTGACGAACGGGACTTGTAATGACGATAGTTATAGCGCGAGAACAAAACGACGACACAGAGACAAGAAGGACACGAAAGACTCTGTGTCGTCGTTTTGTTCTCGCGCTATAACTATGGTCACTGCATACCAACTAGCCCAAGCTGCCACACTTCTAAGGGACTTGTAAGTCGAGTCTTTTCGTGCATGCTACTCATGGGTCCCTTTAGTTGGAGATGGTGCTTTTGTTTTGTTTATCGGGAGGGTTTTTTTTTTTTAATGTTTCACGTCCGATAATGTCAGTGGTCATTGCATCGCTCTCGAAGGTCGTGTTCCAGTACGCGGAAATGTTCGACCCGATTGGAAGTGCGCGATTGGGCGATGTATTACGTGCAAGCAAGCGATACAAACTAAGCACTGCTGGAGCCCGGCCTATACGATAAATATAACCTCATATTGGGTAATCAAGGTAGTTTTTTTTTTGTCAGCCACGTCCTCTTCTGTTAACTCTTCTGTACCCGCGGTCGGTGTTATAGTACTATGTTTTGTAATATCGTGTATATATATATATATATATATATATATATATATATATAGAGAGAGAGAGAGAGAGAGAGAGAGAGGAAACACGAGGGAAGAGAGGGGAACATTTTAAACGAAGGACCTCTAAAAGGGGCTCACCCAATCCGCGGCTCGAAATGCTCGCACATTATACTGCGTTACTCTATACATGCCCAGAACGGAATCATTTTTTTTTTTGTAATTCCGAGAACTGTACTTTGCTTCCGTATTTTTGTTCTTGTTCACCTAGGAATATTTATGATTGTACTTCCCACCCTGCTATAATCCCTCATTTGGGATTGCAGTATCTACAAATAAATAAATAAATAAATTGTTCGCATCTTCGAAATAGGAAACACGTTCTTGCGCTCCCGCTCACAACCACGGCCACCCGGATAGTCTTTAATAAGTGTGGGCTGTGCAAATTTAGGTGCAGCGCGTGGAGGTATTTCAACGTGAGGCAACGTGAACAAGCGTATCGACTTTCCTAACCCATCCATGCTGTGTAACGGGATAGCGTGGGTATTAATAGTAACCGAAGCGAGTGCATTTTTGTACCTTGAAAGTAAGGGGCAAGCGCGCGGTAATGGAAAGGCTGTTATAATGCTTCGAAACTGCCGCTACACGCACGCTCACAGATATATAGGGTCTTTTAAAAGAACAATACAGATTTTTCCTTTAAAAAAAACTATAATAGGTAGGTGCTTGTCGCCTTTGCAGCCCATTTCTAGGCCGAGGTGGAAAGATTTTGCCACTCAGGAATGATTGACTCGGGAATCACTCAGAAATGAATAATTGACTGAAGTAATTGAATTAGCTTTTTATTATCGACATTAAAATGGTTGTTTATATGGCGAAGTTGTTCTACGTCTACGTCACAAATTATGGCGGGCTTAGCTTTTAAAAAGTTGAAAGTATCACGCGTGGTTTCAGAGATCCACCGTCGAATTTCCAGACCGTGGTGCCGGAGAAACCGCAATTAACGCACCTAGTGTGTTCATGCTGGCTTGCTGCTGTGTGGCGTTGCCTATCCGATATTACAGCAGGCCCAGACGGGCGCTATGGGGTTGTTTACATACACATCAAGAAAAATCATTGATGATTGATTGATATGTGGGGTTCTACGTCCCGACACCACCGTATGATTATGAGAGACGCCGTATGCAGTGGAGGGCTCCGGAAAATTCGACCGCCTTGAGTTCTTTAACGTGCACCCGAACCTGAGCACACGGGCCTACAGCATTTTCGCCTCCATCGAAAACGCAGCCGCCGCAGTCGAGATTCGATCCCGCGACCTGCGGGTCAGCAGCCTGCAAACACTAGACTGCCAACTTAGCCACTGATTGCCAACATCTAAATCACGCTCGCCTGCTAATAAAAAATCGTATTCCAAACTCTTTGGAAGGGCACGTTTATCATCATTCGCAATGCAAAATAGAAATAAATAATAAAAAAACGAAGCGCGAGATCCTTTCATCATCATCATCAGCAGCAGCCTGACTACGTCCACTGCAGGACAAAGGCCTCTCCCATGTTCCGCCAGTTAACCCGGTCCTGTGCTTGCTGCTGCCAATTTATACCCGCAAACTTCTTAATCTCATCTGCCCACCTAACCTTCTGTCTCGCCCTAACCCGCTTCCCTTCTCTGGGAATCCAGTTAGTTACCCTTAATGACCAGCGGTTATTTTGTCTACGCGCTACATGCCCGGCCCTTTCACACATCGCTAAATGCTTTGCGCAATGCGGAAGTCATAAAGGAGCCGCGTCGCCTGCTAATGACCGTGCGTCTGGTCATGGCCGCGAGTGTCGTAATCTTTTTTTCAGCGTATTCCAACCCGCGTGCAGGCAGCATAATATTAGCTTAACGATATTTGGCGCGGGCTGGCTTTCTGAATTGGGTCCTCGACGAAGTCTGCGCATCGCGCTGCGACGGAAAGGTGCTCGCCGTTCCCTGGTGGGGGCGCTGGGTGTCGCGGAGCGGCAGCGCCATCGTACGAGCGCGTGCGTCCGCATGTACATACCGTGACAGCATGACTGGCAATACGATTGATAAGTCGGAATCGTGTGGCCTCGCTGTGGTGTTCACTCAGGCTCGTAGTGGTCACTTCTGCCGAAGGGCGCTCAAATAATTGGAAACTTGGTTAGTGAGTGTAATACTGAAGCGTAGTCGAGAGTTCGACGGAATGCCGTCTGGTCAGGTAAAGGCATTGTTGAATAAAACAGGTCACTGACCAATGTCAAACAAAACAATGACGTTTCGGGACCCGTACGGATCCCTTGTTCACAATGGAATGACGGCTGAGCAACAGGTTCTTATGTAACGTTGACCGCATGACGCAAAGTCCGGGAGTACACGTGGTTTAGTGTGCCAGATGATCTATTGATTGTGTTACTTGTCGTCTGAATGATTAGTGATTTGAGGTTCACTCTGGTTGTAAAACTCTTCTCCGTGGCCATTAGCGTGCGTTGTCCCAGCTTATCTCGTGGCCCGTCTTCTCGGCATGCTCTGCGAGTGCATTTGTCACTGTGTGGCCCTTGGCGATGTCATTGTTGTGTTGCATCAGACGTGTGCAGTAATTTCCACTCGTGCCAATGTACACTGATTCGCAATCGGCGCATGGTATCTTGTAGACCACACCAGGAAAGTGTTGCCGAGGGAGAGGATCCTTCACATTTAGCGACTCAGCCTTAAGCTTGCTTGCTGGAACATGCGCGATCTGTACACCACGTTTTCTGAATAGACGGGCTAGGGCTTCGCTTACATTTCGAATATAAGGAATCGATGCACGCTTTTGCGTAGACGATGTGTTATGCATGACGGATTTAGTTGTTTTCCTAATAAAAATCTTGGGGTATCCATTCCTGATCAGGTCATCTTCAGTGGTCCGGAGCTCCTCCTGCAGGCTTCCTTCATCGGAACAAGTGCGAATCGCTCGTTGAACTAAAGACCGAATCACTGAGCGTTTGTGGGCTACCGGGTGGACTGACTCATAGTCGAGGTATCTACCGGAGTGCGTTGGCTTTCGGTACACAGCGAAGGCGAGGCCTGTGGGAGTACGTTTTACAACTGCATCCAAGAAAGGGAGGCAACCGTCTTTTTCTTCTTCCACAGTAAACTTGATGGAAGTCTCGACGCCATTTAGGCTGTCAAGGAAAGCTTGGACGTCTTTCTTCTTTATCACGCAGAAGCAGTCGTCGACATATCTCAGAAAAACCTTGGGTCTCGGCTGAAATGTTCCCAATGCTTTCTGCTCAATTGCTTCCATTGTGATATTCGCAGTTGTGACCGAAATCGACGCTCCCATTGCGGTACCGAAAACTTGCCTCTAGAATTCACCCTTGTACGAGAAGTAAGTGTTGGATAGGCAAAACCGTAACAAGGTGCACAGCTCGGTGACGTCGAACGGTGTGCGATCGGCCAATGTCGTGTCCTTGTGAAGCAATGTTCTGGAAGTGTCTACAGCAAGGTCGACGGGAACACTTGTGAAGAGGGAGCAGACATCAAATGAAACCAGTATTTCGTCGACATCCACAGTGATACTCTTCATTTTGCTTATGAAGTCATTGGTGTTCCGGAGGTTAGTTTCAGTCTTGCCTGCAAGGGGAGCCAGGATGCCGTGAAGATACTTTGAGAGGCTGTACATAGGTGACCTAGTGAAATCTACTATGGGTCTTAGAGGCGTTCCGCTTTTGTGAATCTTCGGTAAACCGTATATCGCTGGAGCAGAACCATTGGTGCACAGCAGCTGGAAGTATAACCTTTTTGCTGATGCAGGAAGCGTCTGAAAAATACTAGAGAGTGTCTTTTGCAGGCCAGTTTGGACTTTCGAGGTAGGATCCTTGTTAATCTTGGCGTACGTTGTACAGTCCTCCGTCATCTTCGACTCATACGTCGACCGGTCAAGCACAACCGTCACGTTGCCTTTGTCCGCAGGAAGTACGGCAATCTTCTTGTTTTTGTGCAATGCCTTAATCGCTTTTTCCTCGTCTTCCGAGAGGACTTGCTGGCAGCCAGACTTGCGAATCCTCGATAGTATACCTACTGCTCTCGTACGGACTTCGTCTCGTTCACTTTCTCCAAGTAGACCAATAGCGTTTTCGACAGCACACACGACCTTGCGTGTGTCCGGCTGCTTTGCTTGGTTGAAGTTGAGACCACGGCTCAAAACTTGGCATTCCGCAGGAGTTAGCTCGTATGACGACTGTGGAAGAAGAAAAAGACGGTTGCCTCCCTTTCTTGGATGCAGTTGTAAAACGTACTCCCACAGGCCTCGCCTTCGCTGTGTACCGAAAGCCAACGCACTCCGGTAGATACCTCGACTATGAGTCAGTCCACCCGGTAGCCCACAAACGCTCAGTGATTCGGTCTTTAGTTCAACGAGCGATTCGCACTTGTTCCGATGAAGGAAGCCTGCAGGAGGAGCTCCGGACCACTGAAGATGACCTGATCAGGAATGGATACCCCAAGATTTTTATTAGGAAAACAACTAAATCCGTCATGCATAACACATCGTCTACGCAAAAGCGTGCATCGATTCCTTATATTCGAAATGTAAGCGAAGCCCTAGCCCGTCTATTCAGAAAACGTGGTGTACAGATCGCGCATGTTCCAGCAAGCAAGCTTAAGGCTGAGTTGCTAAATGTGAAGGATCCTCTCCCTCGGCGACACTTTCCTGGTGTGGTCTACAAGATGCCATGCGCCGATTGCGAATCAGTGTACGTTGGCACGAGTGGAAATTACTGCACACGTCTGATGCAACACAAGAATGACGTCGCCAAGGGCCACACAGTGACAAATGCACTCGCAGAGCATGCCGAGAAGACGGGCCACGAGATAAGCTGGGACAACGCACGCATCGTGGCCACGGAGAAGAATTTTACAACCAGACTGAACCTCGAATCACTAATCATTCAGACGACAAGTAACACAATCAATAGATCATCTGGCACACTAAACCACGTGTACTCCCGGACTTTGCGTCATGCGCTCAACGTTACATAAGAACCTGTTGCTCAGCCGTCATTCCATTGTGAACAAGGGATCATCCGTACGGGTCCCGAAACGTCATTGTTTTGTTTGACATTGGTCAGTGACCTGTTTTATTCAACAATACTGAAGCGTAAGCTTGCGCGTATGGTTCTCCACAAAGGGGTGGGGTGGGGGGTGGGGGGGTCGATCTTTACTGACTGCCACCGCCTGACGTTTTCCGTTGGTCTTAACATGTGCAAAAATGAAAATAATGCGGCGACGTGTTTCTCTCAGTGTGCTCCGTTTTCTTCATTGGCTTCCTGGCGGTAAATATGGGGAGATAGCCGTTCTCTGAATACAACGCCGATGGACCTCTGCTGCCATCATAGCCAAAACCACTAGTGGTTTATAACGCAGGATAATGAACAATACTGCGAAATACTGATACGTGAGGGGTTTGCCGCTCCCCCCCCTCCCCTTGTGCGCACGCTTACGTACAGAAGGGGGGGTGGGGGTAACTGGGCTAGAGGAATGACATAAGAGGGAAACTCCATTCGGGGACACAACGAGTCCGTTGGAATCACCGTGCCATTGATTCGAAGGTTGGTGGCCAGTAGCTTGCCGTGACTGCTGGTTCGGCCCAGTTTTAATTGCCTACGCCGCCTGGATGAGTCGGTTGCCTAGAGGAGCGAACATCCGCGCCTCCTGATATCAAGTCGGCAGGGTTGACTTTAATAATAATATCTTCGGTTTCACGGTCCCGAAACCGCGACGTGATTATCAGAGACGCCGTATGGGAGATCTCCGAAAGAAACTTCGACCATGTGGTGTTGTTTATACGTGCACCGACTTCGCACTGCAGACATAGAGTTTCCCAAAATTAACTAGAGGGCACTCTGGCGCTGCGATCGTTCAGCGACCATGGGAATGATGGGTAGTACACACATTTGCCTATAGTCCTTCGTACTTGCGGGCGACGAATCGTATACTTGCGGCTTCGTTTATTGCTGGTTACGGTTTTGTTTTGAAAGAACGAACCCTTTTGAACTTAGGGACATTATTCGAAATAGTAAGCTTAAAAGAATAAGGTTGTGAAGCGCAAACGGTGAACATTTGCTAATTTATGTTTTCGTGAAAAAAAAAACAACTCCTAGCCACACGAACACACACGGAGCCAGAAGCAGGCCAGAAGTAACGAAAATTAGACAAATGTGTGTACTACCCGTCATTCTCATGCTCGCTGAAGCGCCGTGTGTTGCAGCTCCCATAGACACTAGCGCCAGAGTTCCCTCTAGTAAGTATTGTGGGAAACTCCATGACTGCAGTGTACACGAGGCCCTCTCACCGTGGCGCCTCCGTCGAAATGCGGCTGGAATCGAACCCGCGACCTTCCGTTGAGCAGCCGAGCGCGCAATAGCCACTGTTCCACCTTGGCGGACGGACATACGTTGTCTCTGCGTGGAAAAGGGTTCCTTTCCCCTGGCATTCCTACTAAAACGTTCCGTATGCGAGTCCAATAATTCCATATGTTTCCATAAAAAATACATATGTTTTCTATATATTTTCCATATATTTCCGTAAGGTTCTTACGGAAACATACGGAATTATTGGACATCGCATACGGAACGTTTCAGTAGGGATATGCGTTGCCGGAGAACGTGACTCTGTGGAGAGTATATGTTTCGACACTGATGCCTCTGCGCGGCACTTGCGCGTTAGGCAAACATCACGAAACAACTCTCCACATCTGCGAAGTGGTTTGAACGCCCGACGAGGACAGCGTCTCTGATAACCTTGCGTCCCCCCTTTTTTTCCGTTCTGTCTTGCAGTTCGTCGCTAGAGTGGTTCGTTTGAGTCGACTTTCTTTATTCTTTATTTTTTTTTGTGTCTCCCCGTTGCACGCTATCTTATCGGGAGTTGCAGCGGTTCGTCCCTTCGCTTTTCCTGTCCACAGGGAGACTCGATATGACGTATACCGATGATGTGCGACAAGCCCTTTTGTACACTACACGCTCCCCCCTTTCCTTTTCCTGCAATTTCTCTCTCGCTCTTTGATTGCACGGTTCCTGCAGTTTATCCACTTCTGAAAGGACGGGTGTTGCGACAGAACTGGCGAGAGCGTTCGTTTGTTAAACGGCGCTGTTGTGTAATGTGGGGCGCATTGAAGAGGCAACGACAGTGTGCGTTCGGCTCCGAGTGCCTTACGGCGTGAATGACGTGTATTGAGGACTGCACAACGTGACCGGAAAGGAAACTGGTGGAGAGAGAGAGATATTGCCAAAAAAAAAAAAGAGGTTTTCTTCGGACGTGTTAAACTTTTTGGTTAATTTCGTTTTTACCTGCTTCACTTCTTCTGCACAGCTTGTTATCTGTCTTTCTTTTTCGTTGCGTTTCAAGCCGCTGCACGGATCCAACTTCGGTGACTGCCGATAACCGGTGATAAGGTGACGGGGGCGGCGCAGTCAGATAGCGTGATCGAGGGTTACGATGGATTTCGCCGCGGGTGACGCGCCTGTAACCGTCCGCGTTATCGGAGACGGCCCTCCGCTTTCGAACCCGGAGCGGTTTCGTAGTTACTACGAGATCGTCGCAGCGACAGGTTTTGTTGGATTGAGCTGTTCATTGCGAATATTTTCGTATGTATCGGCATGTCTTCCGTGATAGTGACTGAGTTTGTTTGGTCCAGTGTTAAGTGGGGTTGCGTTACGGACCCCTCCTCCTCCCATCCTCCCGATCCTGGCTCTCTTATCGCCCGTGTATGGCCAATATCGGGTGTCTCTGCACGTGATTGGTCGAAACTGAGAGCGAAATGTACGTAGGAGTTTTTCTCTTTTTTGTTTCTGTGATAGTGCGCGTGCTCAGTCGGCCTCAAAACAACAAGCGCGTGTTCTGTGTTATTTTGTGGCAATACGGAGCCGTTAGTCCTATAGTTTCGTAATCGACCTTGTGTGCTTTCCCGCTGTCGGTGTAGCGGATGTCATCTCTTCTTTTTTTTCCCTCGCTGTTCTGCGTCACTTACGTAACGGTTGCCTTCACTGTGTACTCCTAAATAGGTCTTGGTCATTTGCCATAGTTTATTCCTTCTGTTTTAATTCGTTAGAAGCTATCAAGAGATCTTTCGTAAGGCCTGTCGCGGTAAATCGAACGCTTTCTGGTTTCGGGCTACAGTTCACGAGGTATACACTTGGTGTCTGATCTCTTCTTTGTTGCGTCGAGCCACGACACAGTGCTCATTTATCGACTTCGTTTTTCGATTGATTGATCGATATGTGGGGTTTACCGTCCCAAAACCGCCCTACGATTATGAGAGACTGCCGTAGTGGAGGGCTCTGGGAATTTCGACCACCTGGGGCTCTTTAACGCGCGCCCAAATCTAAGCACAAGGGCCTACTACATTGACGCCTACATCGAGAATGCAGCCGTCGCAGCCGGGATTCGATTCCGTGACCTGCGGGTCTGCAGCTGAGTAGCCACTAGACCACCGCGGATCTCGTTGTTCATTTGCGAACACGGAGACACATAAAACATGTAGTGCACACTGTGCCTTATACGCATTGAACTAAGGCTACTTGAAGGTGAACGCCTACTTTTCTTTCTCAGCGGTCTGCATTGATCCCCTGCTGGTCCCGGTAGGCTTTTGCACCCTACTTGTTTTTTTTGCGTCGCCTCTGGGATTCGAGGCTTTGACAACATTATGCTGCTTATGCGGTTTCGCTGTGCCTTCGGGATCGGCCCTTTTTTTTTTTACAAAGCGACGATGTCGTGGGACGTCATGTTGACGTGACACATGCTGGCAACTTGGGACGTCACGATAATAGTGACATCATCACGTGCTGACCTTTTTTGCGTCACTTGCGTTTACGTTGACGGTAAGAGCGTGCGTTTTGCGAGACACCTGAAGGCCTGGCCACACGTACGCGTTGCAGCGCGCGAGCGCGTGTCTTTTGAACGCGGCGTCTCGCCCCTTTGGGAAGAGAGAGGAAGCCTGGCTACGTGAAGCTACGCGCCCTCTCTCTCTTTAGGGAGAGGGCATGACGGCGCGTCGAAAAGCCACGCGCAGACGCTCCAGAACGCGTACGTGTGGTCAGACCGTTAAGCCTTATCGATGCTCGTGCAAATCGAGAGACGGGCGCTTGTCCTCTTTTCTTGGTCAGCGTTAGGGTATATTTTTCTCGTTTTCGTGCTTGCAAAAGCACGTATGCGCTGTTCCGCTGAATAAACTGTCGTTCTTTTTTTTTTTCTTTCGCTGTTGCTGGTCCTCCGGAAAGAAGTTGGATCACGTTGTGCGGTCGGACGTTGCTGGAACGGCAACGGTCGGAGGAGTGTCTCCTTGGAGGTGAGTGGGCAGCACGTTCGATTCGTTGCGCGGTAGGTAGAGGTCGGTGTGCATTCTCTTTGACGACGCTGCAGTAAGCCGGGTCGACGCCTGCTCCCGACCCTTTTAACAATCCGTCGTTCTGGCGTCGGTGATGCGCTGACTGTTCTGGCGCGCTCTGTGCCAGGATGACCTTGGGATTTTTTCGCGTTTACTGCCAAGCTGTATGCGATTAGGGGGCGATAAAATGTTGTTCGTGAGTGCGCAGAGAATGTGGTGAAGAAATGTTAGTAAACGCCTCTCCCCTGAAAGAGTCCTCCGCGTTTGCATTACATCCCTGTGACGTCTCGTCAAGTAAGATATACATATATGTATGTAGGTAATACCCGCCGTGGCGTGAATAGCTATTCCTAAAAAAAAAAATAAAAATGAGGGGACCCTTAAAGCTTTGCCTTGAGGAGTTGAACGCGATGTCGGACATCCTGATTCCTAGTGCGTGTTTCAAACACTCAGTGCATGAAACTTTTTCTTCGAATTTGGCATGCACCCACTATACGTAGCCTTAAGGGAATAGGCGCGGTATAGCGTGTGTGGTGCCTTTTGCTGTGGAAGTACCGGCTTCCAACAGTGGAGCCATTATGATAATCACATAATCTGACGCCCGTTGGCAATGGACGGACGCTTGTAGCACGCATTAATGTTTCGTGTTGTAGCGTGAAGCCATGTATACGTGACGCGTGTGTTTGTGAAACATGATACTTTCACTGCATTTTCAAGCAGAGGAAGTTCTCTTTACTGTTTTCACAAGCGGAGGCGTGGCCGTGTGGTAGAACATTCGCTTGTCGTGAAAATGACCCGGGTGCGATCCCCACTGGTACCCAAACAACCCTGGTTTGGTCCTCTCCATGCTCAAGGGTTTATTTATCATTCATTTACTTAAATTGCATCGTTTTCGATTTTTCGGTCACGCATAAGATGATGATTTTTCGCTCGCAACCAACGACGCCGATACCGTAATTTTTTGCGAAACGAGCTCTTTGATTCTGTTGCGTTAAAATCATTTAGGTATTTGTATATTAATTTATTTGATGCTCACAGCGCCCATACAGGCATTATAGCGGGGGCAGTGTACAGAAAAAGAACATGAAAATTGTGGGGTCACGTATGTAAAAAATAAAAAAGAAGTGGATTAGCAAGACACAAAACATACACCGCTGCATCGAGCACAGCTGCGTCAGAAAAGTCGTATGTATTAGAATGAAAATGCAGAAACCACAAAAATAATGTGAATATGATAATTAAAACGAAATGCCGCATTTGTCTAGCACAAGGGCAAATGAAACACGGAAACAAAACAACATAGCTTACAACCAAGATACCTTACAGATCACGGCGACTGCCAGGTGCACGCACGTATTCTATAGGGCTCAGTGGCCGAAAGGTTCAATCACTTTTATTGCAGAAAATAACGCATCCGTTGAAGAAATTTGTACAATTGTGGGAGGAAGTCGATTCTTCGTATTGTTCGTATTCTTGAAGCGAACATCACGTATAACGCGAAATTAGAAGCACGCATCGCTTATAAACGCATGTGCTGATGGAGAAAAGGAAATCAACAAAGAAAGAAAGATGCTTCTTCCGCTAAACACCAGGTCCGCGCGGCTCAGTCTATCTGCATGGAGTGCTATAGGGCAGAGAGAGAGAAAGAGAGAGAGAGAGAACATTTTATTAAGTACATTTAGCTCTTTCGTTACCGCGCCTATAGAACTTGGGTCACCGGTGACCCATAAGCGCCGCGCGAAAATTTAAAAATACCGGCGCTCCTATGGACTAGCTGCGCCATCCAGCGCATTTTCTAAGCACTAATCTTCCATTTCCTGTGTAGTTTGTTTTTTTTCCGCGCGGCGGCGATTTTTATCGCCGGTTCAAAGTGCGCAGTTCGCTTGTTTTGTTTACGAAGATGGCTGACGATCTGGCCGCCGGACCCTCGCGTGAACGACGTCTTTCTGGCAATTCTGTCGCATCTGCAATTGATTATTCTGCTGTTTCTAGCAGCAGTGACTCTGAGGATAATATCGGATCGTCGGATTTTAGTTCTGACGATGGAGATTCGCAAAACCTGCCCGGATCGTCGTCGTCGTCGTCGTCAGAGTTATGTTTCGTGTTTGAGATTTTTTCCCGAGTTCCTATTCAGCACAATTTTTTAAAATGCCCATGGTTCAACAGCTCATTTATCTATTTATTTAGTAACATTCATTGCATTGTTCTGTTTGAAAAATTTGTAGAGGAAAAAAAATATAATTGTGGCACTAGATGGAACAAGGCAGTTTCCACTAGGCAGAAAAAAAAATTTGTAACTCATATGATTTATGACCTAGGCAGCTCAAACTTTCTTCTTTTATAGACCATTGATTTGAAAGCATTTTGTATATTTCAGATTATTTTTCTTTTTTTCTGATTTTGTGTTATAAGCACCGAATTAGAAATGTTCTATGCAATTTTCAATAAATCTTGTTTTTCAAGAATATTATTACTTGTTACCCCCAAATATTTCTTTTTAAAAGTAATATCATTAGAAAGTACGTTTATTTAGCTTTCTATTGATATATAGCATGGCACTGTAACAATGATAATGTCTACTACAAAAAATAATTACAAAAACCTACAAAAAGTGGCACATTTTCCCACGGTAACGAAAGAGTTAAGCAAAGCATGTGGGAAGGAACCCTAGTCGGGGTTACCTATGACGATCTCGGCTACCAACCTGGCCCGTTGAACCAAAACCTGGCGGACCTCGGGAGGCCCGTCGTGGAGGACATCGTCCCACATGCCGATCTTTATTTTTTTTTTTCGAAGCACGGTTAATAATAAAGAAGAGGTGAAATGTCACGCTTGGCAGCTCTGGCTTTTTTTTTCTGCCTAGTTATAAATCACACGAAATGTATTGAAGCTACGTACCTAAATTTTGTTTCGCTAAATATATGCATGTTTTCGCTTGCGTTAATTTATTTTTCACTTCTCTGGGAGGTGCAAATATTTTTATAAAAAATGTCAAAAGTGACACAGAAGACGCTTTTTTTTTCCTATAATTTGGAGGTCCTTTTCTTTAGTAGAGCCTATGACAGAGCGGCCAAAATTTCGCGTTATTCATAAACGTGC
This sequence comes from Rhipicephalus microplus, assembly GCF_013339725.1. Lineage (NCBI taxonomy): Eukaryota > Metazoa > Arthropoda > Arachnida > Ixodida > Ixodidae > Rhipicephalus > Rhipicephalus microplus. Next base: position 118,665,562 of record NC_051167.1, read on the forward strand.
CATAGCATATACTGAAAACAATTTCAGTAAATAGATACAGTCGCGCTAACTTCGAGATAACAGTACAATGGAAATCCTGACCATGATTAAAACAAACATTTTTAAAATTTCCTAAACGTTGCCCCACTTATTCTCTTGCACATCGGCTTCCACAATCGATTAAAAAAGAACACTCTACAGCGATATCTAAGGCGGTCCATGAGTGTTGAAGGAAATATATTGAATTGCTGTTAACTTTTTTTTTAAATGTGGAAAAAACATGGATGCCTCTATACAGCAGCACCGCCGAACAAGCGCAGTCAAGGTTCAACTTTCACGTGACGCCGTGTGTGTTTGCGGTGCGGGCGCCGAACGCAGCTGGGGATGCCTGGGGATAGGCGGGGATACCTGGGGATAGGCGGGGATACCTGGGGATAGGCGGTGATACCTGGGGAGTACAGGAGGAATGTTACGTACCGTGGCCGTCGCCTTGGAAGTACAGCTGCCGCCGCGAGGGAGAGCGGTCCTTTTCGTCTCTCTCTCTCTCTCTTTATCATTTTTTTTTGTGCAGGCGTGCTTTGCGCCTTATCTCGTCATCCCCATCCTTTGTCCTTGCCTGCATATCGGAGGAGCGCTGTATGTGAGTGCGTAGTCGGAGAGATTGACGGCCACTTGTCATCTTCTCCCTTGAGATAGTGGCGCGTCCTCCGTTATCTATACAGGGGCGCGTTTCTAATACCCCATGGTAATCGCGACGATTAAAGGCGATTGCAGAGGCGTTGCGTTACGATCGCAGTGCAACTCCGCTGCGGTTATCGCGGCCACGGAGTGGCGGGTCGTCACCGCGTCGCGCCGTTTGCGCTGGCACTTTTGAACTGGAAAGCGGAGCAGAGAGGGGCTCGTTCGCTGCCAATCGAGTTCTAGTGTGTAGTGTCGCTGAGCGAAAGGCACGAAGTACAGAGAGAGAAGGACAGGTACGATCAACACTATAGTATTGCTCAATACTTTACTATGGTATTGAGGATGCTTGTATTGCTCTCTTTGTAGGAACTGGACTACCCTCGCTCATCGCAGCTGCGCTAGAGTGTCGTACCAACCAAGATTTAGAGCTTTGTTGAGCCAAATGAAGTGTGTGTGTGTGTGTGTGTGTGTGTGTGTGTGTGTGTGTGTGTGTGTGTGTGTGTGTGTGTGTGTGTGTGTGTGTGTGTGTGTGTGTGTGTGTGTGTGTGTGTGAAGAAATTACACGATATCCCGCTAAAGGGCACCATGTGTTGATGCGAAGCGGCTTGCGCCAACACTTACACTGGCGGTGGCGTTGACGCTCAGCGCGGCGTTGCGCAGGACACAAAACCTGGGGAGGCGCAAAACACGAAGTGATGAACCGCTGTTTCCTACTGGAACGTGCCAATCGCGGCTAATCGGCAATGAGAGACGGAGGACTCCGATGGGACACAGAGACTCGCAGTCCACTTTTAGCTAACGCGCATGTTGCGATTTTTTTTTTTTTTTGTCCAAGAACGCACAGGAGAAAATTTCCCACCGGCACTGTACCTTGGAGGTCAAGATCCAATGCCTATATATACGGGGTGGCCAGAAAGAGAGAGAGAGAGGGAGAGGGAGAGACGTCTTTATTCACGAAAGCATGGAGAAGGAGGGCGTGGGAGGAACCCCTAGTCCGAGGTCCCTAGGACGACTCCAGCGACGAGCCGGGCCCGCTGTATCAGAGCTCGGTGGACCTCGGGAGGTCCATCGCGGAGAGCATAATCCCACAGCTCCTCGTTACGTAAAGGGTGAACGAAAGCAGGTAAGGGAGGAAAGATGTTCGCAGTGCACTCGATCGAGACATGGAAGGTGAACGGTTGTGCAGTGCGTGCAGTCAGTTTTTTTTTTTCTTAATCAAGAAACTCGCTAGGAGACGCTGTCTGCGATTCGAAGTGAGAGGGGGAGGGGGCGTAGGAGAAGAGAGAGGGGCGTGAGGGCACGCATGCGCATTAAGGGTGGTCACGCCGCACACCGGACTGCACTCGACCATAAGATGCTTCGCATCTGATGCCTGTGGATTTTGCCTGCCAAAACCGCGAAACGGTTATGAATAACGCGCGCCGTTGTACGCTGCTCCGGAGAGTTCGATCATCTGGTGTTCTTTTGACGTGTATACCGACTTCGGACTGTCCACGAGCCTCTACCATTCTGGTCACCATCGAAATGATGTGACCGCTGCGGCCCGGGATCGAACCCGTGACCATTCGGTCAGCAGCCGAACACCATAACCACTTCTCCACGCCAGTAAACTGTGCGTGCACCGTCAATAGAGAGACTGGAGGGTGCAGGTCACTTCCGTCCCCATTCTGAAACTCTAGAGCATACAGCCCTTACACCAGGACTCGATGGGGACCCCCTTTTTTTTTACCAATCGGTCGTCGTGATCTCCTTCGTCCATTTGCCCGCCGTTTAACGAAAGCTGTCTGATGATCGACGCCTATCTTGCGCGCCTTTCGCTGATTCTATGTGTACGCCGACAAATCACTGTGAAGCAGAATCGAGGCTTTCAGTGTCGCAAACCACTGGGTGTATCGTAAGATGCCTGCTACGTTGTCTACCATGGTCGCGATGTCGCGTGTTCGATACCGAAGAATGGCGCTGCCGGCACTTCATACCACGACTCGCCAAATCCGTCTTTCTCTCCCCTCTCTCTCTCTCCCCTCTCTCTCTCTCTTTGGTAGTGAAGAAGTTTAGATTGATAGATTTTCACTCTGAGAACTCTGATGGGGTTAATTTCATCATTCGGGGTTGTTAGATGAGGTGAAAATCAAGGTCAGTGTTTCATTTCTGAATCCCGTGCTGAAAAATGACGGATGCCCGGGGATGATCACAGATTTCGAAGTGTGGTTTTTCGTGTCTTGCGACGTTGGGTTAACGAAATTTCCGGAAAACTTGGTTTGGGAAGTCCCCGGCTCCAATCAAGGAGACAGTGCACACCATTATGACAGAATAAGAACTTGTAGGATCTGTCAAAAAAAACTCGTTGTCAAAATCCACGAGTTCACACCGTGTTGTGACCGGCGCCAGAGCGGAAGAGGGAGCGGCGCTCCTTTAATCTTCAAACAAGTAACCGAACGACCGGCTGCCTACTGTTAGGACCGGCGCCAGGTCTGACAATGGATCGGCGTTCCTTTTGATGTTCCTTTTTAGTCGCCAAACGGGCTGGCGGCCTGTGTCCGCCATGTATTGTTCCCCCCTGGCCGGAGGGTGCGGCGTCTTGCCGCCGCGACACCGTGAGCAGTTCGGGAGACCACAAGTGCCGCTTCTTCTTTGGAAGATGACGGCGGCGGCGGCGGCCGGAAATCGTCCCGCTAATTGAACGAGTCGTTCGGCGACCATTTGAAGCTTGTTTACGGCGGCCCTTTCGATGGATGCAGTCATCAACTTCAGACCCCTCGCCCAGCGACACCCCTTGACGAGGAGGAGCCACGTTCATGCCACATGGCCGTGCAGTGACCACGCTTCAATTTTGAACGTTCACGTGGACCGTGCGTGCTCGTCACCCTCGCGGGTAATGTGTGATCCGCGGTTGGACGGTGCCCTCTGAACGCGGTCCCCGATCTAGGGATCTGGGGAGGACAGACCCTTTATAATGAGCCCCCGCGGCTCATTCGTGTGTGCTTTTTTTCGAGAGCAGAACCGAGCAGAACCATGTAGAACCAAGCACCATGTAGCGCTATGTTAGGAGACATGTAGAGGCCTGCCACGTTTGAGAGCTCACCGTGTAGGGAGTTCGCAATGTACATATTGTAAATAAACCCTCTTCAAGTCTCTCTTCCTCCTGCCTCGACAACTTCATCCCGGACCTCCGGTGTCAGGAAACCCCGGTCGCAACAACTGGTTGGCAGCGGTGGGATACGAGTCTGCGACGGAGAGCGACATGTACCGGAGGCCAGCCGAAAGCCCTGGAACTCGGCGGGATCGAAGCAGCGTACCACCACCGCACGTAATGGGGTGAGTGCCTGGCTTTGTGCTTGAGATATATCGAGTCTTTTAGCCTAAATTCGTTAAAAGATAGATATAACCAACAACTGCCTGGCCACTGTGGTTGTTATCTCAGCACAGGGCAGCACTGGATGATTATCTGAGCAAGTACGCTAAAGCAGGAAAGCTTAGATGATTCAATAGGAACAAGGGGTAATGTTTCAAAATTTCTAAGGGTACGTTGCGGGTTAAATTTTAGGATGTTGTAAAAAGCAGGAGTGAAAAAATTAACAAGAAAAAGTAGAGAGGGATGTTGGCCACGTAGTGCTACTTGGGTGCTTAAGCTTGTGGTCTCCGCTGTGAGATTTGCCAGGCTTCAATTTCTCTAGACCCAGAATTGAAGCGCTGGTGGGTTTGTGTTTTGTCACAGCTGAGCCAAAGCAAAGTAGTCGCCATGGATCTTACGAGATTGACGAGAGAGAACCTGCTGAACCTGTGTTGGGATCTGGAGCTAGATTTTAATGATGATATGCCTGCTTCTAAACTCCGCGAAGTGATTCTCGAAAGCAATAGTGACAATGAGGAAATCGAGCACTTCGGGAATATGTACTTATTGGACCAGGAGGAGGAAGTACAAAGGGCGCAAAGAAAGGAAAGATGGCGCCAGGAGGAATTGGAAGCTGAGCGCAGGCATGAAGAACATATAAAAAGGATGCAGGAATTAGATGAAGAGATAGAAAGGCTTAATTGTGAATTGGTGGCATTGCAGCAGAGTGGTCAATCCATAGATGTAGCGCACGAACGGTGCGATGTAGCGGCGGTGCCGTTTAAGACCGAAGCGAAGGCTACAGGTCAGACATCTGTAGATGTAGCGCACGAACGGTGCGATGTAGCGGCGGTGCCGTTTAAGACCGAAGCGAAGGCTACAGGTCAGACATCTGTAGATGAAGTGCACGAACGGTGCGACGTAGCGGCGGTGCCGATTAAGGCCGAAGAGAGGGCTACAGGTCAGAAATTTGCAGATGTACCGCACGAACGGTGCGTTTCAGCAGCGGTGCCGTTTAGGGCCGAAGAGAGTGCTGCGGGTCTGATATCTGTAGATATAGCGGCGGTGCCGTTTGAGGCCAAAGAGAAGGCTAGTGCCTGTAAGGGAATGGAACAGGTTTTAACCCTTTCTGAGGGAAAAGAGCTCGCGGTCACAGCAGGGTGTGAGGGTTCCGTGGTGGGGGAAACGAAGTTAAGATTAACAGAGTGTTCCATCGAACCTTGCAGCCCTGTAGACCATGTTGATGAGCGTCAGAGGCGGACGAAAGGCTCCAGGTTTGGCACCAAGGAATGTGCCAAACGGAGAAAGCGTCCGAAAAACAGAAGCGCGGCAAGGCTCGCGATCAGCGCGGCGCGTTTGACGAGGACCTTCAAACGGCGTGGCGGATTTGCGAGAAAGGGCCCGTTGTCTTCTCTGACTGGCTTAAATCGCAGGCGTCTGAGCGGCCGGAGAGTAAGGAACAGAAGTGCGCAATCTACGCGGCCGCGGTCTTACGATGAACTGATAGGCAATCATCAGGACTGGGCGCGCGAGATGGCGGAGGAGCATATCGGTGATGAAGAACGTCAGAGTAGGACGAAAGGCTCCCAGGTCCGCACAAAGAAGCGTGCACAGGGGAGAAAGCGTCCGAAGGGCAACAATAAGGCAAAGCTCGAGATGAGCACAACGCGTTTGAGTAAGGGTTTCAAACGGCGTGGTAAAATCGCGAGAAAAGTGCCGTTGTCATCTCTGACGGGTCTGTATCGTGTGCGTCCGAACCGCCGGAAAAGAAAAGCGCATCGTACGCGGCAGTGTTTGAAGGAGAGATTGCTAGGCAATTATCCAGACAGTCCGCGCGAAAAATCAGATGAGCATGTGGGTGCTGGTGAGCATCAGAGATGGGCGAAAGGCTCCGTAGACGGCACCAAGAGACGTGCAAAACGGAGAAAGCGCCGTAAAAACAGGCAGGCAGAAATCGCGACGCGTTTGAGGAATGTATTCAAATGGCGGAGCGAAATTTCAAGAAAGTTGCCGTATCGCAAGCGTCCAAGCGGCCAGAGAACAAAGAAAAGAGAAGCGCATGGTGTGCGTAAGTGGTCGAAGGGCAAGAGACCCTTCCGTTGTTCTCGCGGTGCATTGGACGGGGTGCGGGGCAAAAGAGTCGGTGGTTTTCGAGGGGCAGGAAGCGACAGCAAGTCGGCTTCGAGGAACGTCGCGGGGTTCGGTAGCAGGGCGATTGACGCGTGTTGTAGACCCCGTTTCTCGAGAAAATCGTTCCGGGCGCGACCACCGCGAGTTCGACTCAGAGTTGTTGCGAACAGCTGTTAGCCTCTCGGAAAACGTCGACTCGGGACTGTTGAAAGGAACATTTTGTTTGTTTTTGTGATTTTGTAAATAACTCGTTTGTACCTTGTTTTCGTTAGCGCTCTATCATTTTGGTAGCCTATATACGTTGTATAGATCTATTGGAAGGATAGTGACACGCATTAGAGCGTACAGAATTAGGCGTTTGTCATCGGCACCGGAGTTGGTTTGTATGCGTCCGAGCCGCCGGACAAAACGAAAAAAAAAAAAAAAGCACGTTGGGTAGAAAGGCAGACCCTTTCGTCGCTCTATCGACGGCATGTTTGATGGACTGCGGGAGTGCGAGGTACTCAGCGAGAGTAAGAACGCAGGTTGTCAGCGCAGAGCTTTGCGGGGGTCGGAGGCGAAGCGAATGGGTTTTGCCATTGTTCCATTTCCCGTTCGCCTAGAAAGACCCACAGGACGCGACACCGCGCGTTAGTCCCAAAAAGGAGTAGACATCCGTGAGCTTTTGACGATGGTCATTAGTGGATTTATTTTGTTTTGAAATTTGCTTTTGACTGTTTAAGTTGTTTTGGATTTTAATGTGTTTTTTAAGAATCTCGTCTACCAAATAGTGTTTAGGTAACACAATTTTGGTTTTGTTCATTTCTTGGGCGTTGTACGTTTAGCTAAGGTAAGCGTTGTGCGATTGCATAAACGACACGCATAGGAGCCTGCGTCATGGTAGATACGTGTAAATGAGCAGGAGCAACGTTATGAACTAATTATGACTGAGCGTAGAGACGCAAAGTTATTGCTTGCGAGATTTTTCAGGATTCATGCGAAACTTTTTTTTGTTGTTCATTTAATGTTTTGTTCGCATGTGTCCGGTGTGTAAGAAAAGCTAGCTCGTGAGTTTATATGTATGCTTTGTGAAAGTGGCAACAGCAAGGGAACGGTTAGGTGGTATCTCATCCAGGCAGGAGCACTGTGATGTGCGTTTGCGGATATATAATAAAGATGTTCCTAATGCAGGTGCAGCACGGCAGTTATGCTTTCGTCTTCTCAAAAGGAATTGACGACTGGCTTTGGCGGCACTAAATTTCGGGAACTAAAAGATAGCGTGAAGTAAAATGCTTTATTTTATGAGTATGATACCTGGTGGGTTACGGCGGATTGCTCACGCAAGCACTCGGGTATGCCACGGTGAGCGCATCACTTGACAGTTAGTTTTCTTGAAAGCAGTTTGATGGGAAGATTATTATCGGATCGGGATTAGAAGTTTTGGTGAAACCTCAGAGAAACGTCCCGATTGCTGCTTTGTGTTTGGTAATACCGCTTAAGTAAGGTTGCTTTTGGATAATTTGTCGGACTCGACGTGTCTCAGTGCGGGCAGGGTGCTCTCCCGTGCCTGTGGTGGTGTGTATGAATGCTTTTCCCAGAGGGGAGCCACAAGGAGCGAGAGGGAAAGAGTCCTTGGCTGAGCGTCATCAGCAGTGGCCTGGAAGACAGCACTACACAGCGACACTTCGGGCAACCTGTGCAGCTGGTCACCCTCAGGTCGCTTCTCCCGCCGGCGGACGAGCTGTTGTGACCGGCGCCAGAGCGGAAGAGGGAGCGGCGCTCCTTTAATCTTCAAACAAGTAACCGAACGACCGGCTGCCTACTGTTAGGACCGGCGCCAGGTCTGACAATGGATCGGCGTTCCTTTTGATGTTCCTTTTTAGTCGCCAAACGGGCTGGCGGCCTGTGTCCGCCATGTATTGTTCCCCCCTGGCCGGAGGGTGCGGCGTCTTGCCGCCGCGACACCGTGAGCAGTTCGGGAGACCACAAGTGCCGCTTCTTCTTTGGAAGATGACGGCGGCGGCGGCGGCCGGAAATCGTCCCGCTAATTGAACGAGTCGTTCGGCGACCATTTGAAGCTTGTTTACGGCGGCCCTTTCGATGGATGCAGTCATCAACTTCAGACCCCTCGCCCAGCGACACCCCTTGACGAGGAGGAGCCACGTTCATGCCACATGGCCGTGCAGTGACCACGCTTCAATTTTGAACGTTCACGTGGACCGTGCGTGCTCGTCACCCTCGCGGGTAATGTGTGATCCGCGGTTGGACGGTGCCCTCTGAACGCGGTCCCCGATCTAGGGATCTGGGGAGGACAGACCCTTTATAATGAGCCCCCGCGGCTCATTCGTGTGTGCTTTTTTTCGAGAGCAGAACCGAGCAGAACCATGTAGAACCAAGCACCATGTAGCGCTATGTTAGGAGACATGTAGAGGCCTGCCACGTTTGAGAGCTCACCGTGTAGGGAGTTCGCAATGTACATATTGTAAATAAACCCTCTTCAAGTCTCTCTTCCTCCTGCCTCGACAACTTCATCCCGGACCTCCGGTGTCAGGAAACCCCGGTCGCAACAACCGTTAGTGCGGGAACCCGAAAGCTCCATGCGCGTTTTGTCGCTTACCAATCGTCTTCTCTGATTTGGGTGCGCGTCAAAGAACCCCAGGTGGTCGAAATTTCCGGAGCCCCTCCACTACGGGGTCTCTCGTAATCATATGGTGGTTTTGGGACGTTAAGCGCCACATATCAATCAATCGTCTTGTCGATTCATAAATGTGTTGTGAGTTTTAACATTGCGAAAAAGTAATTTATTATAACGAAAAAAATATATTTGTTGTGTAGTGTTCATTAAACGCAATCTCAGCCTGTTTTTTTTTTTTTTTGAAAGCTTGATTCTTGTCGTTTATTTCAAAGTGTACGGAAGGAAGGAAGGAAGGAAGGAAGGAAGGAAGGAAGGAAGGAAGGAAGGAAAAACTTTATTTGCAAGGGTTTGGGACAGGGGTCATGAGCTTGATGGGTGGGGCCCCAAGTCCAGGGCTCCACTGGCTGCCGCCGTCTGTCTGACGTGCCGCAGAAGTGCAAGCTGCACCTCTGGGTCAGAGCTGGCGAGCTGTGCCTCCCATTGCTCGAAAGTATTACAAAGCAAAGTGTACGGCTGTGTCTATTTCGCGGAATCATGGGGGTCTCGTTACCCTAACCACGGGGGATGTACTACAGTAGCCTCGTCACCACTTTATCGCGTGTAGCGAGTGACGTACAGTACCCTCTTGCTCATTTATATCTCCCGCCAGCTACGCAATATAAATCTCCCGCCGCCTGCGCCATCGCTCGTCGTACCCCCTTTTGTCCTTTCCTCGCGTCTTGGCGAGCAGTTCCGCGTTGTTGGCCCAGCAGGCGAAAGAGCTGTAAGGCTGCTCGTACTTACTTTTTTTTTCTAATCTTTTTTGTTTGTTTCTGTTCATCTGGCGTGTGCTACGTTATCGTTAAGGCTTCCGGCTTTCTTATCGATAGTGGCCTTCTGTATGCCATGACTATGCACGTGTCGTCACTGACCTGCTGGTCAAGGTGAGATAGAAAGCACGCTGGGGGTTAGTTCCATGGGCGTCGGCAGTGGGGTGCGAAAGGGGGCACCCCCCTCCCCCCTCCCCCCGCCAAGGTCAAATCAGCGCTTGCCCTCAAAGCTATACGGCAGTATAATTCTCCCTCTCGGCCATCTGCGAAGCAATGCTGGTTTGTACCCTCAAGATAATATCCTGCCGACAAACCTTGGTCAATTCCACAACGTATATGGATAAACCATTTGCTTGTCGAACGTTTTTTGTTGTTATATCTTTTGAAGCTTAGCGAAGGATTTGCGGCATTTGATCGGTAGACGGCGCGAACGACGTCAGTGGTTCTAGAGTCATAAGCTTTGATTGATTGATTTGTGGCGTTTAACGTCCCAAAACCACCATATGATTATGAGAGATGCCGTAGTGGAGGGCTCCGGAAATTTTGACCACCTGGGGTTCTTTAACGTGCGCCCAAATCTGAGCACACGGGCCTCGACATTTCCGCCTCCATCGGAAATGCAGCCGCCGCAGCCGGGATTTGAACCCGTGACCTGCGGGTCAGCAGCCGAGTACCTTAGCCACTAGACCACCGCGGCGGGGCAAAGAGAGTCATAAGCGAAATATTCGGCACTTGCATAGGCTGGAAGCTGAAGGAGTGGTAGGTATAAATGGCTTTTTCTAGGACACACTACTACAAATAATAATAATAATAATAATAATAATAATAATAATAATAATAATAATAATAGTTGTGGTTTTACATTCCAAAACGACGATGTTATTACGAGGCACGCCGCACTGGAGGGCCTTGAATGCGCACCTAAATCTAAGAGTGCACATGTGTTCTTTGAATTTCGGCCCCGTCGAAAGGCGGTCGCCGTTGATCTAACAGCAGGGTGACGTTCGTTTATCACGGCTGGTAACTTCCGGTGCAGTTTCACGCGGAGCATTTGCGCGTTCCACGGGCAGATTAGGCTCGTTGCGATCTTTGTGCTCGCTCCGGCATCCTCTTTTATTATTATTATTATTATTATTATTATTATTATATTATTATTATTATTATTATTATTATTATTATTATTATTATTTTGGCGACCGCTCCGAATCTCGCAGTGATAAACCGCCGTCGGTCGCAATTATGAAAACACACTTACGTTTTCAACTTAGGCGCTTGCGATCTGGACTTGCGCTTACGGAGCGATCGGACGCGTGCTCGTTGTTATACGTCTTTCGTTAAGAGCACCGGACGAACGCTTGCGGCGCCTTCGCAGTTTGTGGTGACGACTCTTTTTTTTTTTTTTCCCCCTTTATCGCTCGCGCTGAAAGCAGTCTTCTTCTCAACAGGAAGCCGCCGCGACCTTCGAGCGAAAGAAGCTGAGCGACGTGCACACACACACACTCCCCCACACTCACTAGGCGCGCGCCTCCGGGGTTCCGTCGAGTTGAACGGCCGCGGACGACGTGGATGGCGTAGCGCGGGATCTCCTCCCCTCTGCCTCCGGGGCATCACCCAACCCATACGCGAGCTCAGCCCTTCGCAGTTGCTACTGCTGCATCTCTATCTTACGGTATATCTGCACTTGTCCACACACCAGCTAACGAAAGAAACGACTGTAATGCGCCGGGAGAGAAACGCTTGTTCTTGCTGGACACCATACGTATGATGGCATCAGAAAGCAAACCCCTAAGTGACGCAAGCGAAGGAGGCGTTATTACTAACGAAAGAAACGACTGGAATGCGCCAAGCGAGACACTACTCCTTGTTGGACACCGTACGTACGAAGTCATCAGAAAGCAAAACCCAAAGTGACGTAAGCGAAGGAGGCGCTATTGGTTGATGGACTTGGTTTTTTTTTCCTCTTTTTTAATCGCGCGATCACTCGTCGCCATCTTTGTAGGTTGGGTATTGGTGGTAACAGTAGTGGTGGTACTGGCGGTAGTAGTAGTAGTAGTAGTAGTAGTAGTAGTAGTAGTAGTAGTCGTAATAGTAGCAGCAGCAGTAGCAGTAGTAGTAGCAGTAGTAGTAGTCATGCTTTTACCATTATCCTCATCATTTCGCTTTATTTCTCCATTCACGTCCCCCTCCCCCCCTCCCCAGCCGTCTGGTCAGTTGACCTGCGTGTCGCCTACGGCGTCGGCGACGCCCAGGGTAGACTAAAATAACCTCGCTGTAATAATGTAGATATGAAATTCGCTGTGTAGTAATATGACACTGCGGGGGGGGGGGGGGGGGGGGGGGGGGGTATGGATTAGCCTGAACCAAAAGGAAAGAAAGAAACAAGCACGCCGCCGGCGGTTATCGAACCCACGACTTTCCCATTACCTGCGTCGTGCTATTATATGTACCGGCTGAAGTGTATGCATCGCCGGTCCTTCCCCCGCCCGATTTCTGGCTTATTTCTGAGCGCGTAATCCTGCGTAGCGTCAAGCGAGCATTCGTGGATGAATGTTACCCCCCCCCCCCACTTCCTCTCTACACCAACGTCGTCTCTCTTTCACCCTCTCTCGCTCGAAATGATAACAGTGGCGTGTTTGTTTGAGATGAGACGAAGATAGGGGGGAGGAGGGGATTAAACGCGGTTACGGCACTATACATCCACCCACACGTTCCTTCCATATCACCATTAATCGCCCTTTCCCCACCCACCCACCCCCTTTACGCAGTTTTTCCTCATACTGTTGTTGTTAGAGAAAAAATGAGAGAGAGAAAGCATGTAGAGATGTTTAGAGAGGGCAAAATTTAGCCACCGAAAAAAGCAGCGAGGCGTGGGAAGGAGAGGAAGCGTATATAAACACAAAGTAAGAGAGATGAGGTTAAAGAGAATGTGTATAGGGTAGAAAGATGCAACATCTTCCACCGAAATTTCGTTTCTTTTTCTTTTCTTTTCGCGGGGGGGGGGGAGTGAGAGAGAGGGAGAACTGTAGGTAGATTCAATTAAAGAAAGCAGCCTGTATATTTATGAAGAGGAGAGGAGGCAACATTAGCTCTACGCTGTTTGTGAGTAGGGGAATACAGTTATATAGGTAGACGAAGTTAGAAGGTGACGGTATACAGTAGATGGATGAAAGAACAACACTTGCCACCACTCAGGTTTCTTCGGGATGGGGAAAATAGTGGACAGATTCAGTTAGAGAGAAAGCTGGAGCGCGGACGTTGGCAGAGAGCAGAGGAGGAAGCATTCGCCCACCATTGTTTGTAAGGAGAGAGAGAACTACAGATGTATAGATAGATGGAGTTAGAGAGAGGGAGGGGGAAAGTAAACCAAGGGGCGCCACTTCTGGGGGGAAACGCGAAACGCTACTAACAGCGCCCTCCTCTTGGCGATGTAGAAGAGCAACGGACGAGAGCGCGAGGAGGAAAACAAAAAAGGGGGGCGTTGTTGTACCGAGATACGAGCAACAGCGACGCGCAAGGCGTGGGTACGCCTCGACTTGGCTCTAAAAAGCAGCCAGGCGTCTGAAGAAGAGGAAGAGTATATAAGTGCGCGAAACAAAGGGGGAGATGCGTGTAATTGGCAAAGACAGTGGGTGGGTTTGTACGTAGGTGGCGCTGGCAACGTGCGCTGCCGGACTGTTACGGGAGGAAAGGAAAAAAAAAAAAAAAGCTACGGGTGCAGTTGCGCGCGCTTCGATGCGTGAGCTAAACTGAGGAGAGGCGCAGGAACTCGCGTACTCTCTCTCTCTCTCTCTCTCTCTCTCTCTCTCTCTCTCTCTTTCTTTCTTTCTTTTTTTTTTTGCATCCCAAAACCGCGACATGATTGTTAAAGACGCCGTATTATAAGGTTCCGGAAATCTCGACCACTTGGGGTCCTTTAAAATTGCGCTTAGAGAGAGAAGAGAATTTATTTGCAAAAATGCGCATGGGTTGTCCTGAGCTACAGTATTGGTCTGGCCTGTTACTCTACACTGGAGTCGGCCTCGGTGGATCAGCGCTCGGCTACTTTCCCGCAGGTCGCGGGTTAGATTGCGGCCGAATTTCGATGGAACCGACATGGTGGAGGCCCCGTGTACTGTGTTATATGTGAGTGCACGTTAAATAACGCCTGATGGTAAAAATTTTTGGAGCCCTCCACTACGGCGTCTCTCATAATCATGTCGTGGTTTTTGGGACGTTGAAACCATAGTCATTACTATTAGCTATACACAGAGGGGATTTGACTGGCGGAACGTGGGAGAGAGGCCTTTGTCCTGCAGTGGACGTAGTCAGACATGATGATGAGGATGATGATGATACACAAAGGAGGAGGGAGGGAGGGGATCGAAAGAGTGGTAAACGGCGGTGGTGGGGTAGGCAGATTTGCCCCAGCGTAAAAAAGTCCACCGAAGTATGAGCACACACGGGCCTCTATAATGGCATGTTCGCCCCGCCGCGGTGGTCTAGTGGCTAAGGTACTCGGCTGCTGACCCGCAGGTCAGCAGCCGAGTACCTTAGCAGGTCGCGGGTTCGAATCCCGGCTGCGGCGGCTGCATTTCCGATGGAGGCGGAAATGTTGTAGGCCCGTGTGCTCAGATTTGGGTGCACGTTGAACCCCAGGTGGTCGAAATTTCCGGAGCCCTCCACTACGGCGTCTCTCATAATCATTTGGCGGTTTTGGGACGTTAAACCCCACATATCAATCAGTAATAGCATGTTCGCCTCCAACGAAAATGCGGTCGGGATTCGATCCCGCGACCTTCTGGTCACCAGTCGAGCACTATAACCATTATAGACCACCGTGATGGGTTCAATGGAGTGTTTAAGCTGGTTTTGGTAATTGAGCAAACTCTACAAACACCGCTTGCGTGCCTCAATTGCAATGTCTCTTAAAAAAAAAAACAAGGAAGCGAGCGAAGTCGTTACAGTTCTGCAGTGTCTGACGCGTGCGCCATTCTCCGCCAAGTCAAAAGTTGTGTGCTGCTGCAGCTGCAGCGGTAACGGCGACCCCGAGCAACAGCTGTAGATTTAGGGACGTCGCGTTACTAATAAGCTACGCACCCTGGCACACGTGACTTTCCTTGATTTTTTTCTTTCTTTTTCCCTTCTGTTGTCTGACGGATGTTTGCACGTGCTGCCTGCGCACCGTCCGAATCGACGTGCTCTATATTTCCACGAATGCCGTAGTACGGCATTGTAGGTGCAAGACTGCAGCGTTACGGCTAATGATAGGAAGAATGAAAAGTGGTTAGTGAAAAAGAACATTCGTTCTTCCGACGTTTTGACGAGGAAGCGGTCTTTATCGGAATCTTCGATCAAAAATATTTGATAAAGGCCCGACTCCGGCCGAAACGTCAAAATTGCTGATGATGATGATGAAATAACTTTATTGAATATCCGGCGTTACGGCTAATGAGAGGAATACGGAAAAGTCGCAGTAAAAAGAACATTTATTCTTCGGACGTTTCGACCAGGAACCGGTCTTTATCAGGATACTCGATCTAAGATATTTGATAAAGGCATGTCTCCGGTCGAAACGTCAAAATTGATGATGATGAAATAACTTTATTGAATAATGGGCGTTACGGCTAATGAGAGGAAAAATGAAAAGTCGCAGGGAAAAGAACATTTATTCTTCTGACGTTTCGACCGGGGACCGGTCTTCATCGGGATCTTCGATCAAAAATATTTGATAAAGGTTTGTCTCCGGTCGAAACGTCAAAATTCGTGTTACGTTTTTATACTCGAATGCGTCGCCTCGACGTCGCGCATTCTGAAGCTGTCTGCTGCTGCTGGTGTTTGTCCGTGAATCCGTGCACTATTACATTTTTTTTACAGATGAAAAAAATCTTGTGTCATCGCCAGCCTTACAGAGCCTTCTCACGGCACCACCGCGCCCGCCAACTGGTGTCACGTGAATACAACCGATAGTCGGTGACGTCATACGGATGACCTCTAAAGCTTACTAAAAATGTGTTATACTTTCTTGTGAAGGGGATGACACGGAAGACTTCAAAAACTCGCTAAAAATCTCAACACTTTCTCGTCGAAGGGGCGTCACGAAGGTTCCCTGAAAAAGTTTCCTGAAAAAAATGATTCCCTGAAAAGTTTGTCTTACTTCCTCCCTAAAAGGATGTTACACTTCTTCGACGATGGGACGTCATCATAGTACCTTGTATGACACCCTGAAGAGTTGTTTACTCCCTTCCTAAAGAGTGTTACACTTTTTTCGACGATGGAACGCCACGAAGGTGATCTATATGACTCCCCCTGAAGTCGTGTTTTACTTCCCTAAAAAAAGATGTTACATTTATTCGGCGATGGGACGTCATGATAGTACTCCGTGCGGCTCCCTGTATAGGTCACTACATTGATGGGACCTAGCAGACAATCATGCCATGGAAAGCATAGGGTATGTTATTAGAAGCAATTGTAATGTAAAATATAGACCGAACCGGCGACCTTTGAATAACGTGTCCTATGCTCTATACCAACTTCGCTACCGCGGCGGCTATACCCCGTCCGCTTTATGGGGGTATGTACGAGCATTAAACGTAGGAGTGTCAGTCAGCGCCGCCAGTAGGCATGACGGCGATTGTGGAACACTCTTTATCTGCCTGTTTGGCGTCACGTAGCGCGCGAACATTATTGGTGTTTCACTTCCTACCTAAAAAGGTGTTACATTTTCTCGTCGCAAATACGGTGCACGAAGGTGTTCTGTATGACTCCCCTGAAAAGGTGTTTTACTTCCCGGCTAAAAAGATGCTGCACCTCTTCGACCGTGGTTACGTCATGGAGAAGCTCTAAAAACAACTCCCTAGAAAGACTTTTTGGTAATATTGCGTTCTTGCGACTACTATCATGGAGGCGGAGCTCCAGCCGTTTGCAAAACCACGCCCGTTTGAACTTACAAGTGCAAACGGGCGTCGTGGTTTTTGCACGTAATCTCTCGGGTTCCCACGAACGACTTGTGTCCAGAATTCGTATTGTGCATTCGCGTTTTCCTGTCATGTCCCATTCTTAAATTTATTTTTTTTAGTTTCACAAGTATTGCACTTAGCACCGGCAACAACGACAGGCAGGTACTATAGGTGTCAAATGAGCCCCGCCGCGGTGGTCTACAGGCTAAGGTACACGGCTGCTGACCCGCAGGTCGCGGGTTCGAATCCCGGCTGCGGCGGCTGCATTTCCGATGGAGGCGGAAATGGTGTAGGCCCGTGTGCTCAGATTTGGGCGCACGTTAAAGAACCCCAGGTGGTCGAAATTTCCGGAGCCCTTCACTACGGCGTCTCTCATAATCATATGGTGGTTTTGGGACGTTAAACCCCACATATCAATCAATCGGTGTCAAATGAAACCCGAACAGTGGAGCGCGTGTTTCAAGCATTAGAAACAGTATAATTGTTGGCCATCCAGTCATCACAATTGACAGGCGGGCACATCTGGTTTGGCAGCACTGCGCGATCCCCCTACAGTGCGTTATCTTCGTTTCTGCTCTAGTTTTCGTATGATGGCAACGGTTGCCGTCGTGGGCGTGCCAAACCCTTTTGATCGTATCACGCGCAATTCCTCGCTTTTACTTTCAGCGTCGCAGCATGCAAACGGTGACTTAGCACGAGAAAACAAAAAGGGGAAATATAATCGGTTTGCGCTTGATTTTCAAACGATCGTCGTATCTCGTTCGCCAGCGCTGCTGCTTCACTTGCACCCTTCTTTCAGAGACTTACCCGAAAAGCGCATCACTTTAAACAAGAAATGCCGAGCGTTTCTTCGGAAGACAGAGCGCTGTTTCGCGGTACCGACACGAAGTGGAACAGTGTGAAACTGCCAGCATTTTGAACCGGCTTTTGTCTACTATAAATAGAATGAGCCGGGAATCCTACGATGATGGACTCCGTGATGACAAACCGTGCTACAATACTCGCCTTCGGCTGCAGTAGTTTCATCATCATCATCATCATTATTACATCAGCCTGACTACGTCCACTGCAGGACAAAGGCCTCTCCCATGTTCTGCCAGTTAACCCGGTCCTGTGCTTGCTGCTGCCAACTTATACCCGCAAACTTCTTAATCTCATCTGCCCACCTAACCTTCTGTCTCCCCCTAACCCGCTTCCCTTCTATGGGAATCCAGTCAGTTACCCTTAATGACCAGCGGTTATCCAGTCTACGCGCTACATGCCCGGCCCATGTCCATTTCTTCTTCTTTATTTCAACTATGATATCATTAACCCCCGTTTGTCCCCTAATCCACTCTGCTCTCTTCTTGTCTCTTAAGGTTACACCTACCATTTTTCTTTCCATTGCTCGCTGCGTCGTCCTCAATTTAAGCCGAACCCTCTTTGTAAGTCTCGAGGTTTCTGCTCCGTAGCTAAGTACCGGCAAGATACAGCTGTTATATACCTTCCTCTTGAGGGATAGTGGCAATCTACCTGTCATAACTTGAGAGTGCTTGCCGAAAACAAAACAGAGGTTAAACTACCTACTTACATTCGGCAAGCACTCTTCGGCAAGTAGTTTAACCTCTGTTTATTTTGTTCCTTTCAAATACCATACCTGGTTCATGATGATACGGGGCGCGAAAAAACGACACACAACAGAGAAGAAGCGCGTCGTCTGTGTACTTCTTCTCTGTTGTGTGTCGTTTTTTCGCGCCCCGTATCATCATGAACCAGCACCAACTCGCCCAACTTTTCACTGTACCATACCTGGAACACACGCAGAAATATTGCGCTATAGGGGGACCGCGCAGTGCTGCCACACCGGTTGTGCGGGCGTGTTTCAAAAGAGGTGTCGACAAGTGTGTGCCCACAAAGCCACATGTTCAGCATGCAAGCTTTTGTAACTTTGTTTTATAATATGGTGATTGATTGATTTGTGGGGTTTAACGTCCCGAAGCCACCATATGATTATGAGAGACGCCGTAGTGGAGGGCTCCGGAAATTTCCACCACCTGGGGTTTCTTTAACGTGCACCCAAATCTGAGCACACGGGCCTACAACATTTCCGCCTCCATCGGAAATGCAGCCGCCGCAGCCGGGATTCGAACCCGCGACCTGCGGGTCAGCAGCCGAGTACCTTAACCACTAGACCACCGTGGCGGGGCTTTTATAATATGGTGCTGAGAGACCAAATAACCGGGCTGGTCGACAAAGCAATGCCGCTCGCGTGCTCGGGGGGTTGGACTTGTTCGGGCACGTCATGCGCACGTCACCTCGTGGTCGGATGCCGGAGAGGGTGGGGAAGAGGTTCGGCTTGCGAAAGGTTACGCAGAGGAGCGGCAAGGGTTTCGAGCTCGCCTCCTCTCACCCTCGTTTCGTGCCGCTTCAAAAAAAAGCCGTTTTCTCCGCTCGTGATGAACCGATGAAAAAAAAAAATTGTGTCAAAATGCTCCTCATTGGACGCCCAACAACTTCCATTGTCTAACTAAAATTTGCTTTAGGGCCTAGTGAGTGGCCCTTTGAGAGACACACAGAATATTGACTTGTTGTTATGGCGCCTCAGATATGCGCAATAATTGCTTTTTAATTGACAATCGCACAAGTTTGAACGCTGAATCTTGAGCAATATTGGTGGGCGCTGCGGATGGGGTCGGCCGTTTGGAGTATCGTTTGGCCACTTTGGTGCCGTTTAGGGTACCGTTGAGGGCAGACAGACAAATGTATAGACATACTGACAGACCATTATTTGTGCGTCGAAGGTCCCCGAGATATCGTCTTTAAAGCCCAAACCTCATAAGCGCGAAAATGCACGCGACAGCGACGAGCGACGCTATGAGCGACGAAACAGGGCGTTCGCGCGACGTGTCGCGTGCTCGTTTTCGCGCGATCGCTCGGTTCTCCAGGTTTGGAAACCGTCGCTCATCGCCCGGAAGTGCTGGGCTCAAGCAGCCAATAGCGAAAAACCGGAAAAGACGAAGACTACATAGGTGCACGTGACCCTGCCCGAGTCACGTATGCGCAACAAGAAATAACGCAATGTTTATTAAGCATGCGCATATAAAAAATGCTGCAAGGCAATAATAAACACTTTCCGTTTCATTACACAACAATATATCTTATTTTTAAATTGGAAACCGCTCGCTACGCGGTTTTCTTGGTGCGAGTTGACGGCCTCATGCCAGCAACAATGGAATTCGCTCGCCGAAGCCGTCGCGTGAATGAGGTTTGCCTGCGCTAGCGACTGATCGCGCGACGCCGATCTACGTCGCGTCGTTCGTCGCTGTCGCGTGCATTTTCGCGCTTATGGAGTTTGGGCCTAAAAGTGGCCACTGCGCACAATAGTTAAAAGTTTTGGCCAACTGTGCGCGCATTATCGCGCGGTGAGCGATCGAGTGCACAACGCACAGGTGCGGTCGCGTTTGCGGCGCTCGACAAGAACGGTCAGGTTGAAATAAAAAAAAAGTAGAAGAAAAGGCTGTCATTGTCTGTGATCACCCGTCTCGTTGGCTGACGCGCTGATAAACCGATAGCATCCGGCGACTGTACTGGAACTAATAAAGAGTAAGAAAGAAGGTGGGGGGAAGATTAAAGGCTTGCTGCTTGCCTTCTTCCCCCCCTCTCTCTCTCTCTCTGGGACGTTCATTTTAGCCTTTTTATATGTACTTTCGTTTTTTCCTATCCTGATAATATGCATTCTCGAATGCCCCTGGGTGGAGAATAAACGTTGAGAGCTTCTTTTACGTCACTGATCAGTAAGTATTTCTTTCTTTCTTTCTTTCTTTCTTTCTTTCTTTCTTTCTTTCTTTCTTTCTTTCTTTCTTTCTTTATTTCTTTCTTTATAAGCCTATGTCGGTCTTAGCGCCTCTACGTGCAGTCGGGAGCTTGCTCCCGCCCCGCTATGTAATTGCATGGAGTATGTTCAAGAATAAAGTGTGCCGACTCCGCTTCGGGGGAATGGATTCGATTGGATTGGGTTTTGTCGACTTGAGTCGTGCTTGAACAGATTGGACAGGATCAAGTATACTGCTGGGGTATCCGCGGAGCGTTTGGTGATTGTGCGCGATTCTGGTCACGCGGTCATCTATACTCGGTCGCGCGTACGCGTCCGTGATCTGTTGTTTCGGGATTAGCGGGTGCAGTGCTGAATGGATACCGTTAATCCGACGGTAATCCCGCGAAAGTGTTTTGACTCTGTGAAGAATACGTTCCCCTATACGGACACTCCCAGAAGGTTCTTGTTTATGTACGAGAAGTGCTCGCTCCTGCTATTTTTCCGATACGTGACATATATCGTGATTACACCGTCGAGCCAAGAATCGATTCGTCTGCACATTGTTATACGCAAGTGCCGCAGTGTCGTCTGCTTGATTGATTATTGATTGATATGTAGGGTTTAACGTCCCAAAACCACTATATGATTATGAGAGACGCCGTAGTGGAGGGCTCCGAAAATTTCGACCACCTGGGGTTACTTAACGTGCACCCAACTCTTGAGCACACGGGCCTACAACATTTCCGCCTCCATCGGAAATGCAGCAGTGTCGTCTGCCAAAGTGTTCGCTGTTCTAAGACTCGGTTTACGTATAGTGTTCCATCTCGTGTGGGTTATGTGCGTGAATGAGTGAACGCTCTAAAAGCGGACGGTGGATTCGTTATCGGCGGCAAACGTACCGGCTGAACGTACCGGTCGACGTTACGGTTGAAGGGAGCTGCGTGATCTCGTGAGTGGGTGATAAGACGCCCCCCGTCGACTACAGACTATCGGCGGCCGTTTTATAGTTTTCTGCCGAGCGCTTATCTCGTTCCCTGTAACCCTGTCGTAACTTCCCGCTTTACAACGGCGTCCAGATCGGCAAGCATCGCTCAACACGCTTCACGCGAACATACTGCGTTACATTGCAAGTGAGCTTCATTGCTGCCGATCGTCTGGCTTCGCTGTCGTCTGCTCAGTAATCGTTGTCGTCTGCCCGTTGTCGTCTGTCGTCTGCCCGGTGAGCCCATTAATCTTGCTTTTCAGACTCGCCATTGGCGGATGCAGTGATTCAGCTGCGTTCTTGACAGCTTTCAGCTGATGGCCATCACCCCTCTCATGATTGACAAGCGTTATCGGCTTTTACAACGCGTGGCTTTCGTTTACTATCTCAAGGTATACACCATTAACTATCTGTCCGCTGGACTCTGACCAAGCGGCGGGCGTAAACGTTGCCGAAGAGATTCGGTTTTTCACACTTCCGCTGCGTCTATCTTCGTCGCCATATCATCTTGTCAAAGACGCACGCTGGTACGTGTACGAATACTATATACTATTACGTGCGGACGTGTATTTTTGGGAGGCATTGTTAGGATCGATTACGTTATCTGCGGGAGCTGATAAGCGTTCGGTCCTGTGCACGCTTGCACTGCGAGTTACGTGGCTGAGTGACGTCATTGACTGCGTTATCTATAGCGCACGGCGTTGTCCTGGTACATCATTTGCTTTTGTTATTAGAGCGCCCAACGCGTAATCGTAACAATGTTTTTTGCTAGCTCGGAGGCCGCAAATATTCGCCATTGTTCGTGGTTACGTTCGTATCGCGTCAACGTGATGCGATATTTGTATGGTAAATGTCTCGTTACGTCAGATAGTACGACACTTGGTATATCGCGTTGACGTATCCAGTATCTGAGTATACCGACGGGGGATGATAGAGTTTTGTAGTGACGTAGTGGCGCACACGTCAAGTGTTCCTTGATTCGTATACTGTGAAAATTTTCCTTCCTTCTCATATTTGGTCTTATTTTATACACGATGCAGTGATATCGCAAATGATATGCTTATGGACGTGCTTTTACTGTTAGTGCAGAATGCCGCGATAAGCTGTACTTAGCTCATATTTATTTATTTTATTTATTTACATACCCTAAGGACCCGGGAGGGCATTACATAGGGAGGGGGGGCGATTAGGAAGATTTTCAACATGTGTAAGATACATTAATTGTTCAGAAGCATCATTGTATATAGCTTAAATGGGAAAAAGAGTACACACAACAGCACTGATAAGGAAAAAAGCATATATATAAACTCTGCACAAGAAAAGGTACGCTGCAAGAAAAAGACACGCGAAAGAATGACGTTATAAGTTTCTGTGGCGTCTCCTCGTGATTGTTGAGCCATGTTGCAGAGTTGTAAGATATGTTGTGCACAAGGTCGACGCCGGACTTCGACGTGTATACCTACAAAGCGTTAACTTGGTCTAACCGTTTTTCCTACCTTGCGACCTTTGCATGCTTGTGCGTAATCAGTCGAGTCGTGACGGTGCCCCGCTGCTATCTCGTAGTTCGCGGTTTGGATACTGGCCTCTGCGGTCGTATTTCGATTGTAGTGAACGGTTAGGAGGCGCCCGTGTGCTGCCCGATGTCTGCGCAGGCAAACACCACCGGATGGTTGAAATTTCCTGGACCCCTCCCCCCCCCCCCCCATTATGGCATGCGGCGTGTCTCATGGTCACAACGCCCCTCAAATTATCGCCGGTGGAGGAGGGTGGGTACCAACTGTTCTCGAATAGCAGCTTTGCGGCTGCCGTGCCAGTTGTCACGTTGTCATAGAGGGCGGTGGTGAGCTCTGGGCTGGGCGGAGTCCGCGACATCGCTGCAAGCGCCTCAGTATGTCGACGGCGCCTACCGCTGTTTACAAACGTGGAATAGGTCTATGGCAAGGGGGCGCGAAATGGAAGGGGGGGGGGCGAGTAGTGGTATCAGAACGGAGAAAAGCTTAAGCATGGCATAGCCTCACTATACAAGGCAGTTAGTGAAAAAATATGTAGTATAGATAGTACAGTATTGAATACATCAATTGATAGTATACGTAAATAGATAGTATAGAAATGGGATGGGAAGTGAGGGTGATGAGGGGGGAGAGGGTGAACCGTATCAGAACCACTGTACAGTCTATGGCCTGGCAAGTAGCTTTAGGGGGGTAAAGCCGAGTGAAGGGAGTTTTGGCAGGAGAGACAAAAACTTAGAACGGGATAATAAAGGTAAAAGGAATAAGAAAAGCGATGTAGAAAGAGACGAGGGGAAAGAGGAAATAAAAAGCGTCCAAGCCAGGGAAACTCGGATTTCCTGTGCTTTGCACTGGCTTTAGTTTTTTTTTTTTTATGTTGTCTCATAAAAGTCAGATGCAGTGGGCAGGCTAAAAGCGTCCCTATTCATGTCCCGATGAGTGGCGCAACAGACCCACACACTCTTTTTTTCAACCTCCGTTACTTGGTGTCAAATATCGGCAGGATGAGGCAAACACAGGTACTTGTGTATGCCTACTTTAAAATGCATGTGTACGTTTACTTTTAAACAGAGAAACGAACAAAAAAGTGACGTAGAAACAACATTACCGAAATGTCGATGCGTTCATATGACGCTTTCTGATTCTGGAAGCTGTGCAGTGTCACGGAGTGCATTTTATAACGCGCTATAGATAGTGTATTCGGCTTCTCTGGCCGGCTTTTGATAAAGCCCACCGCGGGCGACCCCCCCCCCCTCCACCTTTTTTTTCTTCTTTCTCCTGAACAGCTACATGAAAGCTTTTTGGACGCGTCTTTGGCGCCGTTTATCTGACATAGTACAGAATGTTGTGAAAAATAGCTCGAACCGATCGCATCACTGCGAAGCTTCTTGCCGTACCCACTAGGGCGGCGCCACCGTTCTGTGCGCTGGCCTTGGCCGGGATCTCTCTTTTCCCTCCTTCCCCTATGAACTCGCTCCCTCACTCTGACCAATGCGACCGCATTGGTCAGAGTGAGGGAGCGTGTGATTAAATTTTAGTGCAGCAGAAATTACCGCGAATTATTGCGACAAGTTGAATAACGTGATTACGATTTATATCTTTAAATCGCGTTTAAATTTTACAAAAATAAAATCGCCACCCAAGCACTCCGTACAAATGGTTAACCAGTGAAAGCTGAAACGTGTGACCCCGATGTTTAGCAGTGGGTTCAACACGACGTGGCACTGAGGCCTTTCACAGTTATCGGTTGCATGTTCGTGCTTAATGGGGTTAGACACACGTTTGGGTTGGGTTTATACCACAGCGTTTATTTCACATGCCACACATTGTGCCCCGCATGATCGTGGAGGAGTGTAATGAGCGGTTAAATTCCGTTTCGCAATGCGTTAATCACCTTGGTCGTTCTCGAACCACAGGTGGTCATAGGCGTACACAGCCGAAGCCAAAAGTATACCGCTGAAGAAACTCCCGCCGAAAGGTGGCGTTCGTCTCGGTAAACGCGCTCGCACAGTCATCACGTTGACGCTGTTGTGCCCGCAACGACGCTCGTTCGGCGCGGCGTTGTTGCAAGCGTTTGACATCGCGAGTTAACTTGGGGCTGTGGTTTGCAGGGTCCGCCCGTCGCCGGCGCTTGCATCGCGATGTTTCTATGTTTCGCAGTTTGCAAATGAAGAATTGAATTGAATTGAATTGAATTCCCGTTCGCGACTTAGTGCGCTTTCGTAGGCTCCTGGATCATTGGTACGCACTTGCTGCTGGAACTCGGCCTCCCGCGGCTGTTTTTGTGCCCGAACTGCACCATCGGCCAGGCGAATGCAAGCTCTTTCTCGTTTTCACTGTCTGCGCTCTTTTAAAGCTGTTTGTGGCTTGCGCAAGTGGAAGCTCTCAGTGCAGTGGTGGGAAAGCTACGTCAATTGCACCAACCTGAGCCAATTCCGCCAACCTGCGCCAATTGGAAATTATGCTTACTGCTCCAGAAGGGTCCAACCTGTGCCAATTGGAAGTTACTGCGCCATACCTCTCGAAAAGGGGGTCCTTTTTGTCTGATTTGTGCCATTGCTGCGCCACTAGGTGGTTTTGGAACCGGAAGTAATGTTGACAACGCGCGTCGTGAAGAGTCATAACGTGATGGTCGCCATATTGAACACTTACGCTGCTGCAAAAGCACGGAATCGGCCGATCGATCTATTCCGCGCTTTAACGCCGGTGCCTTTTCTGGTAACTATCGGCAAAGAACGGGGACGATGTGGCGACTATCGAGAAGTGCGCTAGTGTGACTTCATCATCATCATCATCAGCCTGACTACGTCCACTGCAGGACAAAGGCCTCTCCCATGTTCCGCCAGTTAACCAAGTCCTGGGCTTGCTGCTGCCAATTTATACCCGCAACCTTATTAATACCATCTGCCCACCTAACCTTCTGTCTCCCCCTAACCCGCTTGCCTTCTCTGGGAATCCAGTTAGTTACCCTTAATGACCAGCGGTTATCCTGTCTACGCGCTACATGGCCGGCCCATGTCCATTTCCTCTTCTTTATTTCAACTATGATATCCTTAACCCCCGTTTGTCCCCTAATCCACTCTGCTCTCTTCTTGTCTCATAAGGTTACACCTACCATTTTTCTTTCCATTGGTCGCTGCGTCGTCCTCAATTTAAGCTGAACCCTCTTTGTAAGTCTCCAGGTTTGACTCCAGGTAGTGTGACTTATCGTTGACCAAAAAAAAAAGCCTACGTGTGTGGCGTAGCGCCGCTTTAAGCCTATACTGCACTCCTCCCATAGCCGGCGACTACCTGAGAGCGCCGACTGTTGCCGCCTCAATCGTTGTGCGGGACGGTGTTCAGCGTGCACCGCTTTGCAGAAAGGAGAGCAGGTCGCTGTTGCGGAATTGGCCGTTGCTGAGTTGTCACCTGGGCAGGAGCCCCCCGAAAATTGCGGGTATGGGCCACAGGTGATTGGCTCTTAGTATCTACCCAGGAATGACGAGAACATGCATGGGTAATTTTAACGCGCGAGCGTCAAGAAATACCCGACATCGGTAGCGTCGAGCCGGTGAATGCAAAGAATAAATGTCGGGATTCCAGCTGGAATCGAGCCCCGTCATGATGGTCTAGTGGCTAAGGTACTCGGCTGCTGACCCGCATGTTGCGGGATCGAATCCCGGCTGCGGCGGCTGCATTTTCGATGGAGGCGAAAATGCTGTAGGCCCGTGTGCTCAGATTTGGGTGCACGTTAAAGAACCCCCAGTGGTCGAAATTTACGGAGCACTCCACTATATGTGTCTCTGATAATCAAATGTTGGTTTTGGGATGTTAAACCCCACATATCAATCAATCAATCAATCAAAAGGCGAGTATTTCCAACGCTTTGCTAAGACGAGACGGTGGCGGTACCTACCCGTCACCTTATCACCTATGAGACGGGCGCGCCTTTTCGTGCCTTCGTACACTCGCCTTTTTGTGCAAGCGTTGCATGGTCAGCGCAGCGTCATAAGCGCCATGGTCCTTAAAGTTACTTGTGTATGCCTTTTCTAGTAAAAAACGAACATGCAGAATATATACGTGTTGTTATGGTGCTCCAGGCATGCGCAATAATTGCTTTTTAATTGACAATTGCATAAGTACGAACGCTGAATCTTGAGCAACATTGGTGGGCGCTGCGGATGGGGTCGGCCGTTTCAAGTACCCGGTGCCGTTAAGAGTGGACTAACAGACAAATGTACAGACAGATAGACAGACAGACAGACCAAAATTTTTGCGTTAAAGGTCCCGAAGAAAGACTATCGCCTTTAAAAATTGCAATACGGTTACCTTCCCTCCGCATGCTTCGCATAATGTAGATTCCCTGGTATATGCGATCTGCCGAATGTTTCGTTGCAGTTGTGGCTTTAAATTCAAAAACTGGCGTCGAGAATTCCTAAACGACTATCGTTGTGCCTCGCAACGCATTATGTTCTTATTCCGCTACCCAGAAAAAAAAAACACATTTTAGGTTTGAAATGGAAAAAGGCAGTATTGTAGTGACGTAGTAACCTAGTCTGACGTAGTTCCCAAGTCGCGTGGGGACAATAACTGGTGACGTCGTTGCGGCGGCCGCGTCTGTCGTGCACTGTCAGTTGCGCGTTGTACCCGGTTGTGCACGCACATAGTTGAGTATGTCGTTCGGCGACTCCCACGGCGATCTTGGCCGCAAGCACGACGCAGAGCTCGCAAACCCACGGTACTGTGTTCAGTCGTCATGATAATGTCCGTTGCGGTGGCGCTTTCTGCTGGTGGTGGGCGACGAGAAATTTTGAAATCGAGGTAAAATCTTTTATACGATGTTTTTTTCTGGTATCTGCGTGTGGAAAGTTTTAACACTATGCCAGGGGAGCAAACAAAAAAGAAGTTCATTTTTCCATTTCTCGATGTCTTCAGTACTGTTTCGATTTCATATCGCCTCTTTTTCGTACTAACTTTCGCGGCGCCATCGGTCGTGTATACTTGTACAGTTAATACAGTGTAAGCGTTGTTATATCCTTCCGCACCGCTTTTTTTTTTTTTCGTACCAGTAGAAGCAAACGTAGAGGGGCAGAGGTGGGGCAAAGGCAAATGTACTATTATAAAAGTAAATGCCCCGCCACGGTGGTCTAGTGGCTAAGGTACTCGGCTGCTGACCCGCAGGTCGCGGGATCGAATCCCGGCTGTGGTGGCTGCATTTCCGATGGAGGCGGCAATGTTGTAGGCCCGTGTACTCAGATTTGGGTGCACGTTGAAGAACCCCAGGTGGTCGAAATTTCCGGAGCCCTCCACTACGGCGTCTCTTATAATCATATGGTGGTTTTGGGACGTTAAACCCTACGAATCAATCAATTATTATAAAAGTAATGGCGTCGAAGTGGTGCCCCCACCCTGCGCATGGTTTTAGCCTCATTGCGCCACCTCTCCATATATATATTGTCACACACTTCGGGTGAGGCCACGCCGATCCAACATCGACGTGCGGCAGACTCGCAGGCTTCCACTTTACGCTTCGACCTGCGACGCCTGAAAGGCCTCGAAGTGGCACATTTCGAATTTATTTGCGGGTTGGTCGACCCGTGCGGGGTTGCACGTGTGGTGATGTGTGGGCCTGACCGACGCACTCATAGAGCAGACACGGAGTTCAATTACACATAAACAAGCATTTAATTAAAACAGGGGCAAAGGCAGGAGTTAAGAAAAATAACAGAGAGGAGTAACACTGATACGCAAAGGAAAGAACAGCTATATAACAAAATATGCTAAAAAACACTACAAAAGATACAGGCTAAAGACAAATATGCGGAACATTAATAAAATAACAACAAGATGGAAATCAAAGGAGAGGGATACAAGGGAATAATTACACAATGATCATGGTGGCGCTTTTGAATTTAAACGTGCGACGCAGCGCACACTACAAATATTAAAAAAAAGGCTGGTTACAATAATTTAACAGTTTAAAAAAAGTCACAATTAAAAGTTCCATACGGACCAGGCCAGCTCTTGGTGCACGTAGGGGAGTTGACGGGTGCCGCTGAAGGTCTCGCCGGCTTGGTAGACGACGAGGGTGCCCGGAATTGCAGCCGTCTCAATACGTTGCACGGGTCACTCCATGCTCGCCGCCTACGCGAGACTCGCGACACCGACGACCGCACTTGTTGCTGGCTGTACGTCAACTGCTCTTCCGATGCAGTTCAAACCTCCTCAGGGGCGTCCACGTGCTCCCATCTCATCTGGGAGTAATTTTCCTTGTTGAGACCGTTGGTTTCCCTTCCGGTCAGGGGCAGGGAAGACGAGCCGGCGCCACGCTGGGTCGTTATAGTCGCCGGATGTCGTCTCCCAACAGAAAAACGCCCTTCCTTGGAAGATGGGGCCCGCGGATGCTCCGAAAATTGGAGTCGTTTGTGACATAGCCCCCTTCTTAAGAATATTACTTCGTAATGTTCAAGGAAATCACAAACGCTCAATGTTCGAGAGCCTGCCGTGTTCCGGTTGTCCACCAATGCGTTTTCTTTTTCGCGCGCACCATTTCGCTGACGTGGACGACACCACAGAGAACACCTGACACACTACGCTTCACGGTCACCATACGATGAATGTCATAACCCGCGCACCACGACACGGACACACACATGAAATACGAAATAACACACACTGCTAGAATCGAGGGAGCTGTATTCGAAGCACCCCTTCTGGCGATCATGACACGGATCACAAGATAATCACTACACATAATTCTTCCGAATCCACAAGAAGAAAAACAATTACCGAGCAATTCGAAGTCAAAGTGATACAGAAAGGGCTCAGACGAAATTAAGAAGGTACGAAGCATCCATGTATGCAAAAAAAAAAAATGTTTAGAAATGTGGCCTTATGGCATGAATAAAACAGAAACCAAATAAAGCGAATGTTATAGGCCTCTATGCGCGACGCGATCATCCGCGTTTCATTGAACCCGAGTACACGCAGGCCTCTTCGCCGACTCGGCTCATGTAATCTGCTCCTACATTCTCTGAACCCTTTATGTGCTTCACAATCGAATGACAACGATGAACATTATTTCAGACAATATATCATTAGTCTTGAAGGTTACGTTCACGTTTCTATGTACATATACATAACTTTTATCCGCGCTCGAGGTGGTCGCGCTCTTGGGGGAGCCCTTCGAAGCAACCAGGGCAGACAAAAGAGTGTACGGCTACTACACGGACACCTGTTTCCCGTTGGTCTACACCTCGGAGGCATGCCTTCGTCGTCACCGCGTTCTATAGAAACGGGTCTTGCAACCACGTCGCGTCGTCTAGGCATAATGCGCTCCCTCCCCGTGCATTCCGCTCCTCGAACACAAGAATGGAGTGGTGCGGGTCGGCTCCTCCGAGCAGCAGGTACAATCGCCTGCCTCACCCCCTTACCCTTCGGGCGGTTTGGGGCATGGGGACGTGCTCGCCTCACGAATGTCACCATGCGCAAACGAATCTTTCGTTGCTTTGTGTCACGTTTGGGGCCTCTCATTTGCTTGGGTTTTCGTACAGCCTTGGCTGCTTTCAGTACCTTTCGGCGTCTTTTTCGTTTGGCACATTTCCTTGTGCACTTTTTTGGAGCATCTGCTTCCATCAAATCTTGAGCATAACTACTCTTGTTGGTCTGAATTGATACACTGTGAACACAGCCGGGATTATTTCTTCTTGAATCAATGCTATCCTCACTTGAGGACAGCTTAACCGGCTCCTGAACAATGCAAATGGATTCCTCAGGGCTGCGCCGCTCGCACCTGAAAGAACTATCTACAATTGCACCGTCCAGTCCACAATGCACTTCAGCACATGGCTTTGACCCAATGTAATTACAGGGGTTCTCGCCTCCCGATCTGGTAGTACTGCGGACTTCAGTGTCAGCCGCCGTAGAGACGAACATACATGGTGGCTGTGGCGAGTCACCAGCAGAGGGTTTTTCTGTACCATTCGAACCCTGCCGGCACAGCTCCCCGTCACCATGTCTCCAGCTTTCATTGGCCACTTGGGCCACAAAAGCGCTTTCTACAGCTAACACATTAGGTTCAGGAATGAACCTACTGTCCGCCTCCCAAGTACTACCGGCCTGCCCGGCCTTCGCCGGCTCTACACATTCGGGCTCTTTGCATCTTTTATGCATTACATCAAAAGCCTCAAACTCGCGCCGCCTGCTTTGAATCTTCAGGCGCAGTTTTTCAACGTACTCATGGTACGACTGTGCCAACTTGTTCGGGGCATGGACGGTCGCGCTATTAGAAATTTCAAAGCCTGAGCAGGGGTCCGCCTGCGTAGCACACAGTCTCAAGCGCTCTTTTTCCTTCTGAATTCTAAGCCTTGAATTTTCTCGCTCCTGTTCCATCAAAAATTCCAGATGTTGCCTGTACCTAATGCGTTCGGCATCGCGCTCCTCTTTAAGTCTATTTCGTTCTTTTTCAACGAAATTATATAACTCCTTGCCTACAAAGCCAAAGGCTTTGCCCTGTTCAATAAGCCTGTCAAACACCGTGTCGTCCATTGCTATACACAGTTGTCAACCAACAAAGCAATCATGGACGTCTACATATCACGCTCCGAGCTACGTCAGTCTCCCAGACATCACCACGTGGTCGGCCAGTCCTGTCGCGCGGACGCCAGATAATGTCACACACTTCGGGTGAGGCCACGCCGATCCAACATCGACGTGCGGCAGACTCGCAGGCTTCCACTTTACGCTTCGACCTGCGACGCCTGAAAGGCCTCGAAGTGGCACATTTCGAATTTATTTGCGGGTTGGTCGACCCGTGCGGGGTTGCACGTGTGGTGATGTGTGGGCCTGACCGACGCACTCATAGAGCAGACACGGAGTTCGATTACACATAAACAAGCATTTAATTAAAACAGGGGCAAAGGCAGGAGTTAAGAAAAATAACAGAGAGGAGTAACACTGATACGCAAAGGAAAGAACAGCTATATAACAAAATATGCTAAAAAAACACTACAAAAGATACAGGCTAAAGACAAATATGCGGAACATTAATAAAATAACAACAAGATGGAAATCAAAGGAGAGGGATACAAGGGAATAATTACACAATGATCATGGTGGCGCTTTTGAATTTAAACGTGCGACGCAGCGCACACTACAAATATTAAAAAAAAAGGCTGGTTACAATAATTTAACAGTTTAAAAAAAGTCACAATTAAAAGTTCCATACGGACCAGGCCAGCTCTTGGTGCACGTAGGGGAGTTGACGGGTGCCGCTGAAGGTCTCGCCGGCTTGGTAGACGACGAGGGTGCCCGGAATTGCAGCCGTCTCAATACGTTGCACGGGTCACTCCATGCTCGCCGCCTACGCGAGACTCGCGACACCGACGACCGCACTTGTTGCTGGCTGTACGTCAACTGCTCTTCCGATGCAGTTCAAACCTCCTCAGGGGCGTCCACGTGCTCCCATCTCATCTGGGAGTAATTTTCCTTGTTGAGACCGTTGGTTTCCCTTCCGGTCAGGGGCAGGGAAGACGAGCCGGCGCCACGCTGGGTCGTTATAGTCGCCGGATGTCGTCTCCCAACAGAAAAACGCCCTTCCTTGGAAGATGGGGCCCGCGGATGCTCCGAAAATTGGAGTCGTTTGTGACATATATATATATATATATATATATATATACATTCTTCTAAATTCACATACAAACCCAAAAAAGTGGATGGAGGGAAGGCCGCTGTGGTAGCTCAGTGGTTAGAGCATCGAACGCGTTATTCGAAGGTCGTAGGTTCGACTCCTGCTCACGGCTGCTTATTTTTTCATCCACTTTTCTTTCTTCTTATTTACATTCCATTGGTTCTAACAGCTTCCCCTGTACATTCCTTGGCATTACTGTCTGTTAGATCGCATTAATATTATGTTAAAACACGGAAAAACGAGCCCTTAGGTATACACTTCTTTCCCTTATATATATATATATGTGTGTGTGTGTGTGTGTGTGTGTGTGTGTGTGTGTGTGTGTGTGTGTGTGTGTGTGTGTGTGTGTGCGTGCGCGTGTGTGCGTGTGTGCGTGTGTGTGTGTGCAGGGATAGTATTGGTTTGCTTCTGGCCTGTTAGCTTTTAGTATTTTTTTGTGCCCCTGTTTCTTTTTCGCTTTTTTTCGTCTTGTTCAGGAATCTTTCGACCCGCATGATTTGAACATGCGTACACCCCCACTCTCTCTCCTTTTCTTTCGTTTTATCGCGCACACATTCCCATAACGGCGCCCGTTAATACTGGGCCATTGTGTGTACATTGCTGCGCGGGGCTTTTCTGCATTCGTGTATGCTTCCGCTATTATGTTGCCGGCAGAGAACGATTGCTCTTGGTGCTCCGAGATAGACGATCTAAAATGGGCGAGGAACAACTAAAGGAAGAAGAGGGAGACTCGTTTCTTAGAAAGAAAAGAAAAACGACGTATCGGAATAAGGAAAGCTTTCCCTCTTTCCTGCCCCGCTTTACCTTCCCTCTCGTCTTCCTCCTTAATTTCTCTTTCTTTTCGTTTTCCATATTCTTCCCCCCAATCTCTTAAATTGTTGTTTATGGCCCACCCTTTATTCGCGTACTACGCCCCCTTTCCCTCTTCTCCCGTTTCTTATTGCCGACGGTCGTACGTTAACCTCCCCCCCCCCCCCTTTTTTTTTCCTTCTGCTTCCTCCGTCGTCGTCGTCGTCATCCCTCATGATTTTGTTCCTTAAGAGAGCGCGAGGCCTAGCTCCTCCTTCGCTCGTCTCTTCCTTCTCCTGCATTCCTTTATTCCCCGTCTTCCACGAACGGGTTTCCGGGGCTTATATGAAAGGCGTATTTCCTATTCTTCCGTGGCCGTTTATATCTCTCGCTGTGATGCGCCAGCGTTATGTAAGCTACTACATTCTTTTTCTTTCTCTCTTTCTTGTCTTCTGCTCCGTTTATTTTTTTATCGTCTGTTTATGGAACTCGGCCGTAGTTTCGTACGAAACGGGCGCGCGCGCGCTCTTCGATTTTACGCCTTTGTTCTTTCGCGTTGCGCATTTTCTCTTTATTACGTTCCCCCACCTCGTCCTGGTCCCTTTCTCTCGTGAACGTCAATTTAGGGAATGGGCCACCCTTTTGTTTCTGATTAATGCTGATTCTGATATATACTGCAATCCGTACGATTCTGTTCGTTTTGCTTGTTTATTTTCGTACCTCAAGCTATTTGCGGCTTTTGGAATCTTTCCCTCGGGTTTTATTCCGTTGTCCCTCATTGCCGCTCCTTATTTCCGATGGCTTCCACATACCGAGCAATACATTCTATGTATGTCTAGCGTTGTCATGGCCTTTTCCGAAATCGTAAACAACAGCGCAACCCCCCCCCCCCCTTTTTTTTTTATTTCCTGCCGCCTGTTTTATTGCACGCCTTTCTTCGGTGATACTGTGCTGACGCTTGTTACTACATCCTCTTTCCTATTATATCTATCTATCTTTCGATTATTTGCGACGAACGCGTCTGTTTATGCGTTTGGTGCGCATGCGCGCCCTTTCTTTATGTTCACGTCGTAAACGTCAGCGCGTCGTAAACATACGTCAAGAGTTGTGTCCGCCGAAGCCTAAAAACGGCGAGACAAAAGCGTCCGTCGGCGTACGGTGGCGTCGGCGTACCACCGTACGCCACGTTTGCTTCTGCTTGTTCTTCGGTTATGGCTCTTGGTATCTATCTATCGTCGTTGCGTTCTATCTCCGTAGATCGTGTGTGTGTGTGTGTGCCGAGGAGGTTATACTAAAACCTCCGCGCTGTCTGCGCGCGCCTTCGCAACTGCGGCGATTGACGTGCTGCCCCGGAAGGAGGCATTATTTATTCCCTTCGGTATACGCTCGCCCACGCTTGGACGAGTTATCTTTTTTTTTGTTATTTCTCGGCAATCGTTTCCCCTCCCTCCCCCTTCTACGAATCGTCTAAGAAAACGTTCCATTGTCTATACTCTATAATTCAGCGGCCATGTTACACTCCCGTGTAGCCGGCACCCGTCGTTTCTGCGTTGGCCGCAGTTTCGAACCTACGCGCACTCTGTTATTGACAGTGGCAATAATCCATCTCTGCATCGTATCCAGGCCGAAACGAGCTTCACTTCTTTCATTTTGCTACAGCCGCGCGCGCTTTTCTGTGCTTAACGCTGCGCGCGATAATCCATCTGCTACGTGCGCGCAGGCGAAACGGACAGACTTTGATTTCCAGTCTTTTTTTTTTTTTGGCGGGGGGGGGGGGGGGTGATGTCGACGCGCGCGTTTATTTGCCGCTGCGTGGAGCTAGTAGTGGTGGTAGTATTCCTACACACGCAGCACCCCTCTTGCGCAATCGATTTCCTCTCTTCTTTGCGGAGAGGAGGCCACACAGTTTTTTTTTTCGTTTATTTTTCTGCTTCGTTCCTTCTTTCGCCTTATCTCGCATCTTGCAGTTACTCGCGCGCGGCTTGAAAAGGAAATACACATATAAGCTGCGTCCGGGTTGACTGTACGTTCCGCGCGCAGGAACGTACGTTGGGTGCGGTTACGTTCGATGAAAGATGGCATGCGATTCGCGGGGCGGCGGTTGCCGGAACGGAAACGGAAGATAAACCGTTTTCGAAGCTCCTCGCTTCTTTTTCTATCGACTGTTCTTGTCTTTTTTGCACTTTTCGTTATATCGCATTTATCGCGAAACCTCGGGAAAAGTACTCGTTCTTGCTCCTCCCTCCCGCTTGGCGGCAACGTGGCGAGGAGGTTTGTAAGTGAATTACGTGTGGGTCTTGGCATAGAGTTTCCTAAAATTAACCAGAGGGGACTCTGGCGCTGCGATCGTTCAGCGACCTCGAGAACTATGGTTAGTACACGGATTCGCCGAGTCTTCGTACTTGCCAGTGACTAATCGCACTTGTGGCTTCGTTCATTGCTGTGTTTTCGGTTTTGTTTCGAAGGAAAGAACGAACCCTTTAGAACTTCATGACCCGATTAGAAAAAAGTAAGCCTACAAGAATAAGGTGTTGAAGCACAACCGCTGAACATTTGCCGATCTTTGTTTCGTGAGTGAACAACTCCAGGCCACACGAACGCACGCGGAACCAGAAGCAGGCCAGAAGTACGAAAATTAGACAAATGTGTGTACTACCCATCATTCCCGTGCTCGCTGAAGCGCCGTGCGTTGCAGCTCCCATAGACACTAGCGCCAGACTTCCCTCTAGTAAGCATTGTAGGAAACTCTATGGGTCTTAGCGCTGTGCATTTCCGCTCCCTGCGCCGACCTCTTCTAGCCACCATAGACTCGTCGTGTTGCCGCTGCGTTACGATGGCTTATCTTAGCGTTTTTGTCTTCGCGCGTTCTTTTCGAGGCCGTTATGATGATGATAGTGGTGGTTGGGCTGGTGATGGTGACAACGATGTGGTCGCAATAGTTTCTATGGTGGTTTAGCACTTAAGTTTGGTGCGCATTTCGGCGTTTCGGGTTATCACCAGTCGAGCTTGATAAAATTTCAAACATATTTTGCACCAACTTGATACCCCTGTCGCTGCAGATATTTCAGATGTTTCCAAGAACAGTAAAAGGCCCCTTTCCTAAATATTCAGAAAAAAACAACAACTGAGGGATGAAAAAAAAAACAACAACAAAGACAGTAAAGAGATGAAAGTGACCGAAAGAGGAGTGTTTTATGCCAAGATTTCAAGCCTCCATGCCTGACTTGTGTAACAGGCCTTGTGGTTCGTCTTGGCACTCACAAAGACATCTGTTCTTGTTAAAATGTGCGCTCGACCTCAAAACGACCCATTTCAAGCTGCCGTTGACAAGAATGTTTCTGTACTGTGTACCGTGTCAAACTACCTTTTTTTTTTCTCCTAAAGTAAGTGTCTTACTTTAGGAGGAAAAAAAAAAGGTGTCCATTAGTCATGAGACACGTTACTTTCAAAGCAAATAAGGGAGCTAATGGGCAACAATGCTTGAAATTGTGCCTCCTCCCTTTTGCTGTAGCACTTTGTAGCTTGTTGCTCATGTGCAGTATACTGTTGCTAGTTCTGCACTACGTCCACGCTATCGTGTTGTCAAGAAATTTAGTCTATTCATGGCTGGCAGAATGACACAACAAGCAATTTTTAAATAAAATTTCTTCTTTGTCTAAATGTTTAGGTGTGCATTTAAAATATCTTGCGCAGGCGAAGAGGAAAATGTTGTGCAAAACAGAGATCAACTTAGGAAACCATATTTCGTCCAATCATTAACACTAACAGCATCACTAACGTATTCTCTCTCGAAACTGCACAGTGACCCTCAGAGACATGGCACATGTAAAGCTGCGCCGGCCCAATTTTTCAATGCGGGTAGAAAACATGATGTTGACTATGAAGCCAGGAGGAGGCAGAACATTTGGACTGTCAATAGCTGTCAAACCGTATGTGCGAAATATAATGCTCATTGTTTGCTTGTTTCTACATATACACTGCAGCGGCGTAGCCTAGTCGCATTGCAACAGGTGGGAATACTGTGAGACTGATGCGAGCTGGAGCCGGCATCGAGCACGTTTTCTTCTCCAGCCATGCTTCTTTGTGCCTAGCCTAGCAGTATCGAAGCGTACGTTCTGCTAATGGCAGTGTCGACGAGTGCGAGCATTCGCGAGCTACCACAGTTGGAAGTCACCTACATGTTATCCTTTAGGCACAACTGTGGCATGCTTCAAAGGCTGGATCTGGGATTGAGATGATGTAATCACTTTGCTTTATCAGCGTTCATCTTCAGAACATATAAAATACAACAAGACTCACGATAACAGACACAAAAGAACAAAGTGCTGTGTCCCTTTGATTCTGGCTTTTTTTTGTGTGTGTGTTTTTAATCTGTAATAAGTTTCAAAGATAATCCCATTTATCAATCTTGCTACATTCTACCCATTAGTGTCTCTGAGTGGCCTGTGCTATCTCTAGAATCAGCTGTTCAGAACACCTGATTGTGAGGGCGCAATCTGAAAAATTCACCTACTTGCAGCTGCCCGTAAGGCTCCAGTTTAGCTGGCCTTTTCATAGAATCGCCATGCTATAGCATGTGCGTATAGAACCTAACTTATTAGAACCCAACTTGATTTCTCTTGTTCCTTCTATTGATAGCTTTTGCATTTGGGAACGAATAGTAGTCTTGCATCACCGTAGGTCCAGGCAAGGGAAAAAAATGCACCATCAGAAAAGGGAGGATTCATGTAATGCTCAGTGCTTCAAATTTATCGTGGAATTGATAGCTACAACTGGTTGTTGCAGCTCTGAACTACATTTTACAGTGAAGTACTAGACGCTAGCATCAAATAATTGCTGACAATATATTTTTAAATGTGAGGCAAATGTGTAATAATCACTAATTTTTTAACCTGCTGATTACCTCTGATATCCTTGATAGCCAAGACAAGGCAATAGTGCTGGTAACGTGTGTATGAACATGCTAATAGAGTTGCAGATAATTGGTCACACTTTTTTTTTTTTTCAAGCAAAGCTTGTTATGACTCAAATTTTGGGGATGGTGTCATACACTGAAAACTTCGTGTCAGCAAACTCGTAGAAATGGGCTGTCAAAGTGTGGCCAGTGACATGCGTATTTGTACCCGTCATTTCCAACTAATTAATGCTCCTTCGATTGTGTGCTTGTCAATGATCAGCTGGATCTTATTTGGCAATCTGATCTTTTATAGAGGCGACTTGTCATTTCACGTTTGCATATTTAATTCTTGCCTAGATGTAGCATGTCACCATCGTTTTCGCCTGTAGCTACTCAAGTGTTGCGTTGGCGTGTTGATGAGGGTCCGATTCTTAGCATGGATGAAAAAAGAAATTGGAAGGGATCATCGCATTATGAAATAGAAATAAAAAAAAGAAGGATGACACACCAGGTACACATACTCGAAGCTGTGCCTGCTCTTTTTTTTCCGGATTGGGCAAGCACGTTTTTCTCCACTTTGTCTCTCTGAATGCAATTCTCAAAAAGTGTCAATAAATTAAAAATGAATTTGAAGGTTGTGGGGAAGTAAAAGGGGGGGGGGGGAAACAGGGAAGTATGCCAGGGGGTAGCACACCAAGCCAGTGCCCCCCCACAAAAAAATTTCTGCACGGAACACTATCCAGAAGCGGGGGAAATGGACCGAGTGAAAGTTTCCAGTATTGTTCTGTTTTGTGTTCGAGTTAGTGAGTCACCGTCTAACTCGACTGACCTTACTGAAACATATTACCTTGTTCATGATTAGCTTTAGTTGTTCTTTCTTCCTTTAAGATGTAGCACTAGTTTGCATTGTGCTGACTACTAGTTGCCTCATCTATCATCTGGTTGTACTCGTTCATTGAGCTCTCTTGGCCGTGTTTGGTTAGTTGTTCAAATGAACCAGCAGGGGGTGTTGCGGCGAGAATGTTGCACTGCCTGTGATGACAGTTGTTTCTCATGTTCTAGCTGAAAAGCTGTCTTGAAGAGTGAGTTATAAACTTGCAAGCGTTATTCTTTTTATCCCATGCAAGTTCGACGTTTCCTTCGCCATCGTTTTTATTTCCTTAGCGGTTCAATTCTAGTGTGATTTTATTATTATAAATAATCAATCCGACACACATTTGGGCCAGGGAAAGTATAGGGTACATTAATAGTAAGCATCAACTGTTGTGCAGTAATTGTGACATAAGTTGAAATAGATTAAAGCAGACAAAAAAAATTCTGTTTCGCTTGTGTATTAGCAGTGATAAGTAAAACATAAACAAGAATAGTGGGCAGTGTATGACATCCTTGTTTTCATATCTCCATAATGTCGCGAAACACATGTTAGTGCAAGTGAAGAAATGTTAAAATGACCTCATTTGTGGAAAAAAAAAAACACCGCTACACTCCTTCTACTTCTCATCCTACACGGGGTGAGTGGATCTTTGGAAGTTCTTAGCAGTATGAGGATGGTTTATTCTAGTGCCTTTTTTCCTTATTTGCTCTGTCTTTTTATTTTTGCATGTATTTCCTTTCCAGTTTGCTCACTGTATGTTGACAGTGCATTGCAAGCTTTAGTTTTATTGCTTTTTCACTGTTGTAAGAGCCTGTACTACATGCACTAATGGATCATGAAAGCCTGTTCTACTCTTACTGCTCTTGAAAAAAAAAATGATTATTATAGAAACAATGGATTGATTGACATGTGGGGTTGAACATCCAAAAACAACCATATGATTATGAGAGACGTTGTAGTGGAGGCCTCCGGAAATTTTGACTGCCTAGGGTTCCTTAACGTGCTCCCAAATCTGAGCACACAGGCCTACAGCATTTTCGCCTCCATCGAAAATGCAGCCGCTGCAGCCGGGATTCGATCCTGCGACCTGCAGGTCAGCAGCAGAGTACCTTATCCACTAAACCACCGGCCGGGCATGGAAACAATGGAATCTTAGAAAGTGCTGCAATACATTGTTGCAAGAGTATCGTTTACACTGAATGTTTCTTGCTCTTGTGGTGTCGTGCCAAATACCCTGAAGAATGTTAACATGGCTGAGTACCATCTGCCCACTAACAATATTCATTCCCCTTCTTCATTAATAATGCTACACTTAATTGCAAGTCATAGGTTTCGTTTTCAAAATTTGTGGACGAAAGCAAGTTGCGTAAGCTTTGTGTGGCTTTTTCAAGACTGCTAAAAAACTTGAAGCGAATTTCAAAGTTAGAAACGAGCTTTTTTTTTACGCCATATTGAATAAACATTATATGGAGATGCCGGCACTGCGCTGCACTGCACTACGGTCCCTATGCTGCAATCCAGTGTAGTGATGGTACTGTACATTACTGGGATGAACTTGTGTCTTTTTCTGTCATTTCATTTGCTAGGAATTTGTCGTTACACTGTTGTGACAGATAACATTGTGATTACTTTTTGTTTCTGCCAACATCTTACGGGCCCGGCAGCTTTCGCTTCGAATGTCGCTGCGGTAGCTCGGTCAGTTATAGCGCTTTCTGAACAGGAGAAGCACTTTCTGAACACTATGCAACATTATAAGAATCATTGAAGTGAATGTTATGAGGACAATGCATTACGACGGGCTACCGTGCAAGCGTTTTACAAAGATGATGCATTATGCCGCACTGCTTATGTGTGCGTGCAGCATCTTATTGTAAAGATATTACTGAACAAGTAATATTTTGCAAGACATTGTCCCTAGCATATCTAACTGCATAACCACGGATGCATGCAAAATGAGTACAGTATGGCTTCTCTCATGTCATCCTTTAATGAGATGATTACCTGTGTGGTGAACTTTGAAATATCTATGCATAACAGTTCACACGCACGTCGTAGCATTAGCCAGTTAGCTAAGAAGACAAGGGTTCTAGCAGAAGATATTATTCAGTCTGTGAGGAAGCTTTGGCTTTACTTCGAAGGTCTCTCTCTCTCTCTCTTTTTTGTTCGGCTGTTTCTGATACATTTTCAATATCTGTTTTGTCTTGTTCTGGTCACATCTGTCCCACAGCCGTGCCCGTTTCGTTTTTTTGACAGGCTCGGTCAAGTAGACCTATATCAACCCGATTGCAGAACGATTCCCTCGCGTAGTCACTGATGGGCTCTTTCGTGACCTGTACGTAGCACTGCTAGTTGGTTTGTCAGAAAATTAAAAACAGGTTGGTCGGGGTGTACCTGCTGTACTGCACGTGGTCACGTCCCCAGCCGGCAACGATCTGTGAACGTACGGTCAGCGCTTCCTTCAGCGATTGTACATTCTTTATCAATGTACACAGCGAAAAAAAGACCAGTGGTTTTTGTGCGTTGTTAAACGTGCTTCGAGAACTTGCTACGTTGTAGCTGACGGGGACAGAAATGAGTTGCGCAATGGCCATTGTTGGGGACGCATATTATTGTTAGACAAGAACGAACTATCAGAAAACAAGGCCCTTTGTTCATTACAAGGCGTAGAGATTCCTGTTAGAAGCTTTTCTTTGTACATTTTTCGCTGTAGTTTCTTCGAACAGTGGCCTTTTCTTGGAAGTCTGATATATTATGAACACTGACCATGCCTTATATTACATGCTCACACCTGGCTGCGCTTGTTTACAGTGTCCTTTTTTTTATTATTCTCTCACTGTTTGTCAGCAGCTTTTTACCATTGGTAGAGAGAAAAGGCTGTGCATCTTCAGCCAACCTTACAGGTAGATACGAAAGGTGTATTTTTGTAGACCTGTCGTCATTACTGAACAGCACTATACAAGCTGAGGGTCGCTTGATACATTGTATCGATCTCTCTCAGGTTATAGTTCATCGAACACTTCCAGTTCCAGGCTTGTAAGTTTCATCATTTATACTTGTAAATGTGTGTGTGCTTCAGGATCATGAATTCCTACCAACATGCTAATGCTTCTATTCTAACTTCATCCTTGCCTTCCCATGCAACAAGCAGACAGAAACAGCCTGTGAGACTCTGGTCGCAGAGCCACGAAAGTTTTTATCTTATTGCTCAGGCAGGCATGACAGTTACGTGTGTATTTTGCCAAACACGAAAGAGGCGCTTTTGGATGCCATTAGTTGGCTCTCGGATTACGTGTCTGGCCGGTTCGCTGAATGCCAGTCTGGTATTCTGCTGCATTTGAATGGCATAATCATTCACGAGTGTCAAAAAACAAAATTTCATCCGCAGTATAGTCTTTCTACTATACGGCCATACGTGCGTTCGTAAGATGATATTTTAGGTGTCCCAAAGTAGTTAATGCGAGGGTGAGGCAGTACTTTGGATAATAGGACACCATGAGTAGTTTTTAAGTTTGCCTTGTGTGCGGAGATTTTTAGTCTGTCTGTAAACTTGAACGCTTTAACGCTCTTAACACTTGCCAGTATGAGGTAGAGCAGGTAGTGGCATCTTATGCCGCTTTGTACGACTACAATGCACTTTATTTCAATTTTTTTTTCAATCTCATCAATTTCTTGATCTAAAGAGAATAATAATGGTGTCAGTTAATGGTTATCTCTCTGTCATTGCATGACTTCATCGTCTAAGTAAAGCATATTAAGTCATTTCAATATCAGCTTTGCATGTCCCTGGTTACACCAAGTATCAAGAGCTGTTGCTCCGAGCATTGGCCATCATGTATGTAGTTACTTCTATGGTAACTTTTAACCACAAACAATGAGGAACTTGAATTATCAATTTATTTATTCATTTATTTAGTGAAAGGTATAGATAAAAATAATGTTTTCACCTTGATGACGCACTTAATAACAATGGATGTTAGCTTACACAGGTCAAACATTCATCTTTCATGCCTGCTGTTCTGTTTGCCTGAAAAGGGAAATAAAAGGCTTCTTAAAAGTGAGGAATGTGAAGGCAAAAGGCGGCTCCTCTCTTCAGAATTCTCCTCTCAGGCAGCTGTGCGAGCTCATTGGTGCAACGTCACAGCTTGCCCAGGCTAGGGGCAAGCACTGCCACTGCAAAGGCTGGCAGAGTCGTCGATGTGACGTGATACGAGTGATCGCTTGGATACGACTGGCTTGTTGTTGGATATGGTGAAAGAATGTGAACAGGCTACAAACAAATGCTTTTAGCCTCAGCAGTGCAGCAGCATAATAGCTGCGCAAATGTTAAGTATATGATATAAGCCGATCGACTAAAATTTGGCATTTTGGATGCTTTTAATATCACTTTTTTTTTCTATTGAAATCTTGAAACATCGGAAAATATCTATGGTTTTCAATTATCCTAGTTTAATATTTATGCAAGAAGTATGAAACGTTTGACCAGGAAATAAGGATTTATTTGTAAGTTATGAGCTTATGCTGAAAAAAAAAAACAACCAAAGTCAAGTTTCGAGATCAAGAGTAAAGTTGTCCAGACATGTCATTTTTGGTGTGAGGGAAGTTATGAAAACTGGATAGAGATGTAGTTTTGCATGCACCAAAATTCTGAATTCTGTATTTCGAACGTCAGAATTGAAAATTCACTTTTTCTGAAAAAAAGAAAAGTGTGCATTTACAGAATTACCTTAAATGCATTCTAGTAGTAAACTGTTTACATATTTGGGAGGGTGGTTCAAATACTGTCGAGGATGCGTGCCCATTTTTTTTCAGCGAAAGCTGTTACGAGATCACAACAAAGGTGCCATAGCTGTGCCGCTGCCAAATATCCGTAACCGCTATCACGCGAAATAATGGTAATAAATAAAAAACTAAGGATGGAACGGTGTTCAAGTCTAGCTGCTCTCCCCTGGCAGCCCAGCGTTCTACCACTGAGCTACACCGGTGCTTGAAGCTTCATTGCAAATTTAGCCTATGCAGGCTTCATGAAAAATAAGTAATCGAGTTAGCACATGTAATGAGGCGTTGTAGAACTGTAGAGCGACAAGCAGGCATCACAGAATGTGTATTGCGTAACGAGTGGGCCGTTAAAGGCTCCAATTCATTATAAAAGCTTCAGTCATTATTCCTCGTCATCATCCTGCAGCATCAACAGTGTTCACGTTATGTGTAGCGGGTACCATGCTTCTCCGAAGAAATAAATTACACCAAAGTGGGTACCGTGCAAGTGTGCTTATAGTAGCTGCCCCAAAAGTGTGTAAAAAAGGCTATAGAAAGCTGCTCTTTCAGCTTTCACTGTGACTGTCGTTTACAGGTTCATTTCACTAGCTTGAAATCTGAGGAATTGCATTACTGACTAGGTCAACCCTGTGCGATTGGAAACCTTTTCCCATCTTTCATTTGTTCCGGTCCCACACTACAAGTCCTAAAGCTCAAGCAAAAGAAGCTAAACTTATTCTTTTACTGATAACATAGTCTGAAAGCTTGTGCATGAATCAACTGTAAAAGTAGTTGTCCAGCAATGCCTGACCAAAAACCAGTGCAGCCATATTGCATTGTCGAGCTGAGGCCAACAAAGGACTACAAATGGTTAATGTGGTGGGGTATAGGGCTGTAATACAAAATACAGGTGCTTATTATTAGCTTGAGGCCTGCTTCTCCAGTATTCGACTGCACTTTTCATTTTACATCAAAAGCTGTTTAGGGCTTACAGAAACGAAAAAACGTCCAGCAGTTGTATCATAAGCGCTCTCCATTGGCTGTGTTATCAGTTACATCGTTCACAAGCACACACTTCATT
Organism: Rhipicephalus microplus; assembly: GCF_013339725.1. Lineage (NCBI taxonomy): Eukaryota > Metazoa > Arthropoda > Arachnida > Ixodida > Ixodidae > Rhipicephalus > Rhipicephalus microplus. The sequence goes on from NC_051167.1 coordinate 118,710,387, forward strand.
GGCTACGTTGTGAGTGACGTCGTCATAGCCATGGGGCCAAGCCTGTGTGCAACAGTTTCTCCTGAAACTTCCCTGCCGAGTTGGCTCACGATGTCAGACGCTTACACAGTGTTGCAACAGCTGCGCCATTTCGATACAATTCTGGATTTGTGCGCTAAGCTGCGCCGAAACCATGAAATTTGCCGAAATTGCACCACGCTGAGCCTAAATGCTTGACTGGTCTTAAAATTTTCTTAATTGTGCCAATTTCGGGGAGAAATGAAGGGCACGTTAGCCACCTGTAGTTGGCGTCATCAATTAGTCATGGGATCCAGGCGTGCTGACCGTAACTCTAATGAGTAAGATACTCATTAAGCCAGGACAGTTGCGCAACAACCAGGTAAAGTAACAATGGCATATGCCCATCACTTTGCTGACCGCAGCACATATCTATCAGCGGGATGACGCAACTTCACGAGAAAAATGCGTTGCCATAGCCAGTAACATTTCACGGGAAGTTTGAATTTCCTAGGCAGCAAACGGGGCTATGACATGTTTGGAACTAAAGTTGAAAGCGTATGCCGCTGTTACTGCGCGCAATCAAACTTGGCGTGCTGCGAACGCAGCGTAGCCGGCAACAACGTTAGTTGCCCTAGCAATGGCACACGTGAAAGATATCCTGTGCTGTCGCCGAGCCAGTGAACGTCTGCCATTGTTACTTTAGTGAAACGTGCGTTCTTCACCGCATGATTGTGAGTGCTAATTTGATCAATGACGTCTAAAAAAAAAAAGTTACTGCCAATCATTTGTTAGCCCTGTATGACATTTCTGTAGTCCTAAAAAAATATCAAAACTATGCGCAAATTTTTATTTTCACCTCCCCTACTCCTCAGTTTTATGAATTTGCCGAATCTCAAGGCCGACAGCTTGGCAGAACCACGTTTGAATCCCCATAGTCTGTCAAATGATTTGACTGGCATGGCAGGTGCTAATGTGGACTTCATCATTGTTTGGTGAGCATATTGTTGGGTCAGAAACCTGGAGCAGAAATCTGGAGACTTACAAAGAGGGTTCAGCTTAAATTGAGGACGACGCAGCGAGCAATGGAAAGAAAAATGGTAGGTGCAACCTTAAGAGACAAGAAGAGAACATAGTGGATTAGGGAACAAACGGGGGTTAAGGATATCATAGCTGAAATCAAGAAGAAATGGACATGGGCCGGGCATGTAGCGCGTAGACAGGATAACTGCTGGTCGTTAAGGGTAACTAACTAGATTCCCAGAGAAGGCAAGCGGGTTAGGGGGAGACGGAAGGTTAGGTGGGCAGATCAGATTAAGAAGTTTGCAGGTATAAATTGGCAGCAGCAAGCACAGGAACGGGTTAACTGGCGGAACATGGGAGAGGCCTTTGTCCTGCAGTGGACGCAGTCAGGCTGATGATGATGATGATTGTTGGGTCAGCCAGCACACCCACGAACTGAATGATGATGGGGCACAGCGTTCGTCCGATGTGTGCTCTATTGTGATGGGAGTGGACCGATGGATGGACACGCTCAAGTGGACGGACAAGCATGGGCGGATGCACGAACGGAAGCACGAACAAGCGCACAGGCAGACGAACGTAAACACAGATGGAGGGATGGACTCACAGACATTTCGAACCACTTATCATCATTCACTCCGTGGATATGCTGTGATTTCTTTTTGCTTGCAATTTTTCTTCCATGCTTTCATTGTATCTTTGTGCCGTGAGGAATCACCAAACGAATCTATGGATCCCTGTTTGAAGAAGCCTTTCTGAAGTGAATACCTTTTTCAATCTGCCTTCCTCACTATTGCAGGGTGGACAAGCAGAATGATGAGCTGGCTACAACGGCTGGTCAGCGGTCCAAGTCCAACTTGGCAGGCCTGCAGTTGGACGGGTGGCTGCCAGGAGGTGATGCATATCCTCTGTTTTCTTGCATTTTAACTGTCATTTGTGAAATGTTTGTGTAATGATGGCCTGTGTCGTTTTATGTGGATACAGAAAACTGGTTCATGACCCTTTTGAGTTGCGTACTCTTTGGCTTTTTGACACGTGATCTTCAGTCTGCTCCATATCACCTAATATATATTAAGCTAAAGAGACTTTTCTCATTCGCGGCAGAAAATAATTTACCACAATTGAACAAAACACATAGACAAGTGTTAGATAATTCATTGTATTGTACTAGTATCACGTGGAAAATCATAAGAAACGCATTACTATTATGAATCTAACTACCACCAAAAAGAGGACTTGCGCGTTTCTGCAACCAGCATCAGAATAATGGTATGACATGTACTGAAAGTACAAAGGTGCGCAAATGGTGTATCGTTTAATGTGAGCTTGCATTATCAAAGTAGTAGTTTGACGATACTTCTATTAATTGTAATGATTTTGTAGCTTCCATAGCTTTGCCTGGCTTAGTATGGGTTGGAGTATAAGCGCCAAGAAACAGAACCTATGTACTCGTGGGTCTCGATCTTATGGGCTGTCTTTGTCTCTACTCTTGGAACACTTCGCTGTTTACTCCTTTCTCTGCTGTGAAGAAGGACAAAATTTCTGCCAAATTTACCAGAAACTTTTTTGCCCAGTTCGTAGTGCTCTTTGTTCTGAACAAAATGTTTTTCGAATTCAGCAAGGCTTCTTTTTTTGATATTGCATGAAATGAAATATTGTAGAAGGTTCTTCGGTGCAGTGCTTGCAGTTTTGCCCCAATTGTGCTCTTTCCCTTTCTGCGCAAAGCTTTACTGAGTCATTTTTTATGACGAGTCATCTTTTATGGGAGCATCAGAGTAGATGGTGTTAAAGTGAAAGGCAAAATGCAAAGACACAATATGAACAAGCATGGCCATCTAGTCTGAATTATTTCAACTAGGCACAACTTAATGAGTGTAATCAGAGTCAGTTTGCTTTGTAAAGCATCTTGTTCAGACAACTCTGCTTATGAGTAATAGAGATATGGTCAATGGAGAGCTCGTGCAGAATAATGTTTTTCATCATTTGACCTTGCCTACATTCGTGTTTCTCTTGTCTGCAACAGTTTTTGTCTACCATGTTACTACAATGTTTATGGCGCGCACCCTCCCGTGATTTGGTGCAGAATGCTTTGTAGGGTCAGGATCCGGGGACGAGGCACAGGCATTGGTTGGTGTCGGCAGCAGTGGAAGCAGAAGCAGTCACAGTGGCGGGTAAAAGGAGCAGGATGGCAGGCATCCTGTTCACCATCGAACAGATAGAGCTGATCCGCAGGCTCCGGGCCTCGGGCATCACCCGGGATCAGGTGTGAAGGCCTATTTCTTCTCGAGGCTGTGTGGAACTCAATTGTCGAACGCACTGTCCAACATCACGGGAGACCTGTCACATCGGACACTGTGCCGTACTGCTGGCATATCGGACATTTTTTGGGGCACGACGGGTGTGTCATGTCGAACATTGTGCCCGGCATGGCGGGTCTCCTATCGTGTGGGCAATGTGTCGGGCATGACGGATCGCCTGTCATTGTCGGACCCTCTGTCGGGCCTGTCGTTGTCGAATATACTGTGTTGTTCACGACAGGTCACCTGTCGTCGTTCGACACTTACAGACGTGTCTGGCACAGTGTCTGATATGACAGGAGACCTCTGGTCAACAGAGCAGTAGACTTGTCATGCCCAACATAGTCTCCACCAGCTGTTATGCCTGGCAAAGTGTGTGACGTGACGAGTCTCCTGTTGTGTTAGACAACTGCCAAATAGCCCATCAGTCTGTCCTTTTGTTCATTCATGCTTGTATTTGTGTAGGCCCCTTCATTTTTATATGTTCTGGTTTCTCTTTCTTCATTTTCTCTTTATAGGCACACTAAAATGAAACAATGAATTGGTTTAAACTGATAAAGTGTTCTCTAAGAACTCTAATGTTGTTAATCTTACCATCATAAGTTCATAATTAGAGGAGAAAGTCAAGGTCAGAGTACCATTTTTAAATTTCATGCCGAAATCTGTGCATGCAACGTCCTGGACTTCAAAGTGTATTGTAGTATTTTGCTGATGTTGGTGCGATGAAATTTTTTTAAACTTGGTATTTTAGGCCTCTGGCCCAATGAGCAGACAATATGCTTCTTTTTTTTTTTTTTTTATTAGGAGCTACATAGGCCTTGGTTAACTCCGTCAAAACTTATGGCATCACGGCGTTACTGTAGGAATTTTAAGGTGGCACAGCCACCTGCAGGTTCTTTTTGCGCATTTCCTCGCTTATCAAGCATTTTCTCGCAGTGAGCATGATGATTTTGGAATTGTGAAAGTGTAATTTATTAGTAACAAAAAAATATTTTGCCTCTTTAGTGTCTTTTCAAGCTAAGAATCTGTCAATTCAGACTTTCTCTTTTTTGCTGGTGCTGCGGTGTTGCAGGTGATGATGGCCTTTGAGCAGCTGGATCGGCTTGACATGGAGTTGGGCAGTGCGCTGCCGTGTCCCGTGATGCCCGCGCTGATGCCACGCGGGCGCTCCAACTACGGAGGAGGTGGCGGTGGTGGGGGCGAAGCGCATGGGGGAGGGGGAGCAGGATCGGGGGGACACAATGGGTTGCCGTCTTCATCAGCAGCGGCCAGGAACTACATGGCTAACAGGGAGCCGCCACAGGTAGGTGCAACACCCTTGCCTTTGCGCCGCCGTTGCTGGCTTGTTAGAACTTGGTGCCACCTGCGTTGCAAGTGCGCTCGACATGCTTTTCATACATCACGGAGTCTCGTTAGTATGAGATTGCTGAATATACAGGAGTGGGGTCTCTTTTTCGCTAAAGTGAATGTAAGAAACAAGAATGGTGGTGATTTGGGTTTGTTGGTAGCACATTAGAAATTACTCTAGCGCAAGGAACACACCTAATAAAAGCGCTTGTGTGTCGTCTCTAGTCTTCTTTTGTGTCTGTGTTTCTTGCACTACAACTTGTTTCTGCAAAGTGCTGGTCACATGTACTGTCAATCTGCAAATCTATTTTCTTCTCAAGGATTTACTCGGCGAAGGAATCGTTGAAATGCGCATGCTTCAGAGCTAATAGAATTTGTCGACAAGATTGGACCTGTGTGTTGTTTGCTATCAAGTCTTGCAGCCCACATGAAAAGCAAGTCGATTGCATTTGTCAATCCGAGGTTCAACTCGGTTTTCACCGATTCGCGTGGCAAGCAAGTCGCCAGGGTGCAGCTACCGTATCTGCATCCGTCAGTTAAGCTGGTCGGTCGCAGCTTATCAAAAGAAATGTTGAGCAAGTGACTGTTCCGATGTGTGGCACGCCACTGCACCATTGTACATTCATGCACGCCTGTTCTCCACGCACTGCCACACCTGGTGACAGTGCCCTGCTCTGCACCAGTTGCAGAACGCCTCGTCTAATGACTCGGCCACGGGGGACTGCGGCCCGCACAACGGTGAGAGCGTGGCCTCCCCGCCGACGACGACGGCCGCAAGTAGCGGCGGCGGTAGCGGGGCAAAGCTGCCCAGCGAGCTGACCATCATCCCGATCTCGGCCAACGCGTCACCCCAGGGTGGCAACGAAGAGCACGGTGGCTACGGCAGCAGCAGCGGAGGTGGTGCCTCATCGAACATGTACCCACCGGGTGTGGTTCCCATGCAGTACCTTATGAACCCCCACGAATTCCTCCAGGAGGAATCTGGGGATATCGACGAGCTGAAAAGGTCAGCGTACCCACTCCTCCCACCGTAAGATTTATTCAATCCATCACCCTACCTTCTCTGTCTCTGCTTAGTCTGCGCCTTCTTCATTCTCTGGCTATCGTGCATGGCGCTGCTGGACTGCAGCCCTTCGCTCGCTTTTGCAGCCCCCCCTGACAGGTCTCCATATTCCGATCCTTGTTAGAGCGGGAAAAAGAAAGTCTTTGCAGCCTCTCTACATGCACTTCCATGCAACAAGAACAGACAGGTGTAGCTTGTATTAGTGCTGACTAGTTTTATCGCACCACATGGGCTAACTATCATTCAATTGAGTTGCTGAGCAGTCTAGTGCCTAGCTGTGAAATTGATCACAATTATGTACATAGATAGCGACATCACACGGTTCCAGGGACAACGTTTGATCTGCATCACAAAAATATCTGAACACTTCCAACAGTGCTGTGTAAAAAACATTGCTTAAAAAGCACTAGAAGTCCCTTAGAAAGTGATTTGTTGCCGTAAAAGATAAGTCTCAAGCTGGCTCAAATCTCGGTCATTTAAGCTTTTGGAAAGGTGCACTGTCACCTCATACATGGCGATGCAATGCAACTAAGGCTGCCGCATCGTTTGTTCACTCATCACTGTCTTATTGCGACATTATGCCTAGTAAATTCTCAATGTTCTATCATGGAAAGATTATCTTTTCTCCTCTCTCTCAACCTTCTCCAAACTTGAGGTTGACTGCGATAACAAAATTTGGTTTCAACTTCTTCGTTACTCGGCAAGTCTCCACTACCATTAAAAGGGATACCCAGTAATCTTCATTGGTCAGTCTTCAATTATTTAATTCCTCACACAGCTGTCATCGCATTCCTTACCGAGAAATAACCTGAGGTTCTCCGTTTTCCTTCATATTCAAATAGATGTCGACAGGAACACGAGAGTGCTGCAAGACATTCCAAAAGATTTGATTGGCATCTTGGATGCTAATGCTTAGTCCACATAGCCATCACCTGCCGCGCCACACCACTGGCATCCATCAAGAGAGAACACCTTTTCATTGGTTTGTTCGAAAAGAACTAAATGCTGGCAACGCTGATTGATGCTGTAATGTCGCCCGCTCTCTCCTGATGAACACTGGTGTTATGACGGCATAAAGCGGCGGCGGATGAGTTTTTTTATAATTGGGCCAAACAGATCTGTCACTGTGGGCTTGCTACATCTGGAGCGTTTGGAACGGTGCAGCAGCTTTTAAGTGTCCTGCTTGAGAAGCTCGCTTTCTGCATTCAGTCGTGTCGCTTGATATCTCCAAAGCTTTTCCATGATGCGCCCAGGTCTTCACAGTCATAAAAAGTTCTGTTCAAGGTGTCGCGTGTGAAAGGACTGATATGAAAGCATTAAGCTGAGCTGTATACATGAGGCACTTTAGCAAATAATAAAAAGGAATGATGGGTGACGATGCTGTTCGTTCTGCCGTTTCTTCACGATGACAAAGATTGCGCCCTGCTTCAGTCTTTCGTTTGTTTTCGTATTTTCCAAGGCTTACGGGCATTTCTTCGAGGAATGTCTCGCAGAATATCGGTAGTAATATCCTCGAACTTTTTAGTCAGTAATGGCATTGGCGACAGCAGGGATGGAGATGGTAAGGTGGGTGCAAACACCACCTGCAGATTAGAAGGCATCCTGAGTTGAAGTCTGTGTCAATACCTTGATGTGGCAATTGGCCATGTTTTATAACCACTTTGATTATTATTGATAAAATGAAGCTGTATTCAACTTATGTGAAAGCTTTGGGAATTGTGCTACAGTAGAAGGGGTGACAGAATGCTTATAACATCGTATAAACAGAAATCAGGTTTTGTTAAAAGTTTCTATTAGTGATACAGTAGTTCCAAGGCAGTATAAATTGGGGGCTTAGCGATGCGCTCAGTCAATAGTTGTTTGCTATAATAAAAGGGTTTTATGTTTTATTAAAGTAAAAATGTACTAAAAAGTTAATTCTTCAAATTATGTAGACAATATCTTGCGATTTGATAAGCTTTTTTTTTTTTCAGCTATGATAGTGCATCAGCATGTGGCTGTGGCATCTCATCTAAGAGTTATCACAGCTGACAGTGCTTGAAGGTAGAACTGGGTTACCAAAGTAGAGATAAAGCTTATTGCACTTGACAGCTATCATAGGGCATAGCATAGATTTGAGTTGTCACAGCCTCAATGAATTCACCAGCTATAAACTCATCAGTTGTCACTCATCTGCGATAAGCCGTTATTACAGCTGATGATGAGTTTATTAGCCCAACCAGGCACCAGTAACTCGGACTTACACTGTGAAAAGCTGGCCACCATAAGTTGCTCGCAGACAGCCCACTCAGCACGTCTGTTTGCTTGACATACAGGGTGTTCCAACAAGTGTGTCGAATATTTTTTAAAAATTGCAGAAAAGCTACTTGCGGCGTTGCCTTCCTGTGGCAGAAGGCATCTTCAGATGGGTACATACATTAATTACGTTAGTGAATATAAAAATTACAATAATTTACTTTTTAACCTGTGGAAATAAGCGGTCAGGTCAAATGGGCAAATTCAAGCCCTCCCTTACCCTCCGCCCGTCAGTGCGAGGGAAACAGTGACGTCAGCGAGGACGTGTTCGAAGTGAGTGGCAAATGCACTGTCCCGTGCGTCAGTTTTGGTTTTGCCTGCTTAATTAGGCGGATTCCACCGTTCCACAATGCTTACCAGTAGCTACCTTTCAGAAATTTCAAAGCGCCTATGGAATGTTCCCAAGAAGGGCTTGAATTTGCACATTTGACTTGACCGCTTATTTCTACTGGTTAAAAAGCTTGAATTATTTTAATTTCTATATTTACTGCCGTAATTAATGTATGTACTCATCTTAAGATTCCTTCTGCCACGATAAACAGAACGCCACAGGCGGCTCGCAGACACCCCTTTTTTATTTTTAAACAATATTGGGCACATTTGTTGAAACAACCTGTACACCTGTCATTAAAGTGTGCATTCGAAAAGCTTTGTCAGCTTGCTATAGCATAAAAGAGCCAGCCTAATGAAGAGGAAAGTTTCCTTCCTTGTATGCAGAAACTGAGCTATGAAAACTATTTAATCGAAGTAATATTTTTTTCTTCAATAATAGCGTTTCAGTATATTGCATGTGAACATTCAAAACTATTTGTTCTGTGTGCGATAGCTCTTTTTTGGCTTTCCTGTGCACTCTCTGTGCTGCTGCAAGCACATTTCATTTGCATGCTCAGCTGTTGGAACAGCCATGCAGTTTTTTGCTTCCCGCAACCCTTCCTTCGCCCTCTAATGGTTTGTTCACGCTGGGACGTTTTGGTCAGAAGTAAATGGAATTTCTCGCAAACTCAAACTGGTGTAAAGATAAACATTGACATAGCTTGCAAGGCACCTTGGGGATTCATTCTAAACGTAAATTGGCTGTCGGTTATCGTGATAATGATATCGTTAGCCTAGTATTGAATGCCTATTGATCGCACTGTCGGTTGTGAACAATACGATAATATTGATTCTGCTGCCAGTAGCTTTTTTTTCACTCACTTAATGGTTTTACCAATAATAATAATAATAATAATAATAATAATAATAATAATAATGCAATGCTAATCAATAGTGCTATCTGCAGTACATCTTTCAATTAGTTGACAATTTGCTGATTGTTTCACATCACTGCAGTTCACTTATTTCATGCATCCTGCCCCACTGGAAAGTAGGCTGACAAATGTTATTGATGGTGTTGTCATTAACCAACACTGGATCCCTTTGCGTGAACATTCCATCAGTCCTCGACTAGCATTGCTTTCATTGTGCAATCTTCTCTTGTGTCGTGTGCGGCGAAGTCGTCATCACCTGACGCGGTCTTTCTCGTCTGACCTGGTTGTGCGGCCATCGTTGCAGGAAGGGGGAGGCGGCCATCTTGTCCGAGATACGCAACTTCGTGATGCGCTATAACATCAAGCAGACAATGATCGCCGAGATGACCAAACTCAGCCAGGCGTACGTGAGTCGCTTCTTCCGTGGCGACATTGCCGACATGTCGGAACGCACCAAAAACACTTTCTACATGTGGTACCTGACGTGCAAGAACAACCCTTGGAAGTTGGGTAAGTGTAGCAGCAGAAAATAAATAAACAGTTAAATAAAACCTAAATGAAGTTTAAGTAATAAAGCACCAGTTCTTGGTTAAAGTGCATCTATGTTTGCACATTTTTTATCAAATAACTGCCCCCGAATATTGACATTTGTTCTAACTCTGGGGTTACCACGGATCCCTCTCCGTTATCACAGGTTTGGCTTATTTGGAGTCCGAGTACTCTCATAAGCTTAGTTGCGGATGGATATGGGCACATACATATAGTGTGCGCACATAGCAACATTTCAAAGTACATTCAACACTAACGGGCGCGTATTCACCATTTATCGGATGCTGTGTAGTATATCCAAGAAGAGGAGTCTCTGCACTGTTGTACACAAGTTATCGATTTGCCATGTAATACCAAACCTAATAATTGTGTTGGATTTATGTGCAACTAAAAGCTCAATTATGCAAGCTCCACTGATTGCTTTGCAAATGGCTACGCTTTTCAACTTCAATAAAAAAAGATACTAAGACAAAGCCACTATTCGAGGGGAGAATGTACCCAGCTCTCAGCAAGTGGTGATTATTATTGTAACACTATTAGAGTTGTGTTACAATATACATAGTGTTAGGAATATACGCTTACAGCAAACTTTCAGATATAACGAACTTATTTTTGTGTAATATGCAACTTTGTTCTAATGAATCTTTAGTGTAACTGCATTCCTGTCTCTCTCTCTCTGTGCGTGCGTGTGTGTGTGCGTGTGTGCGTGTGTGTGTGTGTGTGTGTGTGTGTGTGTGTGTGTGTGTGTGTGTGTGTGTGTGTGTGTGTGTGTGTGTGTTTTAGTAGTGGCTTGATGAGTATTTGAGAAGGATGACAATGTGGTGTAAGATTTTGAGCTTCCATGACGCATGTCGCAGCACAACTGTGCCCCAACTCTGGCGTGAAGCGGATGGTCTCGGAGACGGGTGACTTGATTCCACTCAAGCGGGAGCGCTTCACCTTCAAGTCAGCACACCTGGCCGTGTTGGAGCGGTACTACGAGCGTGATCCATACCCGGATGCGCAGACGCGCGAGCAGATTGTCGAGGAGTGCAACGAGGCGGTCGAGCGACCTGGTGAGCTGACAGTCTTCGTTAGATGTTCTAATGATGGCGAAACCTCGCTACATTTCGCTGGCGTCCTCCGTAAAGTCATTGCTGTGGAGGGAGCAAGTTTTCTTATTTCAAGGTTAAACTGTATTCGTTTTAAGGACATGTTTTTTACATGCTATTGTTGCTGAGAGACATGCTATATTTATTTCGCAATGTCTTGATAATTTTTAGCATGCATACATACTTGTTATAGTATGGTAGCTGGGCATTATGTCGTCTAATGACTGGTCTTTCTTTGCCCATCTTACTAGGGGACATTCTTGAATATGTACGAATATTTATGTGACTTTTACATGGAAACACATTGATAAACCGTGCCGAATTCTTATCGTCGCGGCCACTTTTCCTTCTTGTAGAGCGTCCTCTGACTGAACGGGAGAAAGTGAGCCTGCCTGTGGTGAACAACTGGTTCAACAACCGTCGAAAAGAGGCCAAGAAGCAACTCAGGCAGCAACATGGTAAGTGTGGTTGTGCAGCACAGCTCACTTACTTACTGCTGTCTGTGTCCGCGTGGCGCTGTTCCCGTCTTACTTAGAATGAACAGCGTTGTTAACACCTCTCATTTGTCAGTCTCCCGACTCGGCATTTTCAGACACTTCTCACCTGTAATGGTAGCTTTGAAGCTATGGTGGTGTTAGGCTGGTTATCATGAGGACAAGTTGTTTCATTGCTTGCTGCCACGACTGCATTTCAGTGGGAATAAAGTGCAGGCGTTGCTTGCCATTCAGCTTGTGAAGTGAAGAATATCTGTTTACTTAGATAGCTTTTGGTGTTTTTCCAACAGGCTTGATGTAGTCATAACCCTTTCAAAGGCCACCTATGTGTAAATGTGTGAGTGTGTCAAATTTCTTAGGCACCCAAAATTCTGTTGCAAAAAATAATGTTGTGATATGATAATTTGTGTATGTTATAGTGGTAGGTTATCTTAATTAAGTTATAATTAAATATGTATTTTTCTAAAGTAATTGTGGCTCTGTTTTGATATAAATGCAATGAAATCTCAGGCAAATTTTATTTTTGGCTATGCCAATTTTAAGCAAATCAAAATTGTACTTTTCACTCTTGCAGGAAGCATCTCTACGAGCGTGGCTGTGTCTTCAGAAAAGTGATCTTGTGCCCGAGGTTTAATTCATCTAAAGCTTGATAAAGCTTGCCCTTACTTAGCCGCTAGGTATACAAATAAAAGAAACAAAAGGTGTACACAATTGTGTACATAGTGTGTCAAAGGGTCAATCCCAAGTCCTCGACTGTGGCATGGCTCGTAATCATGCGACGGTTTCAGCATGCAAGAAAACCACGATTTCATTAACTTTCAATTTTCCTATGCGTCTTTCTCTTGTCTCTAGCGGCAGCAATGGCGGCAGCGGCCCAGGCTGGTGGCCTTGGCGGGTTGCCAGCGCTGACAGGTGGAGGCCACCAGAAGTCCCCCTTCTCTGTGGGTCCACCCCTGTGGGGCGCACCCAGCCTGTACCCGCAGGTGGGAAGCTCGGCCGCGGCCCTCGCGGCTGCACTGCCATCATGTGCTGCCGGATTGCCCACTTCCTCGCCACACGTGAGTGATTCCTGGGTACTTCGAGACATGCAGTTAATCTCTGCTTGGGAAGTAAGCTTTGAAAATGAGAGTGAGACAGAAGAGTAGAATGCAAGATGCATGCACTCACTTCAAACTTGCTTGACGAAGAAAAAGGGGGGGGGGGGGGGGACTCGTTTACATGTATTGTTGTGCACTCTTAGGCAAGGCATTGAAAAAATGGCATATGTCATATGAGTGCTTTGCTGTCCGAAAAAATTGAAATAAAGAAATATAAAAAATAACATTAATGATATACAGTAGACTCTCACAGTGAACGGAAATCTGTTAAACAGAATTGCTGCTTAAATGGAACAACTGTTTTTGATCTGATTGGTTTAGTATTTGTATTCTGAACCCTGTTCCTCTCACAGTAAATGGAACTCTTGTCAAATGGAACATATTTTCCTGGTTCCTTCGGGTTTCCTTTTAAAAGTCTACTGTACTATATAATGTGACATAAATAACATGTGATGTTTCCCTTTCTCTCCTCTTATTTTTGCATACACATGCACAATTTAGTTGATAAACCTTCAGTACACCCCAGCTACCCCCTGAAAAAATATCCCAAGTAGACCTGAAACATGGGGTTCTTTCTTTCTCTTAAAGTAAACACAAAGTGTTTACCGTATTTACTCGCATAATCCTCGCACTTTTTTGGCGGAAAACCGATGCAAAGTTGGGGGGTGCGAGAATTACCGTATTTACTCGATTCTACCGCGCCCTCGATTGTAACGCGCACCCGGTTTCGACGGCGAAAAAAAAAAAAAAAAGACATCGATTGCAACGCGCACCCATTTTTCTCGTTGGCCCGCACGATCACACCACTCGAAAAAACTACTCCTTTCGGGAGCGTCTTCCATTTAAATAAGAGGTACGGGGGAAGCTTGTGCCAATCTGACGTGTAACAGAGCATTGCCATCACTGTAGTTTTACCGTGGACCGATGTCAGCAGGCGAACTTGCTTCGCCCCCTTCTCGACGGTTGTGGTGCTAGGCATGTCCAAGTAAAGAGGCGTCTGATCGGCATTCCCGATTTGCCCAAGCAGATAGCCGTTGTTGTGCCGCAAGTTTAGGATGAACCTCTGAAAACTGTGAAGCTTTTCATCGTACTCCTCTCAAAACTTTTCGCATATGCCCGTTCGCCTTCAGAGGGAAAAGCTTTTCCTCTTCATAAAGTTAGTTAGCCAGCACCTGCTCGCTTCAAACTGGCTCCGCATTAGCCCTTTTTTTATTCTATGGGTAACTGCATAGCCCACACTTTGAGCAGTTCTGTCGTCACGGGCCGCTGTGCCGCTCGCTGCTCAAGCACATACTCGCCGAGCAGCTCCTCAATTTGCGGAAACCGACCCTGCTGTGGTCCACTGAAGCCTTTGCGTGAAGCTTTGCTGTCAACAATCTTCTGCTTTTGTTTCCGCCATTCCCGCACGCACGTTTCGGGAACTCCGAACGACCGCGATGCGGCCCATTTCCGTCCGTTTCTGCACACGCGATGACTTTTCTTTTAAAAGCGGCATCGTGGTGCACTCGAGTTTTTGGAGTCGGTCCTTCCATGCCGTCGACGCTAATGCACTACAAGATGACGAACTCCTCACCACACGTACGAAGTGCCGCACATGGGAAACACATAGGCAGAAATGGCCGACGCGCCATGCCGACCCACGTAGGGGGCGGCCATTTTGGAATGCCGATGGCAATAGAATGACCGTATTCATTTTTTTTTTTTTTTTCGTACTCGATTCTAACGCGCATGCGATTTATGAACTCGCCTAACCAGAAAAAAGGTGCGCGTTAGATTTGAGTAATTACGGTACACGGGAAAACTTTCCACAAAAACGTACAGAGCGAAAAAAAAAAAACGAAGTGGATGCAAGTCGGGATTTTCACACCAGCAACTAACAGCAAGCTTTGAGAAGTACTAATTGAAACTTACCTCAACAATAAATTAGAAGTGTGGCAGTTTTGGCTAGTTGGTATGACATCACGATAGTTATAGCGCGTTAACAGAACGACGATGTCTGTTTGTCCTCGTTCTGTTCTCGCGCTATAACTATCGTCAACATTAAAAGCACAGGTTCAACACAAGGCAAGATTTATTTCAGACACAAAAAGTTTAAGCAAATAGTCAAGAATTAGAATACCATACGCAAAAGTTGCGGGTGTTGCGGTAGCGTTCGCGGCACAGCAGGAGCCCTCAAAAGGTAGGCATAGGACGTCAGTATTGGGCTATTGGCTATTTAACAGAATCGACCGCAGTTTCCTTCTGAAGAAATAAAGTTTACCATCAATCATAATTTTAGGCACACAGCAGGCCTAGCGCGTCTTGGTGGCTCTCAGCTGCCGTCACCAGTAGCGAACACAAAACTTGTAGACTCCGAAAGGCCTAGCGGCGGCCCTGTTCCCGCCGTTGTTTAGGGCATGATCTATCACTTTCAACTTGAAAGCAGCTGTGTAGCTTCAGTATCGCCCCATAACGTGACAAAATTACCGACACAACATACAAAACACGTCGCAACGCGCATTCGCCACTTTGGCTTGGCTTGGATTGGATTGAAACTCCGTGCAATAATTGTACGCCTGATGATTAAGAGATGGCGCCAGATGGCAAGCGCTATCATTATCAGTGGCTAGAATGAGCAGACGACGTTATTGCGGCAGTTTTCGGGGGTGCGATAATTACTCGCGGAAAAAAAAGATCGTATTTTTGTTGTTGGGCGATGTGGGAGTGCAAGAATTATGCGAGTGCGAGAATTACGCGAGTAAATATGATAGTCACAACCTTGGTTGGTATCCTTCCGGTTTGACCAAGAGTTCCTTCCCAGCCAGACAGGCTTCTGTCTAATGTTCACCTTTAAATCAACAAACCGTATGCTTTTCTGGCTTTGTCTTTAAATACAAATGCCAGTTCCAAGTGAGCGCATGTGTTTTGTTTTGTGCTTTTCAGCCTTCGTCTCTGTCTGGCGCTATTTTTCCCATAATGACACTGTACCAGTCTGTCTAACTTACTGCTTCGATAACAGTTTTTCTCACCGGCTGCGACTTTGCTGTCGCTATGGGCCCAGGTGGAGACGCCCTCGATGCGAGGTGGTGGTAGCGACCAGGGGGACTCTGCAGGCCCCGAGGGTGACAGTGACCAGGGGGATTCGGACATCTCCCAGGAGGAAGACTCCACCTCGCTGCCGTCGTACGGCCATGACTCGGAGCCGGCCGACTTCACCACCAACGACAACATGAAGCCTGTCATCAAACAGGAGTGAGTGGACAGAACGAGATAAAGTGAATTAGTCTTGCTAGCTATGTGCATAGTGTTGCTATGTGCATAGTGTTGCTATGTGCCTATGTGCTTTACATGCATTGGCCGTAGTTAGCAAAAGCAAAGCCCTGTTTGTGCAAACGTTGACATAAGACTCAATCACACTTGCAACTGGCATTGGTTGCACGACCATTTGCAACTGGCGCCCAGAAAGTTACTCGAGGTGTTCATTCAAACCTCCGTGCATCTTATACCCATTGCCACGCTAAATTCACGTCTGCTGGCATTGCCATTCCCCCTAAAATAATCTGGCATCCTATTTTTGTTCATGTCATTGGTTCAAAAGTTTGTGTCTGAAAAATTGAGCAGCTAAGCTAGAGCAATCTCTTTGCGACCAAAGGAGCCATTTTGAGCTTACTTTTTCATGCGACCAGTGCTGTACTCTTTTTCATACATCAAGTACAATTCTGTGTAAGTTATTCAAGAAGCTCTGCTAGCTAAATGTGTAAGTCTGCACACGTGATCTGCACATGTGATCTGCACATGTGATCTGCACATGTGATCCAGAACAATCCTCACAAGTCTGCACATGTAATCCAGAACAATCTTTTGACAACCGTTTAAATAAGAAGGTTAGCTTACTTTTATGGCACAAAGCATATTCGTTATTTTTACTGTCTAAAAAGGATTTAAGTAGGGACGCGACACTTAAAAGTCGAAAATCGGCCAAAAAATCGCATTTTCTCATTATTTTCGCGTTCCCAAGGCCCTCCTGCATCTATCAGCAAATTTTGGCTTCGAAATTCTATTTATTTCCAGAGTTATAAGAGATAAAAGGAGCAACTACGCGCAGCAGACCTTTAAATTCAAGTCTAAACTAGCCTTACTTCAACTGCTGACAGCACGCAAACTATGCGCTCCACCAGCGCCATTTTGGTCTTGTTTGAAAGGTTGCGTTTCCAGCTTTTCTCTTGTTTTCAGTAAGCAACCATGTGTCCCTTGCGGAAGCAAAAAAAAAAGCAAAGCAAAACCACGCGCGCAGCGCGACTCCATTGGTTGCCTGATGCACGTGACCAAAATGGCGTTTCTCGATTGGCTAGGAAAACTTGATGGCACTGTCAGCCGACATTTTGAAAAGGTATCGCTCTTGCAATGGTGTCTTATCGCTAACGTGTTCGTGCGGTCAGTGTGCTAGAATATTTTGGTGCGGTTCGCTATGCCCGGCGGTGCGAAATAGTTCCGGTCGAAGCATCATTTTGGCCGTTCAAGGAAGAAAGGCAGGGGTAGAAAGCCCAATGGTGCTGCTACTGCATCGCGGGAGCAGGCTCCGACATCGTCTGATAACGTCGACGTGGCCGTAGACGATTCCTCGTGCGTGCGCGGCGTGGACGCTGGCCGCACGAGTACTGATGTTATCGTCAACAGAGGCTCTTGAAAGGGGGAATCGACGCAAAGTAGGCTGGCAACTATGGTTGCCAGCCTTTGCGGAGGATAACGAAGTACTTCTGTGGGCGTGTGCTGTGGTGTTCGTGCTTTTTGCCTTCGGTCACGAAAGTAAACGCCCTGCTTTTGTGCCTGCGTCCCTGTACCTTTGTGACAAAATGGCTATTTTCAGGGCAATATACATTTCACAAAATTTTATAAATGGGTCACATGTATGGTATGTGACAATGGCTTTTCTTCTGTAAACATTGATGACCTCTAACTCTTGTTAAAATTCGCCAGTAAATTGATTTATAGCATCTTGCTATTCTTGAACATCCTACGTTGTTTCAATACTGTAACCACCATTTTCGGGTTTTCTGACTAGACGCTAATTTTGCTCCAAACAAAGGACCCAGCTTATGCAATGATAGCACAGTATATTGGGAACTGCTAGCCCTATCACAAAAGTAATTACATTTTGGGAATCTGCACATCAAAATACACAAACTGTGAAAATTTGGTTCAGATTTATCCATAAATAAAAAAGTCGCTTTTCAAGTGCAGCTTCCCCCCTTAAGTTACATGTAGTAAAAAATGTGAGCAGCTCGTTCTAGTGTTGCAAAGCTGGAGTAACAGTGGAGCTTGTTACCAACCTATATTATTAACCTGATATTAATTTGCGAGGTTCTAACTCACCAAAAGTTAACTATGGATGTCACAACTACAAGTTTTTAATCAGCATAGCCATGATTAGCTGGCAGTGATTAGCCCGATCCTACTGCAAACGCATGTACTTCAAGAAGTCTCGCTAACTTTCATAGTGTTGTGAAATCGAGTGTAGTTGTAGCTGTGAATAAGCCGTTACTCGGGAGTGATTTCATTTACTCAAGTCCTTGCATTGCTTTACTTTTTTTTTTTCCAGAATGCCAAGTTCTCAGTGTGTGTCCAGCATGGAGCAGGATGATGATGGCTAAGGACAATGCGGTGGTGAACAGCAAGTCGTGGTGGGAGAAAATACGAAAAAAAGAAAGAAATGACGTCAACACTGAGAGTCTTCGACGCGAAAGGATTTCATATCGTCAGTGAAAAAAAAAAAAAAGGAAGAGTTTCGAGAAATTTCTCGGTATACATCGGACAAGCGAGCGCTGGTTGTCTTCTTCGGTGTTCGTCCCTGAAATCCCGAGTGAAAAGAATGCCACTAACGCAAGATTGCAAACGAAGACATCATGAAAGAAAGGTGCAAGGGTTGCCGGAATGAGCTTTTCGGTGCCGTTGTGGTTGAAGGAAGTCATTTGTTGGATCGTCCTTGCGCTGCCCACCCCGACGGAAAAGCAGTAATGTTGTGTGTTGAGTGACAAGTGCGCAGCGTTGTTGCATTCGCCATATTTGATGTTGCCGTGCGCGGTTGTGGCGCGTCGTCTCTGCCGGCGAGTGCCAGGAAGGGAACAAGTTTTCCACGGTCTCTACCTCACGATTGAAAAAAAAAATGAAGCGAATCAAAGAAAAAGTAAAGAAAAGCAGAAAAAAAAATGTAAGGCAGGAGTGAAATCGGGGGGGTGTTTATTTTGTTTTTCCTTCTCTCTCTTTGCTCTTTGTTTTTTTCTTGCGAACAAATGCCAAATTGAACATAGGTTTGGATTTAACGGGTTTCGGAGTACCTCATTCCTGTCTTTTATTGTATGTAAAGCTGCGTGTGTGACGCTCATGATTGTCTTCTCATATTTTTTCCGGTAGTATGCTTTCTTCGGGTGCATTTTTTTTTCTTTTGTTGTTTTTGTGGAAGTGCACTTTCTTTTCTGTTTTCGTCCCAACAGTCCCGGTGCTTTTATCATTATTGTTATATTTTTCCGACGATACTAGGCTTGGTTTACAGTCATTGCAAGTTTAGTTGGTGCCGCAGGCAATCACCCTTCGGTTATAGTTATCAAGCAGGCCATCCCCGTCATTGCAATCTTGCTAGGTCATCTTTCGTCGTCGCCGTGCATTTTTTTTTTTTTGTAAGTGCGCGTAGACGTTTGTACCACCTTTGAGTGCTGCATTATTTTCCCGGTGCTGTTTTCTCTTGAAAGAGTTTTTATGAGTTGTTGTTGTGGCTAACGAATAGCGTTGATATAATTATGTCGAAGAAGCCTTCTCGTCTTGTTGACCAATCCTGTCATTACAAGGGATATCATCTTTGTTCGCTTTCTCTTTCTTTATTTTCGTTGTCGATTGTCAGGCCTGTCGCAGTTGCTTTTAGTGCACTAGAAATACCTGTTCTGTCCCATTCACGTTTTGTGCCACGATCGTGTCTCAACTAACTTTTCAGGTATAACTTGTAACCTTCTTTTTCTCGACTTTGTAAATTGGCGCGCCATTAGCACGATGCAGGTTACAAAGAAGCACGCGTCTGTCGCTTGTCAGTACGTCCTTGCGCCTTTGTTACAATCATGCACGCAGTGCGCACTGCAGCAAGAAGCTCTGGAATTGGAGGGTACTCGCAGAGAGAGACCATTCTTATTTTATTTTTATTACATACAATTACAGCTAGACTTTCGTGCAAATCCACGAGAGACTGATGTCATGAACAGCAACGGAATAGTGCGGGTTTCATTCTCTTTGTTTGTTCGTTCCTTTAGTTAACGTCGTCTTGGATCGCTAAAATTGCCATGATTGCTCAGGTCTCTTCAAACAAAAAAGGGGGGGTGGGGAACGGGTCAGTTTTGCCAAACGACGAAAAGGCACTCATGCGAAGGGAACGAACAGGCCTTTTAAAGTGTATGTTTAGTTGAGCGTTCTTGTCTAATGCTCAGTAGTCGACCGACTGGCGGCCATCGAAAAACAAACAACTTAGACGAGGTCCTTCCTTTTAACTTTTTTTTTTTTTTACGAAAAAGTGGCTGGAAGAAGAACAGCAACTGGATGCTGAAGTTTCACCACCGTGTATCTTGTTCCTCTTCGAGCAGTCCTGCCCCCCCCCCCCCCCCCCTTTTTTTTTTTCCTTATTCAAACATTTGTGCCAGTCTGCTATCGTCTTTTTTTTCGCTCACATTTAGTGCTTCCTTTCTTTTTGCGCAGTGTTCCGCCTCCACAATTTTTTTTCTAGATCATTTTTTTTTATTCATAAGTCCTACCTCAATTATATTTACATGCTCAACTCGAGAATCCGTTTATTTTCCCTTCCTTGTGACGTGGCGCACTCTATGGTGCCGCGCAACGCGAAGCCGTCGTCATCGTGCGGCGCATTGCCAGTCGGGGATTTCTTCCCTGCATCCTGACGTCGCCGTATCAAGCTCACGGCTCTTGTGTGTCTGTGTTTGTTTATTTTTTTATTGTTGTTTTTTTTTCTCTCTTACTTTGGTGCCTAGACTGATGGTGCTGGCATAGACAGGAGTGACGCGATGTGATGTAGTGTCGCGCGGCGAGGTTCTGTTCGCCTTTCGACGATGCCACATCGCTTCATGGAACAGTGGTGTGCCGTTGGCAACGAAAAAGAAGACTGTTTCCGAGTGGACTTATCTCTCTCTCTTTTTTTTTTTTTTCTGTTGCTCTCATCCACCCTGACGCAAGACTTGTGATGCGTGGTGTCAGTGCGTGGCTTTTCGTTTGAGCGCGTCTCTCGGTCCCGTCACCCTCCCCCCTTTTCGCTCCCCCTGAGGGGCAATGCGGTAGATGAGGATCGACCCGCGACGCGGAGACAGAAAAAAACAAAAACGAGGAACCGGAGAAAGGATGCTACCCAACGTCGTCCTCGCATTTGGCGGGGGCACATGTGCGTCTACTGCAATAGGAACTGCTACGATCCGTGTGCGGTGGGCGAGACCGCCGTGCACAACGGACGAAGTGAAAGTTGAAACGGGCCGCGCTGACCAAGTCCCGAGGACGTTGTCGTCGTCGTGGTGATGCCGGTCTGCGACGCTTGATCACAATCATCGAAACGTGCTGAGTAGTGCATGCGTTTTTGTTGGTGCTATGGGGTAAATGACAGTAAAATGATAGTACGTCGTGGGGGGCAGAGGCTTTGAAGCCTTGTGCATTGTTTTGCTCTCGCTACCTATGCCTGCCGTTATAATACACTTGTGTTCTCTTCTACCGAGCTTTACTGTCAACCCCACGTGTAGGTTTTGTCAAGTTGTTTTCCCACATTCACAGTGGTGCACGAAATTTTCATCCTACCACCTCTCTGTTTTTTTAATCGCTTGTATTTGCCTGCTACGAATCTTATTTATAGACCTCACAAAGCCCCCCCCCCCCCCCTCCCTTTACTTCTGCTCACATGATTTATAGTGCGCCTAAGCAGACGCCCTACCTTTATATTAGAGACAAATGTTGACTTCAGGCTCAGCTTTACGCAATGTACCCATTCACTTATGTTTGGTGGTCAGCTGACTTGTGGTTTCATTTCATCATCTTCCTTAACTTCTGCAGCGTCAACTGCAGTTGCGAAAGTTTTCCTATCTCGACGTGTCCTTCGTTCTACGAGCTAGGCAGCATCACTATCAGAATACTGCCAGCTGCTTTTCGCCAACAGACGAGGGAAGCTTTAAGACAGACGAGCTAGGCAGGCTGTTGCCTGCAACTGCAGTGCTCCTTCGTTTGATTCTTCAACAATGTTGCTTGAGCTAACGATGGGCCTATCAACTGGTGCTTGCTCATTCAGTGTGCATCATAGGGGACACTCGGGAACTACGACATGTACGCAGAGAATATGGCAGGGCTTTCTAACAAAATCGGCAAGCATATGCCCCCGAGAAGTCAAGATAACCGTGGTGTCGGTAAGCAGGGCTGGCCTGCTGTGTGCCCAAGATCACTGCGTCCAGTTTTGTGCCGCCCTAATCACTGCTGCTTACTGCCTCATGGAACCAAGTATTTGAGTTGCCACTGGTGTGCCATTCGTGAACAAAATAAAAAGGACATATAAGGGCACCGATGTTAGTGTGCTGTAGTGTTGTACATTTTACTAGCATTAAATATTCAGTAGCATGCTTGGTGGCAAGCAGAGTTGCGGATATGAGATTTTCATCTGTGGCCTGCACACAACGAGGAGCTCCCGTTCGGATGACTGTTGCTCTGCGTACATGCTCACAATATTGCCTATTCCGCTGGCGTGCCTCATAACAAAGAAACTTGCCATTGAGCACTTAAGCAATATCGTTGAAGATTCATCGCATTAGCCGAGCATCGTTTTCATAGTCGTCCATTTCTCCCTACCACCACGACACAGTGTTGCCCTAAATATCGGTTTTGCTGGCATCTGCTTGCTGTTTTTCTCGGTTGTCTTTCCGTTCCATTGTCGGTCTTTTCTCTCCTCCCCTGCTTCGCCCGCTTTTTTCGTTTTGTGGATTCGTGTGTAACACCCCCCCCCCCCCCCACCTGCTGTTTCAACTCAGACTACGGTGGTTTTCTGGCTGTGCTCTTTTCCTGCCTGCGTCGACGCGCACGGGGTGGGATCAGTGCACGACAATGCGGTCAGGACCGCATCCTTTCAGCCCGAGTCAGGGAAAATGTAAAGCGCCGGTCACTGGCCGCACGTCAGACATCCACCACCTCTCTTCCGGCCGTTTTTCCGCAACGATACATGATCGGCGGTGCGTGGTTTCGCGCTTCTGTGATGAGTCTCTTGTTTCCGTCACGAAAGTTCCTATATCTTTGCTGTTGCTCTAGCTGGGCCGCAAGCACTTCTCACATACCCACTTCCTCCCTTCTGTTTTCCTGTGCTTTGCTCTTCCTAAAGGTTTATTCACTCACGCGGCTGCTCCTGATGGATTTGAAGGTCTAACCGCAGTTTTGAGGAAGTTCTTGTTCTGATTCGCTTTCACTAGGCAAACCTGCGTTGTAGCGAACAGTTTCATTGGTTGTGTTGCTTGGTTGTTGGCAAGTGTGGTACAGTGGCGTTTCTTGCCGCACATTTTTGCCAAGCTCTCCCTCCTTTTACGGCGGTATTATGAGGAGCCTTCAGCGTGGAGAATGCCAGACTTCAAAATGAACTTGTAAGCCAGCGCGTTTTCCCAGAGCTGCAGAAGAAGAATTGAGAGATTTGGGGGTTGTTTTCTTGTGGCAGTTAAATTGATTTGTGGCCGTGACAACTCTTTTTGATCCTGGCCTGTTTTTTAAAAATCTATTTGCTCTTGTGTTGGCAAACATGATTTTATCTGTGACCATCTGTATAAAGAACAATTTAGGTGCAGCTTTAATATGCTTACAATTTCGCATTCTGACATTTTGACGGGTATTAACACTTGGTGGCAGCATCACCAGCAAGCAAAGCTGCTTCTCTACACATGTCAGCACTGAGGCATTGCTCAATTTAGATTGGTGCTGATGTGAGCATTTGTTTTTGTTTTTTTTTTTTTTAAGTTTGGGAACTTCATGAAGCTGTCATGGAATGTGTAACTCGTCTTTTTCACATCTGTTACTAAAGAGAGTTCTTTTTGCACAAAAATTGCACAGGAACCCTGCAATGCAACAATCAGGTCTCCGGTTTTAACATTGAACTTTAAAAAGTTGACAAATTTGCAAAAGGGTTCCTAGGCATTTTTTTTTTCCACGCTGTGAAATCTCAGCTTGATCATAGTGGGGAATTTACCAGTCACAGCTTTGGAAGAATTGCTACTTCGTTGCTCTGGCATTCCCACGCTTAAAAGCTCTCCCTTTTGTTGACAATCTAAACTTTCTTTTGGCCTCTTCTCTGTTAAACGAAATTGAGCATGCTGAATAATGTAGCACCCATAACATCACAATTGCATTTCTCAGGCTTTTGTCTACTGCATTTGCTTCTCTCTCGGCCAGTCGCTTTGCCTTTTTACATGCCGGAAGCTTAAAAAAGTAAAATGTCATTGTGTGAGAAGGAGTGAAAAGTGAAGGGAATGAAAGGGAAACAGGCAGTTGAAGAGGACATGAGAGAGAGAGAGAGAGGTGGTGTTGGAGTGATGAGGGAGGCAGGAGTGGCAGGTTTTGATTTGAAGCCATCGCTCGTGTTTGCGTCCATGCAGCGTCGTGCTTTTTGCCTGGCGTCTTTTCGCTCTCATTATGTGTGCACGGCCATTTCTCATGTCCAGTGCTTGCAGCAGCGGCTCAAACATAGGTGCCTGTGTGCATGATCTTTGTGCGAAGTATAAGTGGAAGGGGCTCGGGTGTCGAATGAACGAAGGTGGGGGACGACGCCCACGTGGAGTTAGGGTAGGTGGCGCCACCCTGTCTTCACCCGTGATAACCTCACGGAAATTTATGATGTGGGGCAAGGTTTCGGGACGACATCCCACCTCTTCTTGATATCCATGCTCGTTCAAATCGTGTCTAATGTTTGCCACGTCCGTTATTCTATCCAGCTCCTCCCCACTTTTTGAAGACTTGCAGCTATTCTCACACGTCCCTCTCCTTGCCAGATCGACGACAGTGTGTTGTCAACGAGTTGTATCATAGTTGCTGTTCTTTGTCATGTCGTGCATGTGTCTTCGGGCCAGTTTTCCACGGTGTTCAGAGTGGCTGTTTTCATCCCGGTTTTAAATGTTCTTGCTCCCTTAGAATCTTTCCCCCGCTTGGTCTTTCGCCTCGCACCAATGGCTCCTTCTGTAAACAGACATGCCATGTGCAATTTTCTTCAGAGTTGTTTTTCTGCCGAAGCGTTTCTTTTTCCTATTTTTATCACCTGCATAGGCTCGCTTTATTTCATGTTCTTGGCATGCATTGCAGATGATCCTTGCATCTGCAGCAACCACGTTACACGTCAACCTGTATCTGTCGTGCGCCATGCTAGACAAACGCAACTGGAAGCGGGACAGACTTGACAGTCTTCTTTCCGGTGAAAAATTAAAGCATAACCATCGTCGCCACGCTTTCACCGCAGCATACACGACGAGGGCGTCGATAAAAATCGAGCGCCCCTCCAGGCTATCTTTAGGTGGTCACACACGTGCCAAAGGCAACAGCAGTACCTGACGGAATGAGAGTTGGACCG
The DNA here is from genome assembly GCF_013339725.1 of Rhipicephalus microplus. Classification (NCBI taxonomy): domain Eukaryota; kingdom Metazoa; phylum Arthropoda; class Arachnida; order Ixodida; family Ixodidae; genus Rhipicephalus; species Rhipicephalus microplus. The sequence goes on from NC_051167.1 coordinate 118,735,479, forward strand.
GCACCGGCGACATAGGATCGTTGGCCGGTCGGTCGTTGGTTTTTCGAGATCAGGTCAAAGAGGTGTCGCTGCAGGTTAAATAAAAAAAATGAAGCAGCATGCGAAGAGGCAATGGTGTAAGAAATAACACCGGTGTCTGTTGTAGATTGGTTGAAGAAGCAAAGAAAGAGAGAAATGATAGCAAGGCAACCCTGCATTTCCAAAGAAAGCCATCTCAACGTGAGGATTGCTTGGGTCTGTTCGTGAGCGTTATTAAAGGTGTTTATTCAGTTTGGCGTGATTATTGCTGTAGCTGCGTCAGTTTTTTTTTGGTGTGAAAGATGTGAATATTACTTGTGGGACTTCCGTTTTGTTTGGCTTAGGTGGTTTCCAAGGTTAATTCAAAGGCAAAGCCTTGATTTGTGGAAGCTTTAGAGAAAGCAACAACCTCAGTTTAAGGCCCAATTTTTTTTTGCACAGCTGTCAAGCACTCCGTCACGTCACCTGGTCCCTACAAGAAAGCGTTCTCCCTGCTATCTTTCAGGTAATACCATGCGGATACTCTTAATGTCATCGGCCCATTTGTGAACAAAGAGTAGTAATATAACGCTGTGTCAAGAACACTTTACGCGACGGTTTTTGGAACACGACCTCCTGTACTCCTGACCTGCCCAGATAGCGGAGTTCCCGAGGGAACGCGTGCCCCCGCTCTCGTTCAACCACTCACTGTTGGTGTCGCTACCTGCTACTTTATGGCTGTTTGGACAGCGCTGCAGTAAGAACACCTGCATTCTGTGATGAACTGTTGGCATATATGCGACTATTTTTTCAATTAGACGGCTGGTCAAGTAACCTATTCAGTGGGGACAGGTATTTATTCCACACTGGCTGACAAACGTGGGAACCTGTAGACTTATGTAGTGTAGAACAGCCTATGTGGTGTCGCGTCCGATTAATTGCAGATAATTTTTGATTGACTACTAGTATATTTGTTTCCAAATTATTTGGCATTTGTGCAATATGAGTGCTCTGTTGGTCACATTATCCCTGCAAACGCTGAAACTAACGTCAGCGATCAGGTGCTGACTAGCACCTCGCTTCTCGTAGGTTACGGCCCTAGCGGTACAAGGTACGAACGAGATGTGGGCGCTGGAAAGGGGATATCTGGGCGGGTCAGGAGTACAGTAGGTCGTGGTTTGAAACATGTTACGAACCCCATGAAGAAGACGTGACAGTGCATGTGATGGCTGCATAAGTCCAGCTGGAGTTCTTGCAAGTTCTCTTCTCACCTTCTTAAGTCTTTTTGTACATCTGTAGAAGGGCGATCTCGCATGTTTTGTCAAACACACCTTTGGGAAATGAATGAAAAAGGCATATATGTATAAATATATACGCATCTCAAAGTTTCGGACCATAACGTACGTGTTGCTCACCTCGGCACTGCCTCTGCCAGGACAACATCTATTCACACACTCTTGTAGCTGTCGAACATCTTTTTTCTGTTGTTGTAGCCTTCATCGTTCTTTTGAGTAAGGGCTGGTGTTGCCTTTGGAGCATGACCAATGTGTGAGGTACGAAGAAGCGTTCAGGGTGCCGCTGCGCACCAGTGGTGAGTCGAAGCATTGTCCGATGCCAAGGAAGCGTTGCACTTTTTGCCCCCCTTGGATAGCTCGTGCAACGGAAGCAGTGCTAGCAATGCTTTTCGAACAGCTCGTCATGTTACACACCACAAAGCTATATCTCAGGTATTGCCCACAGTCAAGCAGCTATCTTCTAAGTGCCGCTTTGCAAGTAATGAGGTTTAAGCCAAGATCACGACACATGGAGATGGCATCTTTCGTGACTGAACCAGTCACGTAGACGTCCTGTGTTTCTGAAAACTTTCAACATGACAGCACTTTTCTTTCATCAAGGGCACCATTGGCAAATCACACATGGCATGTTGAGAGATATTTCGTCTTTTTCGATTTTATATATACTCTTTTTCTTGCCCATAAAATTCAAAATGACATCGCCTGTGGCTCTATCACCTCGTTTCAACTTCTGTGAGGTACTGTTGAAACTTGCTTGGTAAAAAGTATATATATCCTCTTTAAATCCAATATTAATTGGACATTGATGCCAGCAAAGTTTCATCAGTATGTCTAGGTGAAATGCATCACGGCATTTTGAAAAAAGAAAAGAAAGGCATCCCAAACATCGGTAGGACTACATGACGAGCTGGCCGAGAAAATGGGCATTGCTGGCTGAAGATGGGTTGTTTGATTATTCTTTTCCCCTTCGTTCTCAAAGTCGTTTATATATCCTTTTGAATGTGTAGAAAAGTTTACATTGACCTCGATAGTTGTTTTTTTTTTTTTCAGTTCATTGTTTGAGGAGTTTTTTTGTTTTTCTTAATGTTTATCCATCCTATCCCGGTGTATGGTTTAGTCGAATGTTGTCACCTGACCTCCCTTAACTCCCCAAGCCCCACCTACCGTGTTATATCTTTCATTTTACCTGGTGAGCGTGTTTTTTTTTCTGCTTATAAATATAAAATATATATATATTATACATACAGAAAAAAAATCACATGCGCGTGAATACAGTCTATATATAAATATATACACAATATATATGTATACATAATTCCTCGGTGCCTCGGAATTGCACATTGTCTACCTCCCAGTAAAACAGGTTCATGTGTGTCAGGTTTCAAGCATTAAAAAGAAGAAAAAAAGCTGTGAAAGTGTTATACAGAAGTGGTCTCAAGTTAAATGGCAAAAGAGTCAGTCAGGTCTAGATGGTGTACAAGAGTTAAAAAAAAAAAAGCTAAGCATCGGGAAGTGGGGCTTTATTGAAACGCCCTCTCTAAATCCACGTGTGTAAAAGTGTGAAAGAAAAAGATGACAAGATTTTTTGATTGCTGTGTTAGACTTTAAAAAAAAATCATGACAGTTTGTGCCTTAGGTTGGTGGGAAAGTTTGTTATTTGAGAGCATTTTTTGAATGGTCATTTGTTGTATAAAACAGGCAGGAAATTTGCGAGTGAAATCCTAGGACAGTTAGTATTTGTGCAAACGGTAAAGCGAATAAGTACGAGATACGTAGAGCTTTGTTTTTTCGTGTACGCTTTTTGGCATTAAAGGTTAGAGGCTTCCCGACTGGCATCAGGGCTGCCATTGAAGCCCACTGCAGAGGTGTCTTGGAGCATCTGGAAGTTCGTTAAGGAGGGTCGTTAAGGGGCAGTGCTTTGCAGGGAGGCTACAGGGGCTACTCTTCATTTTGAGTGTTGTTGCTCGTTTGGCAGATGACTCCCTTTTCCCGTCATAGGCAGCATCGTACGGTCACTTCATACCATTTCGTACACTGCGCCAAGCATGAAAATGTCGACTACAAGAGTTTTTCGACACCGTAAGCACTCTTATATAGCAAAGATACAGAGCAGCCTTCGTACAAATGTTTGGAGTATAAGTGGAAGAATTAGGTCTCTAGGGATGCGATGCAGGCTTGTTCGTAGCACATCTTCAGTAGGAAAAAAAATGAAGGCTTATACAGAAAGGCAGATCGCTATTTTAGCACTCTGTCTATATGCGCCTTCATTTTTTTGTTCTGTCTCTTACGTGCACTACGGGGAAACCTACAGAAGAATTCGATTTAGCTACTCACCTTGATAACGTTGCTGCAGGCCAGTGTTTGGTTTGTGATGACGTGGCTGCAACATGTGCAGATTTTAATAATCACATGAAAGTGTTTGCAAAATATGAAGAACGGAATGTACATCTGCCAGCAGTGATCGTGTCGTACTAGGTAAGAAGGCACATTGTAGGACCTGTACCTATTCTTGCTTTTTGCCCGAGTCTCTGCCAAATTCTACAAAGTCAGCGCAGGAGTGATCGGAACTGCTTGCTACGATCACTACGGGACACAAGAAATTCTCATTTGACGCGAACCGACATCTAAGGCATGCTCGCGACTACATCTGTCATCGTATCCCGTATCGGATTTTCCCATGTGTGAACAAAGGCGGACGCTGTCAGTGCTGTGCTCACTGATGCACCGAGTGATAAATTCCTGCCGCACATTGCATTCTACGAAACGCTGCCCTGCTTAGCACTGCTCCGGCTCCAAGCACTTGAAGTAGGACAAGTCAAAAGGGTAATAGTGACCGTTACAAATTGAGCGTAGCAAACGGTACTAATCGTACCTAAAGTCGAAGCGTGCAAGAAATGAGATAAAAAACCATTTGGTGGCTTTGTCTTGCAACCGGATGAAATCAGCGGTGTGAGGACAGGAGAAAAAAAAAAATGTGTGAAATAAAAAAGATGAAAAACTCTATTTTTGTTGAGACTAGAATTACGCTTAAGTACGAATATATACATATTTTGTTAGAGGAAGCTTTTTCATATTAAAAGTGGGTCTCACTGTATAGCTTGCATGTCTGCGCATGTTATACGACTCAACATTCTGTACACAACTGCTGTCGCGAAAAGGTGTTGAAACTTTGTACTTGTCAGTTCTCTACCACTTTTCCTCAACCTGTGTATTTCTTTTTTTTTTATTTACATGCCCTGATAATGTTAAGGGTGCATTTTCCCTGGTATGTTTTTGCTTTGTCTCAGGAAGTAATAAACGACTGTTTCATTTACTTGTGCGACATTACGGGCAAAATTTTTTACATTATGAAAAATGGCGTTTCGGTGGTACCAGAAGTTCCCTGTGCCTGCCAGTTTGTGAAAGGCCCCTCCTTAAAGTGACGTGTTGGATAGACATTTTAAAAGAAATTTAGTCAAATAAATCTCTTCAGAAGGTTATAGACACTTGAAATTGTACCAAAAGAAGACTCCCTTTTTTTTTCAATTGTACCGTTTTCACTTGACTACCCTGAATACCGTGCTTGATATGGCTACTTTCAACACCGCTGAAACCATCAAATGCTTATAACCACTAAATTGTCTCCAGTTTGACAAGTTTGGGCAGATGTGAGTTTGAGTATGCCAGGGCATATTTAAAGTTGAAGTTGTCCATAATAGAACATTAGTTTTCAGCATATCGTTTTTGCAATAAGTCATACGAGGCTGAATGTTCATGTATACTAAATTACCACTACTTCCAGCATCTTCATGGTTAATTACATTAGGCACAGTGTATTACTGATTGATTATTGGAATTAAAATATAGTTCCTCTTTCCCCATGTCACCATAGTCGGTTTCCTCATTTCATGCCATTGAGGTGTTGAAGCGAGAGATCACATGATTTGTTCATTTTCAAAGTGCGGGCTCACTAGTGAATAAAGTCCAGGAAACCTGGATACTTCTTTTGTTATTTGTTTTTTTGCGCGAAAAGGGGCCCCCTCAGTGATTAAAAATGTCCGTGAACTCGCAGACAGCTCTCGCATAACGGCAAACGTGCAAACCTTCTGGAATGATTTTAGTGCAATAACGCAGTGAGAAGCGTCTGTCCACACGTGACTTTATGTAGGGGTTTTCGATGCAGTGTTTGTTTTTTTTTCCTTCTTTTTTTGAGGCATGTCAAGTTCTTACGGTAGCGCTTGTGCATCAAATGCGCGTTTCGAAAGCCGCACAAGTATGGAATTTGTGAATTTCTCACAATAAGCCTATTGGCCCTTGGCGTTTGTTTAATCGTACAATGTATTACTGTGTGTCACTTTCTTGAAAAATCTGGAGCCACACAAATCTGTTCGGATTATACGGCATCGTAAAAATTGCCCAGCATATTGCCAGCAATGCGTTGTTGCCAGCAAATGGCATATTTGTAAACGTGCTGATACAAATGATATGATGATGTTCTTTCACTACTTTTTTTTTTCGCGCATTCACGGGTATGTTTTTTCGGTGGTGTATCGGAACTTGCGTCCGTGAATGCCGTCTATTGGCGAAGCCTTTTCCATGGCCCGCGATTTTGGTACGTGAATTTAAGGCCAATTGATACGTAATTAGCAGGAAAAAAACCTCAAAAATTTGGTCTAATATGTACGTATGGAGTTAGCAAAGGCATTTGGCAGTGGAAACTCCTCTTTGCGTGCATAATTCTGCATATTTCCACATGACGTAAGTCATGCACATTGTCACGGGCCCGACGGCATTTCGGCGTTTGGTGGTTCCCTACCGTAACGGTCACTCACATGGCTTTCAGGGATTAAAAACTGTCACTCAGGATTACAACGTTCGTGTGAAATGAAATCGGAAAAAAATGTGTCACAGATACCTGGATCAAGCTATACCTTCGTCTCCCTGAACAATACTTTCCCGTACACTTGTGTTTTTGAAAGAAATTAATATGTGTGTCTGCTTGTGTGTTTGTGTATTGTAAACTTTATGGATTTGAGAGGCCTTTCTTGGGGTGTGCTGTTTTTATCAGACGTTTGCTTATTGTGTCTGTGTGTGTGTTTCAGTTGTTCGTGTGCTCTGATTTGCTGTTGACATGGGTTTCGTCCACCGGCTTCAACTCTTGGGAGTTGATAGTAACGTAACAAAGCGTTGCTGTTCTCTCTGACATTGGATGCGAGCGCTACACATTCTATATGCTTGGACACGTGTGTAGTCTGCATTGTACTTTTGTTGTTCTTTCTTCGGTTGCACCGCAACATCGAAGCCATTCCGCGTGAATTCAGCTAGCGTGTAAACTGTACGCTTATCTTTGCTGAAACAACAGGAAGTTTACCTTAGTTCATGATGGAGCTCCTATCACACTTTTTTTTTTTTTTGGCTTGCCTGCTAGATTCAACAAGGAACTGCAGCTGTTTGTATTGAATAGTAAATTTGTTGACACTGACAACGTTGATAGCTCAACAAAATTTACTGTGAAAAATGAATCCCCATCGAACAGTTTATTTCTACTTGAACCCCACTACCTCACGTTTTTATTTACTATTTTTTTTTATTTTTGTGTTTGACTCATTGTATCGGTCCACCATGAAATCGCAGTTTTTCATTGGCCATAGTGGGAGCGCAAAAGCTGGTATGTATTTGTGCCCCGACTCGTTTACGGAGACATCAGTATGTGTATTAGCGAGAGTTTTTAGAAACTGTCATTACTCAAGACATTCACCTGGATTTCACAAATATGACGAGCCGCTGTGATACCAGGTGGTACTAGCTGGCTTGGTTATTCAAAAAAAAAAAAACTACGGGTTTCATATTTGGTTTCCACGTGAAGCACTTGCTTTTCAGAGTGTAAGGTCAAACCAACAACAACATTGCTAACATGCAAGTATCTCAAGAGGCTCGCTCTTTTTTTGGTAAACTGATCACTTTAGGTAAACCAGTCGCATTGGCTAACAAATTTTTCTTAACACATTTTGCCTTTCTTGCACTCTGACACGTGAAAAATGTAGCAGCTGTGAAAAAAAATCTAGATGCTTTAAGTGTATGTGCAAAGCCCTGGGCAGTAGCTTGAGATCATACAGAGCTTTTGCGGATATTCGTTTGGAATCCACATTGTACAATACACAGGCACAATCATGTATAATTGTTCGAATGCGCCCATTAACTCCCTTTTCAACTGGTTCATTCCTATTCGTTACGGGTCTCTGGGTCAGGCCTAATCATTAGATTTGGGCCCTGAGTAATCCCAAACGGTGTTACTGTGAACGCAATTTTTTTTTTTTTTTGCCCTGTGTTGCTTGCTGGAAGCAGAATCGCTAACGGCGCATGAAATGTCACGTTGTGCTGTCTGCTGATGAAACAGTGCATTGGTCAAGTTTTTCTTCTCGTTTAAGCTTTGACGAATGGTCGTCGTCCTGTCTGTTTGTAGTTGTAATCTGTCCACCTTGATTTCGTTGCCAGCTGCAACAGCAGCTGGGGTGTTCTAATCACCGCAGCTACAAAGCTTTCCTGTGTTAAAAGAGCGGCCGAGGTGGAAGTGACCCAGATAACGAAGATTTGGATAATATCACGCCATCTGCTGTAGACAGGCGAGGCAAGTGGGCATCGTTAATTGTTGAAGCCAAGGCAGTAGCTCGTTTAGCCATGTTGCTAAATAAAGCAGCATGTATTTCTGCCTACGGGCTCTTCCACAAAGGCCATTGATTTCAAGAGGGAAATTTCGTAGCTGCTGTGGTCAAGAAAATCCTGTAAAGGCAGCTGAATCGAAGGTACGTGCAGCGAAAAAAAAAAAGATGTGTTGGCTCTCCTTCACTCTTTTACATGCTTGAGTCGTCTCGGTGACTTCAGTATTTACAGTTCCTACAAGAGTTTCTCCATGGCTAGCCCCGAACATTGCTCGTAGTTTTATTCTTAGACTCGACACAGCGGCGTTAATTGATGTACTACACAGTGGCATAACGACAAGTACAAAAAACGCATCTCAGCCTTTCTCTCTCTCTCTAACTCTCTCTCATTCTGTCGACTCCCATGAGAGTGAATGTGAGCTTTAGTAGCTACTGCTGCTTTTGCGATGTTATTTCTGGTGTGACGATGAAATCATTTTAAAAGAGCGAAGAAGGTACGGTACCACTATACCTGTATACTATGTAAACACGACAGGAGAATTGTTGCTTGCTTCTTGTGACGGATGTCCCTGCAATAACAGGCTGAAGCTGGACTTGACACAACGCTCAAAATTAATGGCATCTTTTTTGTTTTTAGTGTGAAGAGCCATTGAGAGAGGCGTTTTAGCTTTGGAACTGCAATGGCATCTTCTGTAGGATTTCTGGTATCTACTAGCTGACGACTCGAGTATCGAGGCAGACGTACTATCTCGTAGCAGTAAGGAAATATTTCGCTGCACGGATATTGTATTCAGTATCTTCACTAGTTCTCGCGCTTTGCGGACAGTGTGGCATTATCCGCTTTGGTGTCTAGTGCCTCTGAGAATGTGCTTCGGTGTTCATAGCTTCAATGCTATATCGATTATTCTTCTAGAAATGTCTAAACGCAATGGAGGAGCGCATTTTTGTTCCGCGAGTCAGAAAACCTAATTAATCTTCTCTGTGCCTGTCCAGGAGCGATCAGCAGTATGTGTTTTCATCCGCAAAGGTGTATCGTTCTCAAACTGCCTTCTTGCAAGAAGCCTCTCAGTGTGTGCTGGATGGTCAGGCTACATGTAGGCTGTGGCGTCATAGGTACCAATGCTGTCGTCGCTAATGCTGCCACGTTGGGTCTCCCCATTTACTAGAGTCGCTGCACGTCGCGCCTCTTGATGACGTACGCCAAAGAGGAAAATTACGAGCCTTAGCGTTTTGGGACAAACACGTTTAAAGTGCCGTCCAAGGATGACTGCAACAGACCTTTTAGTGATCCTGCCATAGCTACGCAATTGATGCCTACATCACGGCTGATTGCATGACGTCACAGCCAGAGCATTTTAGTCTTTTGCGAAAAAGGCTTATAGTCTTTTGCGAAAAAGTAGCCCCTAAGGTTCTGACATTTTGTTTTGCTAGTAGCTGAACAAGTGTTCCATTTTTCTTATTTCTTTGTGTCTTCGTTTGGCAAATTCATTGGATGGCAGACTAAAGGTTCAGCCTCAGCCTGGCCTTGCGGTGCTATATGTGTTTAGTCTGCGTTGAAATCGATGCAGACGACGCGGAGTTGTCTCTTTAGCGCAGTGTGTTGGTTTGTACATGTGCTGCCATTTCAGCGGCGTGCGTTCTTACAGGCTGGCTGTCTTACGGTGCAAGGCCAGGAGTTTTTCGCATATAATGTGGCGTGCATGTGCGAGTGTGTGTAGACGTTTCAGTGCCAGCAAAACTTCGAAAAAAGAAAAGACAAAAAAAGATGGTGGTGTACACTGTGTAGTTTTTTCTGTAGCCTCCTTTTTTTTTCTTCATTTTGTAATGCGTGTACTGGAAACTTAATAAAATTTTTAGTTTGGTAAGTAACTACACAATCTCTTCTGTGCCGTTACTTCATTCTTATGGGAAGGTCCTTGCCACAGACTGCCCAAGAGGAAGCTTAAGCTTGTACTGGTGGTGGTGGTAGTGGTTAGAATGAAGAGGAAAAAGGCACCTAATTTCTGTCTGTTTTCAGGCGACACGGCGCGGTGCCTTATAGGGGTGGGGGGAAGGAGGGATAAAAAGAATAGAAGGAAAATAGACGGAGAAGAAGACAGGCATGCAGCGGAAAAAAGGAGATAGGAAGGAGCAGGTCTTGACGAAAGAGCCTCTTCTCGGTAGGTAGACCACTCCTGAGAGAGGGAGGTGTGGCGCTGCAGACAGTAATAAAGTGAACTGAAAGGGTGAGTGACCACCTGGCTCTTGCACGACAGGTTCCTGTGGTATTGTAGATTCACCGCAGCTCGATCGTAGGCGTCCGCATGATGGGACGGATGCTTTTCCCCTTAGTCACCTGCGAAGTGGGGGCGCGAATTCTGCCCCATACAATGTGAATGGTCAGCGCTTCGATGAAGCCCCCTCCCCTCCTATCTTTGAAAGGGAACGCCGAGTGCGCCTGTGGTGACCACCACCTGCGGACACCGCGTCTTGCAGTCCCTCGAGTCTGTGGGCCTTCGACTTTTCTGAGCGGCCGCAACTGCTCTCACGTCCACCGGATCTGGTACAAACTCGGAAAACGCATCGATCGTTCTGCGAGTCTGACCTTTAAGCTTAGCCAAAGTCGTACCATGCAGCGTCCCCAAACTGCGTCGGCAGAAGGCGCATACACAGAATCTTTTCGTGGTGGGTCAGCCGCTATGTATTGTTGGTACGTGCGTTTGAATTAAAGGGCCGTATACTTACACTTGCGAAATGAAAATTGTCGAGGGAAGGGGCGGGAATGTAACACCTCTCCCTCGGCTACACCCTGCACCAATGTACAGTATGGTCCACTCTTAAAGGGAACACTCGAAGGCACACCACCAATATTCCTGGCTCTCTAAAAGCAAGTGGATTAATAAAGAATCTTCATGCAAGTCAATAGCCTGGCAAGAGGAGTGGGAACTTTTAACCACCTGTGGCTTTATGCATATATAAGCCGCTATGATTCCGTGAGATAGCGAAATCTAAACATGCTGCTCACGCAGGTGTTCCCATTAACAGTGGACCCATCTGAATATCAGCGCCGCCGAAAATTGTTCGCGCGTCACGTGGAGACGCGCTCACATGGAGACTTCTTATGATGATCATCGGCGTTATCCCTTGACTAAGCTGCTGCCAGTGCTGCGCATTGCTCTGACGTGCAATCGCCCCACGTGGTTGGGGCACTAAACAAGAGTCAACAATTAACATTGTCCTTCAGCAGTACTTAGAAACGACAGCTAATTAAAGACGTGGAAGTCGCAGTTTGTTGCGTCACCGCGGTGTGAGGCCCAAAAGCTGTCCTTAACAAGATTTATTTAACCACGTTGAACCGCGGCAGTTTTATTGCTTTAATCAAGGCGTGTTCCGAGGTCAAGATGCTCTTACAAGGAAAGTGAGAGTTCAGTTGTGACTGCATTTCACGATGCTTCTCGCTGGCGGGTTCATGTGCATGCGCACAGCAAGTTTCCCTCGTAAATATATGTCAAAAATATGTGTGAAATACGAGTTACAGGCGCATTTACAAAAACAGAGGGGAGAAATTGAAAAGGACCGTGGCCACAGTCGCCCAACAATTTGTTTTGAGTGAAAAAGTAGGTCTGTTGTGTCTGCATATCTGAAACATGGATTGTGGAAGAATACTTCAATGCAAAATGAGCCGCAGAAGTCGCCGGCTACGAAATTGCCGGGAATTGCGTGTATGACGTCATTCAGAGCGGAGCCGTCGTCTTCCAAATTTTCAGCCACTGCAAATCGTTCCGTTTCAAATCAATGCCAAGCAGAACTGAGTTAAGTAGATTGATTACACGCGCAGCTGAACATTCTAGGTCACTACCTGAGCGCGGAACAATACCATTTTCTATACAGGTAGGCCATTATCATCATCATCATATCAATCGTCAAAATGCAGACGCTCACATTAGGCGCGGCTTGTTACCCGACAGTCGTCGGATATTTTTAAACATTTTGAGTTGTAAACTAGGTGCTCGATTGAATGCGCTAAAATTTCGCCAGCCTGTTTGTAAACGGAAAAGGATTATCTCAGCTAGATTAGGAGCGAACATGTAACCTCATCAACTCGACGTTTCGGCCGGAGAGTGGTCCCCGACCGCAACGTCGACTAACTCGTCTCTCTCTGTGCCCTTGTACGTGCGCTTACACTTATTGCTTACTATCATCGGTACAAGGAAACTCAACTCATGTAATATATATATATATATATATATATATATATATATATATATATATATATATATATATATTGTTGTTGTACGTGTTGAGACAACACGTACAACAACAAAAATTGCTGAAGTTCTCGTCACCACATGCTTTTGATCTTATTATAAATTTTAAAAGTAAGGTAACTAGTAAATATAAGTCGACAGATAATGTGTGAAATACCCCAGCGTATGGCAAACATTACTTTTTTCTTAACAGCGGGGCGCTAGAGTATACCTATGAAGTTTGGCACAAATAAACAATGCGTGTAATCCGCTAGTATTGAGGCACTTTTTACAGATAAACGTCTGCTACGTGCAGAAGCGTAGCGATAAAAAAATAAAAATTTTCTGTGGGAAGGGAGATGGGGGCATTAACCACGCTGTGTATCTCTAATTGGCGTGGCGTGGACAGGGGCATAACCAGAATTTGTTTCCGGGGGTTGGGGGGCCAACCATACTTTATTATGTTTGTGCGTGCGTTTCTATGTGTGTGTGTATATACGCAAGAAATATAGAACATTTTCGGGGGAGGGGTTTAATCTCCTTGGCTATGCCAATGAGCTTGAATATATACAAACGCATATTTTTTTTTTTAACTCGGGGAGAGCTGGCTGCTTCGATGAATACGAGCTCCCACAGTATTCTCAGCACGACGGGACTGGAGGGGTTCTGTTGCGTCGTACATCCTCCCAGAAATCGCAGTAGGCCTGACGATGCGCCCACCCCACGCTTTCGTTCACGTCCAGCACCAGGTGTCGCTTGAGCGAATCCGTGCGCTGGGGCCAATGGATAGTTGATCCAGGTGATCCGTCTTCTGGCAGGTTGGGGTTCCTGTGGGTAGAACATGAGGTCAAAGTTTCGATCTGTTGAAATGGAAGTCAGCAGGGCTATGTGAGTGGCTTAAAAGTTTTGCTTTGGCATACAGTGCGAAAAATGACCATTTCATAAAGGTGCCCCTCCACCCGCAAATGTTTTCTGCCTACGCTGTGCAGTGGACTTCTCATATAGCCTCGTATACGTGTCGTGCTCGCACCGCCTACTTTGCGGTAAAGTGTCAGACAACACGAAAACCACTTCGCTAACAGGAGTGGCAGCGTTTCTTACGCCAGAGTTTCGTAGAGTAACGCCACGTCGGACCCCTCGGACGGATAACTTTCTAATTTGTCGCATATCATTCCCTCAACCATGCCGAAGAGCTGTTACAATTTGTTACATTTTAGTAGCAAAGCTCCTTAGGCCCACACCCGTCCGTCGAAGCTCCCCGCCGCATCACAGTTCTCCACCCTACCGCCTTCATGAAAGCCAGAGACGGGATCAGGTGCATAGTCGTCTGCGTCCCATTGCTAAGGAGCTTCGCTCATCGGTTGTATTCGTACACGGAACAACTGCTAGGTTTTCTTATGTCAAGGTTCGGCTGCGGTTGCTGTCTGACACAGTTTATCTGTGATGATCATTAAAAGGAGCGCCACGGAATTGAATACTCGCATACGATACGCACCCGGTCTTGGCGAAGTTGGCCCAGTACCGCATGATTCGACGGCTCAATGTCTTGTCCTCTTCACTGTAGCAGTACGTGTCGTTCAGCGGCTCACCGAACACGAACGGCACCTCCTCACCGTGAATCACGCCCGTCCATTGGGGCCAAGGGTTCTGCGAAGACCTGCGCGCGAACACGTACTGGTACACCGGAATCCCAGCACGCGCAAAGGTGTCTGCCCACCGCACAACAGGACACGTGAAGTGATAGTCACCTACGATCGAGTCCAGGGCCTTCAAGATATCCGCTGCCGCCGACGGTATCTCGCCGGCCGTGTACGTTTTCACAATCTCGGCGATAGGCGTTTGTTCTAGAGACGGATCCAAAGCCTCCAAAACGGCCGTGAAGTTTTCTTTCGTGACTTCTGGGGTCTCATCTGTCACTGGAAATCCGAAGAAGTATTGCAAGAACCAGGAACCTTCGTTTGCGTTAGAACCAAGCATCACGCTGATGTTTCTAGCGAATGAACCCCTGTCCGTAAGTGCCTGAGGCGTATCTGGTAGGAAGACGCCATCCACAACGGGAACGAACGGAAAGTCTACCACTCCTCCGCTGTTCGTTTCATTGTTCACTATGTCTTCGGGCCGCTCACAGCGGAGGCTATCCAGCGTCTCTTGATCCAAGCTGTCCGGGGCCCGCAAAGCTGTAGCCAATTTTTTAGCCGATTGCCGAGCTTTGTCCCTGTCCTGGAAACCCCAAGGCACTGCTGGAGACCCGCTTTGAAGTATGACCCTGTGAAATAGAGACTCTGAGAGCGGTGACAGGACGTGCAGGCCTGCACTGGTGGCGCCGGCGCTTTCGCCGAAGAGAGTCACTCGATCCGGGTCGCCACCGAAGGCCGCCACGTTCCCTTGGACCCACTTGAGGGCCATGTACTGGTCGTATAGTCCGGCATTTCCAGGCAGCGCCTCGTTGCCGAAGGACAGGAACCCGAGGGACGCGACGCGGTAGTTCATCGAGACCACGACGACGTTTTCCTCCGAGACCAGCGTTCGGGCGTCATACACGTCCAGCGTCGAAGTGCCACTGTAGAAGCCACCGCCGTAAATCCAGACGAGGACGGCGAGGGGACGTCCCCCGGACGAAGTGGGTGGACCGGGCGCCCAGACGTTGAGCTTGAGACAGTCCTCACTCATTTCCGTGTTGGCGTTCCACATGGTGCTTCCGCTGAAGTTCCCGTATAGGGTGTCCAACACTTGGAAGCAAGAGTTGGGCTTCACCGTGGCGTCGAGGACGTCCGTCCACGGTTCTTCAATACTTTCGGCGCGGTCGAACCTGCGTTTACCGGTCGGAGGCTTCGCGTACGGTATTCCGTAGAAGACGCGAACTGTTTTGCCGAGAGGCGATTGCGCGATAAAACCCTTCACCGGACCCCAAGCCGTCTTTACTACCACGGTCTCCACGGGGTCTTCGGCGTCTTGATCTTCGACACGATTGGACGCGTCTTCCTCTGGCTCGATCGAGAGGCATCGCAGGACGACGCCGCCGCAAACCAGCAGCGCAAGTAGCGTGAGGTGGCAGGATGCCAAATTTTCGTGAAGCATGTCCTGTTCCTGCGAGAGCGTAGAGAAGTATATATATATATATATATATATATATATATATATATATATATATATATATATATATATATATATTGAAAGACGCAGGCAGACTAGGTACGGCGAGCAGGCAGGGCGAGCAGAAGCGTTTATTCTGCGATGTCTGGCTCCGCTCAGAACCACACCAAGAGAGAGGACGATGATGATGGCTATGTGCAAGTGAGAACGATGATGATGGGTATGTGCAAGTGAGAACGATCAAATGCTTGGAATGTGCTTACAATTTCCCCCCCCCCCTCTGCGAAGCGGCCAACCTGGCCGCCAGTCAGAGATCGGCCGAACGAGTAACAAAAGGCTTCATGCGTGAGACGTGAACTATTTCCGTGCTGCGCAGACGGCGGTCAGTGACAGACTGAAGCGGGGTGACGAGGTAGTTAACTGGAGATGTCTGTCGTACAACGGTGTATGGGCCAACATACCGGTGAAGAAATTTCTCGCAAAGGCCCGACGCTCGAACCGGGGTCCATAGTAAAACCTTATCGCCGGCATTAAAGGCCACGTCGCGTCGTTTTTTATCACAGCGATGTTTTCTCTCCTTTTGGGTTGCTTCCGTGTTTTTGCGAGCAATTTCACGGCATTGTGTGACTCGGGCTGCGAACTCTTCTGGGAGCGAGGTACTGCTTGGAGCCGGTGCAAAGAAAAATGCCGTGTCGAAGACCGAGGAGGCAGATCGGCCGTACACGAGAAAAAACGGGCTGTAGCCAGTTGATCGTTGTACCGCAGTATTGTATGCGAAGGTGACAAACGGTAAAATGTTATCCCAATTTTTGTGGTCAGGATGCAAGTACATCGATATCATGTCAGAGAGTGTTCGGTGGAAGCGCTCGGTAAGGCCATTCGTTTGCGGATGGTATGTAGAAGTGGTTTTATGGACTGTATTGCACGCCTGCAGGACTTCATCCAGGACCTTGGAAAGGAAGGCTTTGCCACGGTCACTCAAAAGGACGCGAGGGGCTCCGTGGCGCAAGACGATGGAGTTCAAGAAAAAATTGGCGATTTCTGTGGCGGTAGCAGAATGAAGAGGTGAAGTCTCGGCGTATCTTGTTTGATGGTCGACTGCAGTGACGATCCAACGGTGACCGGAAGGTGTCAACGGCAAAGGACCATACAAGTCTATTCCGACAAATTCGAATGGTGTGGTGGGACAGGGAAGAGGCTGAAGGAAACCAGCAGGCGGGGATGTGGATCGCTTGCGGTGCTGACACAACGCGCACGAGCCCACGTATTTGGCCACCGTTGTGGACAAGCCAGGCCAGAAGCAGCGCGTCTTGATGCGATCGTAGGTCTTGTGGAAGCCTAGATGACCGGCAGCAATATCATCGTGGAATGCTTCCAAAACTCGAAGACGAAGGCAGCGGGGAAGAACTGGCACCCACTTGTTACCGGTGGGATGGTAAATGTAGCGCTTAAGCACACCGTCCTGAAGGCGAAATTGTCGAAGCTGGCGTCGCAAGCGGCTGTTGGGTGGTTTAGTGACACCGCGAAGGCGATCAATGAAAGACCGACAGTAGGAATCTGCCAGCTGAAGTGAACGTAAATCGGAGTTCGAAGATAGCTGCATTGGATCCAGCGATGCGAGCGATACGTGTTGTGAGGCAAGCTGGGTGTCAGAGTCATTCGAACGCGATGCGGTGGACGTATTGTCACGAGAGAGCGAAAGTGGGCACCGGGACAGCGCGTCGGCATCATGATGACATTTGCCAGACTTGTACGTAACTGTAAAGTCGTACTCTTGTAAGCGCAGTATCCAGCGCGCAAGACGTCCTGACATATTCTTCATTGATGAAAGCCAACAGAGTGCGTGGTGGTCGGTGATGATGGTGAAGTGCCGACCGTAGAGATACGGGCGGAATTTCTGTATCGACCATACGATAGCCAAGCACTCCTGCTCCGTGATGGTGTAATTCCGCTCAGCTGTTGACAGAGTCCGGCTAGCGTAGGCCACAACCTGCTCTTTAGAGGTGGAATCACGCTGCAGAAGGACTGCTCCAATGCCTTGTGCGCTTGCGTCAGTATGGAGTATGGTAGGCGCTCTCTCATCGAAGTGGCGCAGCACTGGTCCGGAAGTCAGGCGTTCTTTCAAAATTTCAAATGCAGATTCGCAGTCGTTGGACCATGAGAAAGGAGCACCAGTGGCCAATAACTTATTTAGCGGAGCCGCTAAGGTAGCAAAGTTGCGTATAAAGCGACGAAAATAGGACGCGAGACCAAGAAAGCTGCGCAACGTCTTTTGGTTGGACGGTCGAGGGAACTGTAGCACAGCTGCGATCTTCTCGGGATCTGGTTGGATTCCGTCTTTGGAAACGACGTGACCGAGGACTTTGATGCTTTTGCTGGCAAATGTACACTTCTTTGTATTTATCTGAAGGCCAGCCTTGGAGAGACATTGTAGCACCTCGTCTAATCGTTGAAGATGTTGGGCAAAGGTACTTGAAAAAACAACGATATCATCTAAGTAACAGAGGCAGGTCTTCCATTTTAGGCCACGAAGAACAGTATCAATCATTCGCTCAAACGTGGCTGGAGCGTTGCACAAGCCGAATGGCATTACATTAAATTCATAAAGGCCGTCCGGTGTGGCAAATGCAGTTTTTTCTTTGTCAGCCTCGTTCATGGGGATTTGCCAGTAACCTGATCGTAAGTCAAGGCTCGAAAAATAGTTCGCCCCTTGCAGTGTGTCTAAAGCGTCATCAATTCTAGGCATAGGATATACGTCCTTGCGTGTGATCTTATTTAACGCGCGGTAGTCAATGCAAAAACGAACAGAGCCATCCTTCTTTTTAACTAAAACGACTGGAGATGCCCAGGAACTCGAAGAAGGTCGTATTATATTTCGCGATAGCATCTCGTTCACTTCTTTTTCAATTATTTCTCTCTCTGATTGCGAAACCCGATATGGGCGACGGCGTATCACACGAGAACCGTCGGTTTCAATGCGATGTACAGCCGCGGAAGTCTGACTCAGTGTTGTGGTACAGCTATCAAAGCAGGCTTTGTGCTTAGCCAAAAGGGCCAATAGTGCTTCAGACTGTTTTGGTGTGAGGTCTGAACCAATGACAGGTCGAAAAGGGAAAGAACGTGAACCTGGAGCTGGTACTGGTGACGAAGACGGGCAGAGTGTCGCGATGGAGGTCAATGGAGAGAAGTCAATCTTTGCCACTGTCATTCCCTTGGGCAGCAGCACAGATTCTGCAGTTGTGTTAGAAACGGGCAGAAAAGCGCAGCCAGAGGAAAACCGGAGGAGGCAAGAGGCGACGAGAATTCCACGGGAGGTGCAGCGAAACGAAGGAGCCACAAGTGCATCACCGTCGGTTACTTGGGTAGATGCGACAGCTATCACGTGTTCGTGACCAGGGTGCAGGACGCAGTCTTCAACAATGACCAAGTTGGAGATCGAGGGTGATGAAACTGGAATGGGCGCATCCGTTGTATCCGTTATGTGAATGACGTTCTCTTTAAAGGATATAACAGCGGAAGCAGAATGCAGAAAGTCCCAACCAAGGATAAGTTCATGAATGCACGTGGGCAACACAATCATCTCGATGTGGTGACGTATACCATCAATAGAAACACGAGCCGTACACTGTCCGTCAGGTTGAATCAGCACGTTATTTGCCCCACGCAACACAGGTCCCACATAGGGCGTTCTGACTTTACGGAGGCGCGAGCACAAGTCACTACGCAAAACAGAAGTGGTTGCACCGGTGTCAACGAGAGCTTGCACAGGAATACCTTCAATAATCACTGACAACATATTAGCTGGGCGAACAGGAGGTATTTTTGTTGGTCGACGGGACGCAGTTTTCCCTCCAAAAACTGCAATCCTTAGTTTTCCGAAGATTGGTCAACAGGACGGGAGATGATTGGACGAAGCGGCGATGCGGAGCGGCGATAGGGCGATGGAGAGCGTCGTCTGGAGGAGCGGTATTCCTGATGTTGACGAGGGGACACTGGAGGAGACGGAGACCGGTACTGCGCGGACGGGTAGGTGTCTGGAGCATAAAGATCTGGTCTTCGGAACCGGTCTCGTTCGAACTCAGCATAGCCTCGTCGTTCCTCTTGCTGGCGGCGACGGCAGTAACGAGAAATGTGGCCTCGTATACCGCAGTAAAAGCAAACAGGACGGGATTGACGCCACTGAGGATACAAGGGTGCAGCAGTCATTCCACCTCGCATAGCAGCCAAATGGCTACTAGCAGTATCCGTAGAGCTAGATGCCCCGGGAGCAGGCGGAATCGCAGCGATCTCCGCATATGTGGGCATTACCGTTTGAACAACCGGTGCTGCCGGTGTCGACCTGGGCGTCACATCGGCGTATGTGGGCATCGGGCGTGCTGGCGGAGCGACCGGGGATGTCGGTGTCGCCATTGCCGCTAACTCCTGCTTAACAAGATTCCGCAGGTCGAATGGTGGAGACGGAGCGGAGGCGACAGTGGACCGCTGCTGTTCAAGGTCTCGAAGTTCTTCCCGGATGATTGTGCGGATAAGGGTTTTTAATTCAGAGGGAGGCATCAGGCGTGGATCACTGTCTTGTTGAAGCCGAAGGGACTGCAACTGGTCAAGGCGTTGGCATGTCGAAATGACGTCGTTAACCGTAGCGGGATTGCCAACAGCCAAGGCGTTGAATGCGATTGGGCCGATTCCTTTAAGGATGTGGCGAACGCGCTCATCTTCCGTCATGTCTTTATTCGCACGGCGACAGAGGGCCAAAACATCCTCGATATACGAAGTGTACGACTCATGTGCCAGTTGTAGACGCACAGCCAGCTTCTGTTTCGCGGCTTCGGAACGACCCGATGAGCATCCGAATATTTGTCGCAGTTTGTTGGCAAAGGTCGACCAATCAACGAAGTCAGTTTCGTGATTAAAATACCAGGTTTTGGCTACGCTGGTCAAATAGAAAGGAAGGTAGCTCAGTTTCTCTGCTTCGGTCCATCGATTGGCTGAACCCACACGGTTGTAAAGGTCAAGCCATTCCTCGACGTCGTCACCGCGAAGACCCGCGAACACGGGCGGTTCGCGCTGAGGGCTGGTGACAGTAGATGAAGAGCGGGCAGCCGCCGGCGTAGGGGCTGTAGCGTTAGGGCTAGGCGTTAGGTCCGATGTCTGCATACCTGTGTGGGTGGCTGGGTGCAATCGGCGACCAGATCGGAGCTCCAGGTGGGAAATGAACGTAGGAGGACGTCGGGATCTTACCCCGGCACTTCCACCACTCTGAAAGACGCAGGCAGACTAGGTACGGCGAGCAGGCAGGGCGAGCAGAAGCGTTTATTCTGCGATGTCTGGCTCCGCTCAGAACCACACCAAGAGAGAGGACGATGATGATGGCTATGTGCAAGTGAGAACGATGATGATGGGTATGTGCAAGTGAGAACGATCAAATGCTTGGAATGTGCTTACAATATATATATATATATATATATATATATATATATATATATATATATATATATATATATATATATATATATATATGTATACAGGATCTTTCAGCTATCGTAGAGCTTCAAATTAAACGAAACACATGCACTACGCACATCGGGCCTAATATTGTTTTAAGCATTACAAAGCTAACGCAGGAGGCATTGACACAGCACGTCACGATACTTTGCCAAGCTGCGTAATTACCACAAGTTATTTAACAATTAAAATAGTAACTCTAAAGAAAAATATTGAATAGAGAAGTTGAAACGCTTGTTCAGCAATGTAGGTTATTTCATTTATGCTAAGACATCGTGCTGCCTTGTTCAATTTTTTTTTTTCAGTTTTGTCCCGAGTGCACAAAATCAAGAATTATAGTTGGCGCAAGATAGTTGAAACACCACGCATATTAGGGCCGTACGCAGAAATTTTTCGGGGGGAGGGGGGGGCACCTTTTTAAAATGGTCATTTTCTGCTCTTTATGCAACGATGACGTATGCATGTGGGAGGTAGTGGCCAGATACTGCATCAGGGTGGCCGATCCTTCTCTGGAGGGGGAGTGCGTTCTCGGCGGTGGTTACCGGTGAGGCCGCACCCCAGGCCTCTTAATGCAGTTCCATCAACGCGCGGATTTTTTTTTTATCCGGTTGGGAGCTGCGCGGCACCGGGATTTGAACCACGGACCTTATACGTGCGAGGCGGATGCTCTAACCACTACGCCATCGCTGCCATACTTATGGCAGGTAATAACCACGGAGCCAAACCACGAGATTGAAGTAACTAGAAAAATAAGAATGGGGTGGAACACATTTGGCAAGCAGTCTCAAATTATGACAGGTAGATCACCACTATCCCTCAAGAGGAAGGTATATAACAGCTGTATCTCGCCGGTACTTAGATACAGAGCAGAAACCTGGAGACTTACAAAGAGGGTTCAGATTAAATTGAGGACGACGCAGCGAGCAATGGAAAGAAAAATGGTAGGCGTAACCTTAAGAGACAAGAAGAGAGCAGAGTGGATTAGGGAACAAACGGGGGTTAAGGATATCATAGCTGAAATCAAGAAGAAGAAATGGACATGGGCAGGGCATGTAGCGCGTAGACAGGATAAGCGCTGGTCATTAAGGGTAAATGACTGGATTCCCAGAGAAGGGAAGCGGGTTAGGGGGAGACAGAAGATTAGGTGGGCAGATGAGATTAACAAGTTTGCGGGTATAAATTGGCAGCAGCAAGCACAGGACCGGGTTAACTGGCGGAACATGGGAGAGGCCTTTTTGTCCTGCAGTGGACGTAGTCAGGCTGCTGATGATGATAATGATGATGATGATGATGATGATGATGCCACGATGAAAAAACTTCGGGGAGGGGAGCACGGCACCGGTGGGCCACCCCTAGCCACGCCCATGATGCACATACACCATCAGTATTTGAATGAAGCATTTAAATCCTCAAAGCTCGTTGAACATGAAAGAGTTTCGAAACTATGGACAGCACGTGCCAGCCTTGAGACGAGCATCGTCAGACTCGCCGCTACATATGCACTGTTCTTTCGCCTGCCTAATTCCCACCCCCACACCATTCCTCCTTTCTTCTCCCTCGGACATCGTCAACAGCTCAGCGCCATGTGAAAGTGAGCACCGAAGCCTTTCGTCGCGAATATGTCAGTCGCGAATTTCGAAACTGCGAGGATCGCGATTCGTGAACTGGCAAGCTTGACATTCAGTTTCCATGGTTATTTGCCTTCGGCATCCAACTCGAAACTAGCAGAATGCGTTTACTTGCTTGCAAACATAAAGGCACGCGCTTTCGAAATTAGAAAGGAATAATCAAATGCCCTATTGGATAAAACTGTGCCAGTGTTTGTCTCTTCCAAGTAGTACGTCCTGGTTTAATCCAGGGTGTGCTTATATACAAAGGGCATAGTTCGCGGTGAATATGCGCTCTCACAACGTCGTGTGTGCCATCTCGTCTTCGTCTTTTTCTAGTGCTGTTTCCTCGTTCAAAATCAACACGTACCAACCAGTGCAACTTAAGACACCAAGCACAGTTAACTCGTAGCCAGTTAACTAGTATTGAACGTCCGCACCGGCGGAGGAAGGGGGGAGCATTGCAATGAAACGCCACCCTCTTCATTCCTCCCCTTCCCAACTCAGTACCCTACGCGCACCTTTGTTACGGTATTGATGGAACCGAAAGGCTGCCAGCAAAGTTATCTTGATTCTGCCGTTCTTTCTTTGTCAAAAAAGCCATGCATCGACGGATCCAGCATCTCTCTCCTTACACCCCTTACTGTTTCTCCGCTGACGTATGTTCGTAAACGGGAATAGTAAGCGATAAGCCCCGAATTCGTGGCACAGCTAGTCCAGCTAGCCCCTGTGTCAGTCCAGCTCTTTGTCTTCAACTTCGCAGCGCAGCCTTTCCCTGCAGTTTGTTCCAACTAGCACCCACAGAAGCTTTTCTGAGAGCATAGAGACTGCCCGAATGTTAACATTTATACGCCACCTGCACTGCATTTGCTCCCTGACTGCAGTGCACGTCCATATGAGGCCACACCACGCAATTTATTGTGATACATGACGGCCAAGTGCAAAGCTGCATGGTACAAACAAAAAAAATCACTCAAGAACTCATGCAGGCCGAGTAACGCCAATTAACGAGCGTAATCAAACTACAGCGCAGAAGGCTTCGCGCAACTACAACGTCATCATTATTTGCAACAAGATTCAGTGATACTTGTACCCATTGTTTTGTGACTTCCAACCACGCAACATGTCGAACGTAAATCTCATCTTTAGAAGAACTTGTTGCTAGGTGATTGAGTTGGTGCATCGTATCACAAAAGGGATAACTGCGTGCTCTTGCTGAAACCCGCGTAAAAGCAGACACAAGCGCAAATGCGTGTGCCTTGCGCTCGCGTGTGTGTATATATATACGTTTCACGGGTGTGAGCGAAGTCATTGCTTTTTATTCCTTTTATGTTAAGATGCAAATCTTATCGTTTACTCTAGAATAGACAGGCAAAATGATAAGAAGCAATGCACACAAGTTTTGATGGTCACGGCTTCCACTACCTGCAGGTTTACGCTGACCTATCACGCGCGTCGCTCTTTCAGACCACTGCGGGTTGCACGTCCGGGCTTTAGCTCCAGCCACGTTGGAAACTTGATTGATTGATTGATTGATTGATATGTGGGGTTCAACGTCCCAAAACCACCATATGATTATGAGAGACGCCGTAGTAAAGGGCTCCGGAAATTTCGACCACCTGGGGTTCTTTAACGTGCACCCAAATCTGAGCACACGGGCCTACAACATTTCCGCCTCCATCGGAAATGCAGCCGCCGCAGCCGGGATTCGAACCCGCGATGCGGGTCAGCAGCCGAGTACCTTTGCCACTAGACCACCGCGGCGGGGCAACTTGACTGCTTAAGTATAAATATATATATATATATATATATATATATATATATATATATATATATATATATATATATATATATATATATATATATATATATATATATATATATATATATATATATATATATATAGAGCATCGAACGCGTAATTCGAAGGTCGTAGGTTCGATTCCTGCTCACAGTTGGTAATTTTTTCATCCACTTTTCTTTCTTCTTTCTTCTTATTTACATTCCATTGGTTCTAATAACTTCCCCTGTACATTCCTTGGCATTACTGTCTGTTATATCTCATATATATATATATATATATATATATATATATATATATATATATATATATATATATCATTTCTCTTAATTTAGGGTCTAACAGAGCCCTGTGTGGTTAACGTTCTGAAAGCTAGCATACCTGTTTCATTACGCCTGTCGCCATCGCACGTACCCATTTCCATACAACACGAGCGCGGCAGATGGAGACAACATAAGAAAAGAAATTGCAAGGCACGCAGACAAGGAGCCAAGAGAGAAGATCAGGATCACACTGACGCTGACTAGCATGACGATAGTTATAGCGCGAGAACAGAACGACAACGAAGGGACACGAAGGATTAACTGAAAGGCGTCGTTCTTGCGTAACCAGTAAACCAGTTGGCACCTTTAAGGGTGTTCTGCCGTGTCTATACGATAAAGGTGTTTTGGTTTGTCAAAACACTCTTATCGTAGAGTGTTGTAAACTGGTTTACAGTGTACGCAACGTAATCTTTACGGACGCAACGTGCGCAGTACTACAGTCTGAATCTTGCTTGGAGGGTCACTTTCGCTATGATACCGAGAGTTTCTTTTTTATGATACAGAGAGCTTTTTTTTTTTTTTAGAGCTCTATGAGGCTCTGGGTGTAAGAACAGAAAAACGTTGGTGTAGCGCACAGCTCGTACTGAATGCAATTTAAATTACGTCGCTAAATCAAAAATCCTCCGGAAGACTTGCGGAATCACTCACCACGGTATAGGCGTGCAAATGCGTCTTCCTCAACAGTTTTCTCCGGACTCGGGGTGAAGCTCAGGCCCCGGTCGTGTGATTCCCGTAAATGTCAACAACAAGCAGGCGCCCTTTCTCTTTCCTTTACTTGTTTTTGTCAGTGCCTACTTTTTTTTTTTATCAGTGCCGTTGCTTACGCGTCTCTGTTGACAGATGAAAACGGAGAATGAGATGGGCCACTCCGTGAAAAGTGACAGCTGAGCAACTCACCTACATCACAGTGTAGGAGGCACGCAAGACGAACGACAGTTATTGTTCTCACAATCCAACCTTATCATTGTCTCATGTTTTCTCTAAGTTTCTGTGCGTTCTAAGTGCGTTCTCAAAAACGGTAACAGTGTAAAAAGCAACGACGAAACGGTTAGGAAATAACGGCCCACTTTGTTTATCAAACGCACTAAAGGCACGATACCAATAATGAAAAAGCGAGATAAGGATGAGCTAGAAGTGCGCGGGGTTCCCCGTCGCGTGGGGGAGGGGGGGTGAAGGTTTGCCGCAGCGCGCACCCTCTCCCTCCTTTTTTATTATGTCAATGTATGAGGCTGGCTTTGCACTCCCCTCCTCCAGTTCCAGCGCTTCTCTTCACTTTTACGTCATTATCTTCGGCGCACTTTGCGTCCCCCCTCCTAGGTGTTTAAAGGAGAAGCCACCCCCACCCCCCCCCCCCGTGTGAGCGTGCCTATGATGATAAGGTTGCTTCATGAATACAGGCCCCTAAAGCACTCCGAGTTCGCAGACGACAAAGTCAGGGGTGTAGCCAAACATTTTTCGGGGGGGGGGGGGGATGCCTCTTTGAAATAGTAATCGTTTGCTCTCTATGCTTTGGCGGAAAAAAATTCGGGAAAAAAAGGGGGGGGGGGGGCAGGATCTTGGTGTGCCACCCTCTGGATATATGCCTGGACAGAGCGGTATCTTTATAGCATACCTTCCCTTCCTGTAGGCGCTATCACCTCCTCGTCGCTTGTTTCTTCATATAGCACTTTGACAATGTTCGCAATAAGTGTTGAACATATCACTATTTCGCGATTTTCGGCGGCACAGTGTTATCTTCGCTTGCGCAGTCGAAACCGCGCCAATTGAAGTCAGTAGACCGCTTCCGTACTTATGCGGAACATGACAGAACGGACGTACGGCAAAGCGGTGTATGAGACAATTCACAGCTGATATTCCTCGTATGTGGACCAATCAAGAGCTTATTTCCTCACGACGTCACAGTGACCATACTGCCGGCGTCCCGAATCGGCGCCGAAAAGGCAGCAAGCACCAGGGAAGTTCTTTCAGATGTCAGTTTAGGGGCCCTTCAAATCTTACACCCCCTTGAGAATACATTTACTGGTACGCTCCTTCATTAGAAAGCGTACACTTGGTGCACCAAAGTGTGGACACCAAACGCTTGAAAATTCATGTGTTGCTTGCACGCCTCCACCACGCGCGAGCACGAGGGTAGAATCAATTGAGGCATACGTTTCTAAAGTGACAGCTCGCTCAGCGTAGCAGTAAAGCCACACAATATGAGTTGTGGTTATAATTTTTCCGGGACAAGAAAATACCTAGATGATGAATACATTGGATGGATGATGGGCACTTTGTGCAATTTATGCGCAATTCTATCATTAAGGCTGTTTGTTATAAGAGCATATGAGAATTTGTAACACTCTCTTAGAGGTGTCAAACAGTCATAATAACGCGAGAACGTTTCTTGCCGCCCACCCATGCTCACACGTACCACAGCTCCCTCCTCACCCATTCCAAATTTAACGCGAATTTGCGGCCACCAAGACCAAATGCTGCTGATCATTATGGTTCAAGCTTCCATATTTCCCCGAAGTTCTGACCTAATGCAAGTACATATATAATTATAATATATGTGTAGCGCCATCTGAAGATTGATTCACGTTCATACGTAACACTGTTATACAAACCAGGGCGGTAACTAGGGAGGGACCGGTAAAGCGGGTTCTGACAACTACCCAGTGTTTTCGTGCATTAAATTTTTGGGGTGTACTGAAGTATCTACACGCCTTCACATCAACTATTAGTTGCCAAAGTTAGCCGTTGTACACATAAACACCCCCCCCCCCCCTCCAATTATTGAATACGGTCCTGATACCAATATGTACACCATCACTCCATCATAAGATAGTTATAAAAGTATGAGGATGTGTAACATTTTCTTACAGGTGTTACACAGCTATAATAGCACCCTAATACAAAAATGCACACCAATATAATTCTATCATGAGGGTGTCATAAGAGCATGAGGGCATGTGAGTGAGTAAAGCAACTTTATTGGGTCCACGATAGGGTATGAAACACTTTTTAAGGCCTGTTACGCGGTCATAATAACACTGCAATAAAAAAAAACGCGCCACATAATAATTTCCTCACAAGGGTTTTGTAAGTGTTACGTCATCCATCGGAAACTGAGCAGAGAATTTACTTTAGCGACACGTATAATACTGCTCTTATCGCACGGTTGAGTTGTTGACAATAAGTCGCACGTAATCGTGGAGCTGCATTCAAAAATACTTTGATTGATATGGGGGTTTAACGTCCTAACTCGTGACATTTCCGACACGAGTCTCATGAATGTGAATTTTGAAATTCCCACACAGTTCGAGCTCGACGCAGTTCGGTTACAAGCTTGTACTAGCATAGTACATTTTTTTTTTCACGTTAGTATGCCCGTTTTGAATAAATAACACAGGCTTAATGATGGCGCGAAATGCTTTCAATAACTCCTCAAGTTCAGCGTTCACAGCTCATTATGCAGCCATAATTAAACTGTTCTTTTTTTTTTTTTTAGTCTGCGTAAAGTGTCCCTTCGGGAACAAAATATGATTACTTGAATCTATATGGGTAAAATTGTGTCTTCCCGAAACAATAACAGCGAGGTTCTGGTGTTCATAGTGCAGCGATAATTACATTGGAGTGAATCAAATTGTTTTTCAGGGATTCTCACAACAAGTTTGCTTCTTTTAAAAGGAATTTACAGGAGATACGGTCGAGTCCAGTGATCCATCCCAGTGGAAACATTCCGCTGGATGCGCTACAAACAACCAAAAACAAATTGCGAGGGAAAGCAGTGCAGAAACAGTTCGTATTGAACCCCAAACGTGACTTGTTTGTCCAAAGCGAACCGAAGCGAGCACAGGGGCGGGGCGCGAACTTTTTTCTGCGCGCTGTCCCAAAGCAGGAACCGAAAGTAGCTAAACCTCCTCTGACCTGACCTGCATGGATGCGTCGCGACCATCAGGTAGCGAGATCATATAACAAAATCGGGTTGCTCCGTAATAATGACTCACTGGATCCATTTCGAAGCCCGCTGACGCACGTCCCTGAAAGGTCCGCGTAGCTCCGCGCGAAACTATGTCACGACGGGGAAGTTGTGTAGGTCGCAAAAAACAAAACAACGCGAAACTACGCTCTCTCCTCCGAAAGCCGCATCGCCGGCGTCATCAGACAAACATGGCCGCTCAGCATTTTGTCTGCTTTAGCTTGGCAAGTGGTTGAAGCAGCTTTCGCGTATCACCCCTTCCTATCCTTATGTTGGGGCCGTCCGGGCCCTCGTATTAGGTCCTCTTCTGTTTAATCCCTTCCACGTAGTCATGAATGCAGACATCGAAAGTTTCATCAGCAGGAACTGTCACTGGAGCAAGCTTCCCGACAGCGCGAAAAGGGTGAGCCCGGTGTCAGCTGTTTTCGTTGATCCTTTCTCAAATTCCCGTTTTTCTTTGACTGTGTTTCGCGGATTTAACTTTGCCGCCAGCAGTGCTGACATACGGGAATTCCCTTTCTCTGTATCCTAACGTGCGATGGTCTGTAGCTTACAAATCTTCATCTATTTCGCTTTTCTTTCGAGCTCACTGAAAACGTGCTTTCCGATTCGCTCTAACCCGAAAAAATAAAATGCGTGGACGAGGAGCACTACGTCGCATCTACTAGCGAAGGAAAAAATCTTTATCACTCCTGAACAGTCTCGCTGACGGGACTTCTCCAAGCATGTGGTTCGGATGAATACCAACTGAAAACTTTAACGGCGCAATGAATGCTGATAGAAACCTAAGGCTCAGAAAAGATCTGACGTGCGTGCAACGAAGGACTGAATGCACGGATCCACGGAGTTGTTGACGTTCCGCGAAGCACCAAATCAGACGAGAACGTATTGCAAATACGGTGGCAGTAGTAAATACGCGTTTGTAATTCAACAAGGCTATGTGCGTACCCGTGAACGTTATTGCCGGTCAATTTATGTGTTGCTCTTACTAACCTGGCGAGCATCGAGGACATGTGTTCATCACGTGCCCTCTCGTCGAGCCGCGCAATCGAAATTATTTGTACTTATTTACTTATTAGTTTCTTTCGCGTGATCCAAGTGTACGATAAGTGATCCAGGTTGATGCTAGGATTGTTCAACTGTTCGAGAGACGAGCACTGTGCCCCTGCAGTCTGATTGAATGAAACGTAGTGTAACGGTGCTCTGCTGCTGACCCAAAGGTTGCGGGTTCGATCGCGGCCGTGGCGGTCGCAATTAGATGGAGGTGGAGATAGAGATGTGCGACGTCAGTGCTCGTCAAAGTTCACCGGATGGTCGGTATTTCCGGAGATTTCTACTACGGCGTCTGTCGTAACCATATCGTGGTTTTGGGACGTTGTGCTTCTGATATTATTATTGAGGTGATAGAATGGACCAAGAGTGGCACTCGTTTAGTTGAATTGCGCGAATGAAAAAAAGAAATGAAAAACGTGAAAAAGTAAGTGACTGTCCAAATAAACTCTATAATTCTACTGTTGCCTTGGAGCTTGAATAACGCAGCTGCGCCTGTCAGTTTGACTTCGTGTTGAGATAGTGCAGTGTTTTTTCTTGTTTCTTTGCTGAAAGTTTGTGATGGGATAACATCAAAATTAACAGAGGGACAGTGCGAAATTAAAAACTGATTATCAGGAAGGAAGACACGACACAGGCGCTGTTATTATGTCTCAACTGTGCAGCCCATTCCTTCATTGTGTGCTAGTGCTCTGTCATGATCAATACAAGAAGTCCAATCTGCTCTCATGACTTAATGACATGCTCAGAAACGAAAAGTTCGACAGTGTACTCACTAGCCTTCTCCGATGTTCTTCGAAACAGCTGCTTGGAAATTCAGAAAAAGAGTTTGAAAAGGCCGTCTTCCAGTACAGCATCAAAAACCAGTTGCGTTTCCGTGGAAACCTCGGTAAGCTGCGCTCTTTTTTGCTAAATAGCATGCCGTTTTCAGGTGCCTCATATCTGGTAAAGCGTTACTTCACCTATAACTCGTTGGTTAGTGTAGGAAGATAGATAGATCTTGTGCAAATTTGCCCTTGTTTTGTGAAGGCTGCGCCATACAAAATGGTAACGGCAGATAGAACGTACTCGGTTTATCAACTGCTTGGGGTGCTTTTATAAGGGCTGTGATAAGCCGTGACCCTGTTGGAGCGAAAGCTTCCATACTCTCCTTTGAAATTGTAGACCTCCCCTGTCTGATAGTGTGGCATCAGCGTTGCAGTGAAAGAGACCAGCCGTATGGGAGGGTTTGGCCAGTCGACTTTCATTTCGCTGATTTAACAAAGTTCACATCGAGTTGCATCTTATTTGTTCAGTGCGATTCTTTCATGCTCGTGCTATTTACTGTTTATGAACGTCTGTTGTCCTTGCCGTCTGGTAATCTTAATGAGTTCGTACGTTAATCTGAACAGTTTGTACGTTGGTGTTCTGACTCATTCGACGATGTAAACACAAATTTTTTCGTGTGGGGAAGACGTGATTGGTTATTGCTTAGCGAATTGGTGCCTGCATGTATAGACTCAGTGAGTGATTCGGTATGCACTTGCTCCTTGCCTCTTTTTACCACCAGTGCGAACGTATCACCGGGATGAAAAGTCCTACTACGACAGCGTTCTCCAGTACAGCCGCAGTCACCTGATGCTTTACCCGTACCACCTGTCCGACTACATTGTCACGAGAATGCGCATCACCCCGTTTCAGTATTACATCTCCATTATGCAGGTAAGTCATTAGAGTATGTCAAAAGGCTCTGACGGGATACTCATTGCACTGATGGTTCTGCCAGTGCTTGTGAAGTTAAAGTAGTTGTAATTGAAGACCCTGTTTAAGGTCTAATATCAGGATGAGCGGCCTATGATAGTCATAACCAGAGAAGAACACTAAAGTTAACTGTAGTAAATGTGACAGCGTAAGGAAATTGCCATCATGAATCACAAAGCACAAGGAAAAAAAAGAACAATCTAAAGAAATAACATAAAAGTGATAAGTAAAATGGTGATAAAAAGCAAAAGAAGGCACATTTAGGTAAATACAGTAATAATCAAGCCTTACGAGCCTTTCTTTGCTTGTAATAAGCAACAGAACAGTAATAATCTAGCCTTTAGAACTTATTTTCACTAAAATTGAGCTTGCTGTTCTACATTACCTTTGTAGCGCTGCCCGTGTGCTCTGATGTGGCCAATCAAAGGTGATATTTGCTGTAGATACGAAGCTAATTAAGTAACCTACATGCAGAAACTCTATCTCGCTCGTGAAAATAGTTCCTCAGTTTTTAATACTGATCTTGGTATGTTAATGAACGAAAGTGAGAAGGCTATGAAGTTTTTGGGACATAACTTGAACACCAGACAGCTCAAAACGGGGGTAATCGGAGACAACTCGAAAAGATGTTTGTCTGCAGTGCCTACCGGTGCTGAGATGTATACTTGATACTGCATTTGTAATCTTCGCATTACAGGATCTAATGGAGCAGGAAAGAAGCTATGACTCATTGCCAAATTTTACTGCTGCCGATTGTAAGTGGCTGCATTTTTCTTCTTTTTCTCTGTCTGCAACGGTCTTAATTACTGGGGGGAAACCGCCATGTGATCACTAATGTTATGTACAAAGGGCAGTGAGATGAGCTATATTAATGGGGTGAACATGTCACCACCTCATTTGCCGCGGGAACCTTTGTAGTGTTCGCGTGTAATTTTATGTGAAGTCGTGCTGCCGGTTACGCTACTTTAAATCTCTTGTTCTGATGTGACTTGTTCCTAATGGACATACATAACTTTCGCTGCTACTTTCAGTATTATCAGTAGTCAAGTGATTTCCGAAGCATCGATAGTACCATTTATGGTGGACTGTCTGTGGTATCAGTGCTTATACAGCAATATTGGTCGAGTGGATGCCATAGGTCGGCAATGAGTGGTGGAGTTCGCTCTGGCTCACTCACGACACATACGTTGCACTGAGAGCTCACTCAAACTCAGACTCGCCAATATTTACATACTTCAACCGGACACCCTCGCTTTCGGACTCGCGAAAAATTTGCCTCAACTGGACTCACTCAAACTCACACGCACCACCCGATCTGAGTGTGAGTGAGCCGACTCGTGAGTAATTTCGCTGACCAATGGGTGGTGCTAACGATTCATTACGCTGCAGAAAACGTGAAGTCACGCGACACAAAAAAAAAATGCTAACATGGCAACATAAGCTCCTTCCTATTCACATAAAAAGAACGTTATTAAGAAAAATGAATTGCAACATGAAGTTCGTCATGAGAGGGTGTTGAATCAATGGAAAAGTGGCAAAATTAAATTAGATAGTGGAGTTGACAATTATGAGTCACACTAGTGTCCATGAGGTACACAAAGGAGTGGTGGTTAACTAATTATTATAATCAGCTGGGGCTCTTTAGAACGCATGTAAATGTGAGTGAATGGAGGAAGTTTTGTGTTTTATCGGTATCAAAAAAAATGGCGGCGTGGCAGCGAATGGGAGTCACACCCTCACTCATGCTTAGCATATTGCTTGACTACCGCAGTGGGTATGTAAGTTCAAGTCAGTGCTTGCTAGTCCATTAACTTACAGTGCGCTGTAGCTTAGTTCAGCATGTCCATCTAGTGCCCTTGACAGATTGTTCACAGCCACACACGTTAAGTGAACTGCTTGACATTACAGGCTTGAGATTGCTTGGCATAGGTCGTAATCAATACATCGACCTGATGAACCGCTGCAGGTCATCAAAGGTGAGTCCTACTTACGACCATCACTCAAGTCACACCTTGCTAACCTGTTGTTGGCACCTTGTCACCAGTACACTCAAACCTCAATATAGCAAAACTCGGGTATAACGAAATAAATGAAAAATAGTCTTGCAATAAATATAGCGCTAGTAATACAGTCAAACTCCTTTATAAGAGACACTAATGTAAGAGATAGATGTGTATAAGAGATACCAATGTGCATACAGTAAAATATGGGTGAATAAGAAAATGAATACGTGGTACCCTGTTTATAAGACACATCTCCTATAATAGACGAAAATTGCTGCCCGAAGCATGCCACTATAAAGGGGTTCAACTGTTTACCTTTATAATGAATTTATTGGATATAATGAACCCATTTTCGTGTAAGATGCAACTTTGGTATAATGAGGTTTGAGTGTATGGGGCAAAAGCAAAGCGAATGCTATCAGATCCCAGCTAACACGTTTGCATAAGACAGCAAAACAAAACAGTTTGCATATATAAAGACAAAGTTCTCGTATTCCACGTTCACATGCTTTCCGGAATGTCTTGTTTACAAGAAACGACTTTCATAATTTCCAGATTCGCATCCCTGCATTGCATGCTTGCTTGAATAATGGCGACACATGTCCAGAAATGGTGCCAGAATGGGGGGGGGGGGAGAGGCTGTTTTCACTACAGTTTGGGTTTTTTCATGGGGGTGTGGTGGCAGGGTATTCATGTGTTGTGTTTTGAAGAGTTCTAGAGGATAGTTTACTGCTATTTATGTCAATTTCATTACAGCGTTTCCGACGTAAATTTAATGCCAGTTTACTGAACATTTTCTTTTGCACTTGCTGTAGTACTTGAACAAAGCACTTCAGTTGTCACGCGTAAGTATTGACTTTTGAAACTCTAACAATATTTATTTTTTTACAGTAGCTATAAATTCGTAAATGCATTAAATGGACATCCTGTTGATAGTTTTTATAAACAATCATAATTGCACTGATGTGCTAGAGGAAAACATATCATTATCTTCATGATTGTGCTCTTCGTTTGCTGTAGAATCAAAGCCACATGTGCTGATTTCTGAGTGCTCCCATCGTGTACAACTTGGTCTTATTTTGTGCTTGCTGACTTCCCCGATTTAATAACGCCACATGATACTGTGTTATCCTTGACTGCCATTTCATTTTCTCAGCATCTATTCCGTTACTCTGACACACCGCCAGTTGCCTTTGTTTTATGTATACCTCTATTTCACGAATCCATTTTATCCTTTTAAGCTGCTCCAAGTTCTTGGCTGGTGTTTAATTTCAAGTCTTAAAGCGTACTCGTGCCGGCTGCTCGCTACAGTTGTCCAAGCAAGTTGGTCACTGGGCGACCAGTCACAAACAATCATCAATGGAAGCTTCTTTCGAAAAGCACCCGTTACAACCAGCTCACTTTCTGGTTGATTTCGCAGTCATGCTGTCTGTGGCAGTGGGGCCAAATCCCACAGAAAAAAAATTTGGTAGACTCCACGCCTTGTGGGAATCAGTTTTGTGTGAAGCTGTCGGCAAGCAATTATGTACACTGAAAATTTTGGCTTTCAGCCAATTATTACGCGGTGAATTGATGCGGTTTTGTAAGGGCAGCAGTTTTGTGCACGTACTGGCAATGTGTTTTGGCTTACCGGAAATGTCAACTACACTGGCGTTTAAGGTAACTTATAGTCTGACGTAACAATAGCATTGACAGTAGAGCAAACTTGACAGTTCGATTGAAACAACATGCACGTCACGCTGCAATGATGTGAATTTCATATGGAACTTTTGTTAGTGTATTCCTCAGGGTTCGAGCAACACTTTAACATAGCTTGCTGAATCATAGAAATGCAAATGTGTTGTTAATTAGATTGCTTTAGAAGTGGAGCCAACACTGGAGCCGCAATTGTAGTTAACCCGACATGACACCTGTATCACTGGAGTACTACTTATGGTATGCTTTTTGCTTTGCTATAAAATTAGATTGCCAGCACTGCAACTACAATTTGTATTGCACCGACATTACGCTTGCACGTGGTCTTGTTTCAAAGCAATTTCAAGACCTGGCATGGCTCAGTGGTACGATACCCGACTGCCATGCAGAATGCATTGATTCGATCCCTGCTGGGATCCTCATCTTTATTCTTTGCATTCGTCAACTCTTTTGTCAATGCTCTATCATTTAAATTGCCAATGTCTGCTGTGCCCGAGCAGCTGTGAATGACTGTGGCTGATACCCGTATGTCACGGGCCGGATCGCAGTTCATATAGCATACTGCGGCTGCTGGTATAAGGGAGTGTGCCACAGTTGTCTGGAGGCGAGGGGTTGACAATGTGTGCGACAGGTTTTTCATATTATTCATGTCATGACCAGCCAGTTGTGTTCGTCAGACCCTCTTGCCCTTACATATCAGTTTTCGTCTAGCAGCAAGCTAGGATGGCTATCACAAGAGAAAGGAAGGAAGAATGACAATGCAGTTGAACGTAGGTGGCTTAGTAGATTCCTAGATAGATACCTACACAGCAACGCTCAAAGTGCCATAGAAATGCTTCGCACTTAAAGAGTGCCGTTTTACTCATTTGTTCCTGTAGTTGGTGCTCTTATCTGAGGCAATGCTTCTTCTTTGTTTCTTCTTTCGAGGTAGAAATTCTTTACGGTGCGACGAAAGTCTGTACGCGACCTTCTGCCGATGAAGCCGGTGTCAGACATTCCCATTGAGCCCTGGTGGTACATCAACGTTGGCTACGTCACGGAAGATGACATCAAGGTTGTGATCGCCATTTCTTGCTTGTGTCACATTCTTGTTAGACATTGTAAGATGAAACATTCTAATCAATCTATGCTAGGGTCCAACAACTAACCTTTGGGTCAGCTTTTTTGCCCCGCCGCGGTGGTCTAGTGGCTAAGGTACTCGGCTGCTGACCCGCAGGTCGCGGGTTCGGATCCCGGCTGCGGCGGCTGCATTTCCGATGGAGGTGGAAATGAAGGAGGCCCGTGTGCTCAGATTTGGGTGCACATTAAAGAACCCCAGGTGGTCTAAATTTCCGGAGCCCTCCACTACGGCGTCTCTCATAATCATATGGTGGTTTTGGGGATGTTAAACCCCACATATCATTGGGTCAGCTTTAAAGCAACAAGCGACACTCTTGTTTCTCTTCCAAACGCTTCTTGTCAAGCACTTGCTTTCTGGATATTCAAAAAACGTGTTAAAAAAATTAAACTAATGTAGAATCAATAATTATGATTCACGTTCAGAGTGATATTTGATATTTATGATATCGGAGCATAAGCTTATTTAAAGTAATGGTTAATTGACTGTTTCAAAAAGGTACTGACACAAAACTTTGAGCCTGTCATTTTCTTGCTGCAGTTTGTTGCTGGGGTCCTGTAAGTCACAACACAGCACATCGTTTGCGGCACTGCACTGCTGATAATTAACAACAGGCTTCCTTTTACCGACCAGTCTCAGTTTCAATTTGAGAGAGCTCCAAAAACGACAAGTCACCGGGTGCAACTACCGCCACCTAGCGTGCCCAATGCTCAACCACCTCAGCACACAGAACTGTGGTGCGCTTCAGCGTGGTCCGCATCAAGAAGTCCTTTCGAACAGGAATTGGGAAAGCAGTGTCGCCAAACACAAAACTTCCAGTGCGTGTGCTGCAGCCACCAACTCATGAGCAGCCGCCGAGAAGTAGTCGGCTGTGAAATTGCAGCAAAAAGTAATGGCAGCTGTGATTACATGATAACTTGTTGTATTGGCTGCATCGTGGTAATGTGAGGTAGGTAGGGGGGTCACCGTCGAGTCCACTTTAAATGTTTCAATTCCGCGAGGTACGGCATGTAGCACTTGATTGTGCACACAAGCTTGAAAATTTTTGTAAAATACCTTCCCAACCATATTCACTGTTGATAATATACTCGTGATATACACATATTCACAGGAAACAATCTTACAGGCTCTCTCACCCGCAAAAATTTGTTTCAATACCCCTTTAAACTAACAATTAATTTATCTTAAACTTTAACCCGACTGGGCTAGAGTAACAATATTGTACAAAAGCTTGTATTTCTAAGTGGACGCTCATTTTACTAACAAAAAAGATCACTTCGTTTTGTGCAACTCTTCGATTGCAGGTTGTCTCGACCGCTGAGAAGGCCGTGATTGACAAAGTGATAGACGACGGACCACAGAGGGCGGGAACACTGAAAGCAGAACATGTGAGAAGTGCGTGCCTTTTGTGCTTTGCTTCTGAAATGTTTTTAATTTTGGATAATTTCGTATAAAATAGCTCCAGTGTGAGTAGTTGTTTTGGGGTCAGCACTAAAAAAACATTTTTTTTCAGCCCTAGCTGGCTAAACTTTGTGTAGTGTCGGAAAGTAGATGATGGAGACTGTCATATGAAACTATAATGAAGACTAAGTATGTGCTAGAAGTTTACTTGATATTGAAACAAAATGTTTATTTGAAGCCTAATCTGAAGCCTACCTCACTTGTGTAATAACAGTACTGACTGTTGCTGGCCAGCTGTGGACTAATCTTGGCTATTGGCTGCTTTAATAATGAAATACATAATGTATTGTGTAATAACATTGTCCTACGTTACATTGTGTACTTTGATAACATCATCACACAATGTGATGATGCCATTGCACACATCAAATTATTCAGTTTCATGACATAATGACGTCACAATGAAGTAGAGAAAATAGTGGTGACATCTTATGTCAAATTATGAAATCACACAATATCTTGTTGTAATGGTGTCGCATGATGGGAACGTCGTGATTGTTGTTAGGATCTCAATTCTGTTGTCGCATCCGGGCATGCCATGCTTTTGCATTCAATATAGTTAAAAAGTATATATGTCGGCGTAACTATTTCCAATATTGTGTCCTTCACATTGCTGTTACAACACTTTATGCCTGCATTTGCGTGTACGCAGTGCTGTGTTATTGATGTGCATGCTGATTTCTGACACCACCTTTTTCAGGCCTCTACTTGAAAGGTTTGGTATACATTGACGTCCCCCTAGATGACCATGACTGTGTTACTGGTGAGTCGACAATTACTAGGTTGCACAGTACAGTTGAAGCACGGACATGAAACAGTTTTATAAACGCGATAGCATTAAAAATCTAATTTTGCAGAATTTAGATGGGGGCATTATTGGTTGTGAGCAAAAAATCAACATTGCCCGTAACCGAAAAATTAAGATGCAAATAGCATGAATGATCAAATTTTTTGGTTCAAATAAGAATCGAACCCAGGCTTTCTGCATGGTAAGCCATGTCATTCCTTGAAACTGCTCTGAAATAAAATACTATGTGAATGTCATGTAGTCGTAGGAGTCTTCTTAAAGCATGTTAATATTGCATAGAATCACACCAGGCGTCAAAACATATGAACTTCTCAACAAGCGGGTGTTTTAAAAACTCTCCCATTATAAAACGCTCCGACACATTTAATTATCACCATCAGCAGAATCATCAACAAAGTTAGCAGTTGCGTAGGTTTGTGGCTTGCCTTAAGTAGCGCTGCCCTTTGCTATTATTGCCAAGGAAAAAATTACAACATAGTGAGCACTGTGCGACTCTACTCGCAATAGGCATT
The DNA here is from genome assembly GCF_013339725.1 of Rhipicephalus microplus. Classification (NCBI taxonomy): domain Eukaryota; kingdom Metazoa; phylum Arthropoda; class Arachnida; order Ixodida; family Ixodidae; genus Rhipicephalus; species Rhipicephalus microplus. Next base: position 118,774,311 of record NC_051167.1, read on the forward strand.
CTACGATAGTTTGAAATGGCCCACGCTATGCACACAGACGTTTGTTTTCCTGCGGAACGGTTGAGGCATGCGCCGAGAACCAAAGCCAGGCAAGCAGCCGAGAAAAGGATACATGCGAGACCGGTTACGCTGTCGTGCCACGTCATAATGTTGAAGGGTGAAGCTCGAGCATCCTCCAAACTTTGTTTTTTTTTTATCTTTGCATTCTGTGAGCATAAAATAAAGCATGAAAGTTCAACATTGCCAACTTATTGAAGGAGCACGAACCATGTTTTTTATGCTGCAGTCTCTTTTGACATCTCAGATCATTTGATGGTAGTGTCTGACAACACAAACACTTTTAGACATGGCTTCATCACTACTAAGCAATCTTCTTTAACATCTGCTGTATAGCTGCACTTGAAAACATCTTTGTGTATAGTACGGCATTATTTTGTGCTTGAAGAATACTGTGCGTTGTTTTGCGTGTGACAACACATATATGTTGTTTTTTATGTTACTGGTAGCTCTGTTCATGTCTAACCACTTTTTTTTTTTTTTTTAAATACACATTTGCAGTGCCTCCCCTGGAAGGTTTTGTGATGAACAGAGTACTGGGAGATTATTTTGAGACGCTGCTGTACAAAATATTCGTTTCTATCGATGGGAACACCCCGCTTTCAGAAGTGAGTGTAAATGTGATGTCTTGAGCATGTTGTTCATTGTTTCATTTTTTTTGTTCATTCTCTCTCATGCCTTTTAATTGATAGCATCTGTAATTTCGACTGTGTTTTGCTTTAATGCATTAGGTAGTTAAATTGGTTGTAAATGCAGCAATCTGCCACACTCGAACACTGATATAATGAAATTTCATTTATAGCGAAGTAACTGAAGAATTGCCTTGCTATAGATATAGTGTTAGAAATATACCTTTATAACAGATTATCGGACATAACGAATTTATTTTCATGTAAAATGCAACTTTATTATAATGAAGCTTGTTTGTATAACCATGTCAAATAATACTGCCATCATGTCTTCATTGCAACGGCTAAATAAAAGAGTAAAATTCGTGTACTGATGTTTAGATTAAGGCAACACCCCTTCCATCACAGTCAAAAGTACAATTTTGGCAGTTAGTACTAATTGTTATTATTTTCTTTGGAACGATTGTTGTGCTTGTCATTGGCATAATCTAGTGACATTATTCAAGTTGTCAGTGACTGTCATAATTCATTGTGAAGTTGCAATAGCCAAAACAACATTCACTTTATTCCCGCAGTGACAAAAAAAATTTTTTTTTATGCTCTAGCTTATAGATCACTTCAGATGAGGATGTACGGAAACTTTCCTAGCCTGAGAACTCTTTTCTATTGTCCATCTAAAAGGGTACCGAAAATGTTAGAGGTGTAACACAGATTTCTAGATGTGCTCTATTAGCTGACACTTGATTGAGGTACGATGGGATTAAAATGTAGGAAAAGCTTCACTTAAACTATCATTTAAAGCTGGAAGTGGTAATGTTAGTCTACATCATTATGTGGTGTACTTCACTCCATGTAGAAAATGGTCCATCGTTTAAAAAGAAACACCTGAGTAGCAATACAATGAATAAATAAGATGAGAACGTTCATTTGCCTTTATTAGAAATTAGGTGGTGCTGTCAACAGCTCATGGATGTACGCGGAATAAATTTTGCGTCAGCCTTCCCGCTGCTCTTTAACAAATTGACAGATTGCTAAGTGCGGGTTTACACTGTGCTGTTTTTCTAACATAATGTCACGCTTGTTGCTTGAAAATGGAGTTTGACAGCTCTCTTGCGAAGTAGTGTATTTGACGCCTGCCCTTTTCTTCTTTCTTTTCTTTTTGTCTCAGCTTGCCAGTGTTTTGAGGATCGATGTTCAACTTGTAAAGGTCAGTGCTTGCAATGCTCTCAACATTGCTTAACAGTAAAACAGTAAAACAGTCAGCATCGCACTGGCAGCCCCAAGCCTGACGGGAGTGCGAAGCGGGACGACCTTCTTGTTTGTCATCCCTCCCCTTTTTTTATTCTCTCAATTTTTTCTGCTTTCCTTGTCTCTCTTTGTTTTTTTTTTCTCTTTACATAGTTTTATTTTCTCACTCCTTCTTTCTTTCTTTTCCTTCCATATCTCTCTCTCTTTTCCTCACTTCCTCTTTCTTCTATCTCATTCAGTCTTCCTTCAATTTTTTCCCTCTATTTCTTTCTTTCTACGGATTTTTTCTCTTCTTCTACGGATTTCTCTTTCTACGGTGTGTGGGTTTGTAGGTTTGAATAATGCCTCGTCAAGAATATTTTGTTTTTTCACCAAGAATTTCTGTTATCCCCGTTCCTTCCCTCTTTGTCTCAACCTGCTTTTTCACCCATCACAGTTATAGTGTCCCATACTTGACAAATAGGTGCACGTGTTCTTGGAATAAAGCAGAAGATGACAAGGAAGAAAAAAATAGTGCAGCTCACTTCATAATGATGATAGCTATCTGTTCGCAAATTGTGACGGACGGCTGGTTTAAACATTCCTGCTACTCATACCAGCTGCCCTTTTGTACCACCTCCAATGAAGTCTGTAACTGTCATCTACAGCATTAACGTCGGCGAGAACGATAACAAACAAAAGGCTCTTACTTTCAATGCACTCAAGACCACTTGCTTGTGCTCTGAGGGATATCTTTAGTAGTGGGCACGAGTTGAGGGTGCATTAACTTGACCGGTTAGATGAGAGCGTATCACATAAAAAAAGTAATATCAAGTATCAACCTAAGTAATAAATAAAAGTAACATATTGCATCTATGAGAATTTGTACTAACTACAAATGGCTTGTCCAGCAGTATTGTAATGATTTTTGCTCGTGCTGATGTTTTATTCAGAAATACTTATTCACTCGATCATAACACAGCCCAGATAGCGACGTGTGCCAGATTTTTTCACAGTAGGTAATGCAAAATGCGCCAGCCACTATCCTAACGTTTATCCTGACTCTGATTTTTTGAAAAACATGAAATTCAGTACCTCTGACCGTTCCTTCGTTGCATTTGCATAAGAGACAAAAGTAGCGATCTATTCTTGCGTGGAAGAAGACGTTCTGTCTGTTGCGTCCAAGTGATAGTGGAAGTGGTATTGCTTGCCAGGCGACATTTGCAATAGGTGTCCAGCGATGACAAATGTTTCGTCCAATGGCTTTCACATGGCAAAGTAAGGCCTTCCAGACAGGGTGGAAATGTTCGAAGTTGGAAAGGGTAGAATTTGAGCACCACACTTTTTGCAGTTTCTTTAGTATTCATTTTTAGTGTGTACATCATATTTTAGCCAATGCTTTGCCGGAAGAATAGTGCATGTTATAATCCAGTTAAGTCAACGGATTCTTCGGTGCGATTCGTGCAGTATTATTCTTGGATGCAGCTGTAGCTTGTTTTATCCAAAGCTACTCCCGTCGTTGTAGAGCTTGCTGTTGGGCTAGTTGGCAGGTCGTTATAGCAAATTAATTAGGCATAAATTGGCACCTCCCCATTCATGCACGTCCTAAATAGAGAGAGGATGCAGAACATAAGAGCAGATAAAAACATGAGTGTTTACTTTTTTGTGTATTTCGGTTTTGTGCCTTTTTTTCTGATGTGCGCTGCCATAAGTTGAAGAGAACAGTGAATCGATGAAAGGGCCTATTAAAACAGCATCGTTACCAGTGTATATAATATCTTGTATATTGTGTATATAACATCTTGTATATTACAGTGTATATCTTGTATATTACAGTGTACAGTGTATATTACAATGTATATCTTGTATATTACAGTGTACAGTGTATATTGTGGTGTATATAATATCTTGGTGGTAAAACCTGCTGCGTCAGCGAGTGCTGTCAAAATGTCGAGTAATCATTTGGAAGTAACCAAAAAAAAGTTGACAATCGAGCAAGTCAATATAGGCAGTAGGCTGAAGTGGTCACCCCATGAATTTACAGAAGAAACGTAATATAACTTTTATTGGCAGAACAGTTTCATCTGTTGCTGAAAAGTGGTACTTTAGTTGTGGCAGTTTTTTTTTACATTAAATAGATGTATACAACTGTGATAGTCAGTGACAAGTGTAACTGATCTGACTATGAAACATTCATTATCAAAAAAAAAAAAAAGATCTACAGAAGGCAAGGTTGTTTGAAAATTACATATAGTAAACACTATTTGAATTGTTAGTTTCTATTTCTGTGAGATTAATCAGTAGATGTGATTTGTGAATGCCGCATTCTCATTGCTTAGTTTCAGTATGAGTTTACTTGGTTACATGCAGTGAAGATAGCACATAACATTATACAATATAACAATGTATTCACATAATCTATAGCACAACAATTTGTTCATAGTTTTCTCTTTTTTTTTTTGGGGGGGGGGGGGGGGGGGGGTTATTGTTGGCTGACCTTCTGTTAGCTTTGACTTGTTCGATTTTTCGTTTACTGATTCGGTTTTTCAGAATGCTGTATCTATGTACTGTCGCCTCGGTTTCGCACAAAAGAAAAACAAAGACATGTCAGGACTGGATCCGTCCTGGCTAAATCAAAACTGCAAGACTGTCAAGTGAGCATGCAGATGTTTTTTTATCTTTCACTTATCACTTGCATTACAAACACCAGGCTGCTATGAGAAAGTCGCACAAAAGTGTAGTGAATCGGTGTAGTTCTAAAATCTGCACCAAGGCTACTCCACCACTGTAAAGCCCGAGGAAGGGCACAGCGCAGTTACCAAGCTATTCCATCTCGTAGAGTTCCCACTCCTCCATTCACCAAACCGCCGATGGCGTCAATGTTTGAGGTATGTACATTCAAGCCTAATTATAACAAAGTTGCATCTTACAACAAAATAAGTTCGTTATATCCAAGAATTCATTATAAAGGTTATTTCTAACAATATTGCCTATTGCAAGATCATTTATATTTACTTCGTTATAACCGATATTTGATTATATCTGTGTTCATTATATTGAGGTTTGAGTGCATGTAGGGCTTCCCTGGCACGAAACAGAATCTTGTTAGGGAGATTAGCAAAATTGGTGTGCGATACGTGTGCTACCTTTTGCTGTGCTTTATTGACTTCCTCTTCTTACGGCAGTTAAAGTACATTCCATCTGCAGTGAGTTCCGGTCGGGGTATTTTGATTCCCCTTCAGGCGTAGAGCCGTGGAATAGCCGGTGGGAGGAGCGAGTGCTTGCTTAGTGAGGTGATGGTGCCCTTTCTTGCACAAAGCCAAGATCAGCCGCACGTTCCTGACATGGTTTTAGCGATTTTAGGTTAATGATTGCAAATACTTCTTGGTTCTATCTATTAATTATGTTATTTCAGGTCTTGCTTCATTTATTTTAACCCAGTTTCGAGCAACGCTAGCTGTGTTGTAGGCCTGTATTGACCACTTGATTGTTGCGTGCTCACGGCACACGAAATCTGAAGATGGATGATAAGCTTGGCCGCTAAAGTGTTGCCTACTTGAAAACCACTTCTCAAAAGATAGTGTACTTCAAACATGCATGTATGTCGAAACAAATACAGTAATCTAGCCGTTACTGGGGCCAACCAGTTGGCTCAATAATAGAGTTCTAGTTTGTCTGAAAGCTTGCCGACATCTGTATACTGCCAAGTTAGCATAAGGAACTTACAGTGGCTAATGTCTCAACAGTGACACTTAGTGATGCAGAGTCTAACCAGAGAACAAGCAAACATAAATAGTCGTGCAAGGAACTGTCATACCGTACTTGAAACTGCTGGCGTAAATTGTGAGCAGCATTACGATCACCAACCAGCGCGAAGTTCTTGAATGACATATTTTTTGTGGCTGGTGTGTGCCGACAGCACCAAAGCATTTCAAATGTGTTCTTGTCAGACGAAGCATCACCAGACATTATCACCGGCTTTGATGCCACCATCATTCGCAGGTTTCGAAACCTGGTAAACTGTTGACAACGAGTTTACACGCACATGCTTTAGCCCTCTGATGTCTTCTAAATGAGAAATATTCACACCTGGAGCAGTGAACAAATCGCATTGCTAACACAGAGGACAAAAACCCAAATTAGCTGTATGAGCACCGTCTTTTGACTAAAATTTCATTTGGATCTCACTTCAACTTACCCACATATGAAAAAAAAAAGAAACAGAAGTAACAGGAAATCAGCACTGTGGCGAAAAAGCGGCATCACACGTGGGACATTGTGCCCCACACAAGGTGTTACCTTTTCATTGCAATGTCCCATTTTCTTATTTTATATATGCATAGCCTTTTCATTTCCCTTTCTTCAGTATATGTATATAGTTGCATAGTGGGTAGATTCCAGTAATGCACCAGTTGTGAGGCAATGCCCATGATGGACAACCTGTTAACATGGAATATGCTTATTAGCTCTATTACATCGTTCTTTTGTCTTCTCTCTCGTTGAGTTGTAGTTCTAATGCATTCTTCACTTTTGGTGTTTGAGTTCGTGTGAACCCTTTCGGTAATGCCAGGTGAGCTTAGACACTAAAAGAAAATATTAACTCGATGTGGATTGTTGAAGTAGCATTACAAAAACCTCATAGTGCTTGACGCAAGTGAAAAAAATTATGAAACGAAATCTCATTTTAGTGCTAAGCCTGTGTAGTGGTAGCGCAATGCAAACCGGCCATCACCCAGAGTTGGCTTGTGATGTAGTCATGCCCGCCCTTACTAGCTTCAATGCCCAACAGCCAGTGCCGTGGCAGAACGGAGCGAGGCACTTTAGCTAAACACAGCTCGGTGAAAATGAAACAGGGGTACCATCGATAAGTTATTTTTTGCATGAATCAGACAAAAGTTCACCAGTTTTAATGCAATAAAATGTTCTGCACTCTCAGGGATAGATTCAGTATGTGTGATTAATAGTACTGAGGCTTACTATATAATTTGGCTTGTTTGTTTGTTTATTTTCAAATACCTTGCAGGCCTCCCAGAGGCAGATACAAAAGTAAGGACAATTTACATTAGTATCATGAATGGCAAGTACAGTATAGGTACGAAGCTAGTGATTTGTGATGTTAGATGATAAAACATTATGAAGTGGCAAGTTCGAAACATGAAAGGGAAATGCGATAGTGTGTTATACATATTTAATTGTGCAGTTTAACAATACTAGGTGGTGTTACAGTGCAGTTGATAAACAAAACTTGAAAGAACAGTGTCACTTTGTTGATGAAATAACAAAAAAGAAAAAAAAAGGAAAGAGGGGTGCATCATAGTGTCAAATAGACCAGCTGAGCATTATGAGTGAAATGGCTCGTTAGAGTTATCGTGAGTACGCTGTAGGACAATACTGTTTGGAAGATTGTTGCACAGGCATACAGCGCGCGAAAGTGACAAGAAGTTGAAAACATTATTGCTACTATAGATGCGAATGTAGCTGAAGTCATCATGCAATCTATGCGATAAGTAAGAGGGATGTTGTAATTGTGCTAGTGGTTACTGAGCAGTGTGGGTGTATTTATGAAAGAATGTTCTACTGGTGGTGCAAATGATGCCCTAAATTTACCCTTATTTCTTGTTTAGTAGAACTCTGCTGTGTATGATATCGACGTTTCTGGCAGTTCTCAAGCCTTTTTTTTTTTCTTTTACACAAATTGTTCGTTGTCCTTAGTGTCCACCTAATGTGTAATACATAGATATTCTGATTAGGTCGAGCAGCCGGGAGGTTGAGGAGTTCATGTCTGTGTTGCACACGGAAGTTGAGAAGGAAGGCCTGCTGATTGGCGGAGAGTCGGCGCCTGCAGCGGATTCCGTCAGTCTGCACGAATCAGGTACTGCCACGAAACTTGTTGTGTTATCAGATTGGCACCACATATTGTAGTGCAGGGATGTGTCCGTTTCGCTTGAATTTGTAGAAACAAAAAAAATTGCGCTTACCACCGTCTTGCTGCTGCCCAAATTCTGCACCAAGACCACTTTTGAAAGTGCTGATTGTCTTGTGTAACACCTGGCACTACTATTAGTTTATGAAGAGGGAAAATAATGACAATTTGAATTTGTACAATGGGAAAGCTAGCTGGTGGCAAGACACTGTTAGTGTAGACTTGTTTTGCATGTCCGGATTTTAATAGAAAACGGCTCTTTCACAAGAGTTACCATGTGTTGCTCGCACCTCCTGAACAACTGGTCACCCTTCTAAAACTACCTCTCCGCAGCCGCTGGCAGATAGCTAAGCATGTTTATACTAGTAATTGTGATTTGGAAGCAGCTGGCCTTTTCATTAAGAAACTGAGAGCTGTCAATTAAATCAGCAAATTAAGTAGTCTAGATTGTGAGGCTAAACAATTGAAACAGTAAAGTGCACTCGTGCCATGAAATTTGAGTAGGAACACAGCAATGCCTGCGCGTGAAAAATATTTCTCTCAGATTTCAGGAGAAGTATGCTGGCCTGCTTTGTTTCCTCCATTGTTTTTATTGCCATCTTGCTGTGCTGTATTCAGTTACAGTGAGCGTTCAATAAAAACTTTGCTGTGCACCTCAGTGTCATTGGTGTTGCCACCACGATCTTGCCATTTTGTGCTTGATATTTTTGCAGTAATAACTACAGCGACTTGATATGAAGGTACGAAACTATGTCGCCACGGTGAATCAGTGGCTACGGTGCTCGGCTGCTGACCCAGAGGTCGCAAGTTCGATCCCGGTCGTGGCAGTTGCATTTCGATGGGGGCAAAATGACAGAGGCCCTTGTAATGTGCAATGTAATATTTAATAGCTGTGTAGGAACTCAGGCGGGAATATTTGTGTCTTTAACATTGTCATAACGTCATGATTTTGTCATTCTCTTCTTGATTTCGGTCACTATCATATTGGATGCTTGGTTGCGCATCTGCACATGACAAACCTTCGTTAACGTAAAATATAACTATATTTCGAGCCTATACATTATGCAACTTCCGTTTGATCTTTCAGAGGGGCAGATGCTCAGTTAGAGCAGCTGAGCTTGAGTATCACACATAACCGTGCTTATCATTAATTTTAATTTGTTTGCCAGCACCAACCGACTTATCCGCAACAAGGAACCGTGTAAAGCGGATTGGCTTTCTTTTCGACTCCAACCTGACTGCCTTCCTAATGATGGGAAACTTGTCCCTGGTAAGCTTACACGAAAGTCAAGAAAGTCACAGCATCAGTGATTAGTTAATACACTGCAAGGTGTAAGAGCTATTCATTGTTTCCTGCTAATGTCTTCCTTCCGCACTCAACAGGGTTTGAAGAGTCATGCTGTGACCATGTTTGAAGTGGGTAAACTCACGGATGAATCGCTGGACAGCTTTCTCGTGGAGCTAAAGAAAGTGAGCATGGTTTCTTGTTTATGCATGCTGCGTGATGCTTTTGCCTGCAGCGCTATACCATTACCACGCAGAAAATTTTTGTTTGTGAAAGCGAGTCTAGTGATACAGTGGTAAATGTGATATAAGTTCGTCATAATTACCTTTGGATGCTCTATTCGCCGTCGTTTACCTTGACAGCCAACAGCGGCACACACTGGCGATGTGTGAGTAAATGTGATAGTTCAGTCACAAATGCCTAGTCATTAACCCATGTGCTTTTCTATTTTTGCCCTTTTTATACTGTTATTATTGTGTGTGTTCGTTAATGTTGTGTTATAATAAAGTTGTTAAATTCTTTTTAATCCTCCACTTTAAGACAGAAAAAAAATTTCATGAAAAATGTCTTACAACCGTGTTCCATTGTGTTCTTTCGTTTAAATATTCGTATGTATTTTTTCTCACCCGTCTTGTACTTGTTTTCTGCTGGTATTTTATCAATAAATCAAAATAAATTATGCATTAAAATAGGGCATGGTAGTCTGTGACCATACCCTTAAAAATACTCATAGTTGAAAGGTAAGCCAGAAAGCTATTCAAACACTGTCTCATAGCAAGTAGAGTTGGCAAAGGCGAGTCGCTGAAATACTAGTCACTTTGATCTTGAAAAAACAGTTTGACGCTTGACAATTACTACTGTTCCAAATTTGTTGTCTGTTTAGTTTTGTGTCTGAAGGTAAGTAGCAGTTTATAAAATTTTCATGGGCATCTTCCATTCATACTGTGTGATGGGGGTGCGATGTAGTAATGTCGACAAGTTGGCTACCATCTTGGCTGAATGATAGCTAATGTTAACTTCTGTTGGCTAGCTGGATAATACCGGCTAACATAAGGCATACATAAGGCATGCATAAGGCAGGCATTGTTATAGGAGCATGAAAGGAAGCATGATCTGTCACAGTTAAGAAGCTAAAGCCATGCCGTTTGTCTCCATGCACGTGCTGGTCAGGTGGGAGAGGCAGGGGAAGGCGAGGCTCAGCGGTACTTTGACCACGCGCTCACCTTGCAAGACACCGTTCGCTTCTTGCGCCACAACGCCGCTATCACACCGGAGAGCGGGGCCCGGCCACCCGAGGACTCGTCGGCGTCAGCGGCGGGCCACGGCCTGGGCCTTGACCTGGTGCGCTGCGAGAGCCTGCAGAACCTGGACAAGGACACCTGCGCACGGCTGCTCAACAAGAACTACGCGTGAGTCGGGGATGTCGCTGTTGCCTCGCAGTGCTGCAAGGCAACACTGTGGCGCAGCGCTCACAGCCCATCGGCTGCAGTGCTGCAGCCGACAGATAACTTTCGTTGCACGTGGCTTACGCTCATCTCCACTCACATTTTACACCCAGAGTCACAGCAATAAGGTGTGTCGATATTGTACTTATATCTATACGTATATAGCAGTCTAGAAACATCTTAGTGCTACTTTTATGCCAATGAAGGGCTTACTTGGAAATGAAATTGCATTTTAGTGGTTCACATTGTGTTAGCACACTTCAGATTACCCATCTCAAGTAGAAACTTTCACGTCACTCTTGCCGTGCACAACGTTGCCCGGCTTTACTTACTGCACACCCACCGACACTGGTAGCAGCAGAGCGAAAGCAGCGGAAGCCACAGTAGCAACAACGGCCAATGAACAAAATGTCCTGCCTAGGCCTCCGAGATGGCAGGCGTGCTTTGTTCAATTGGGCTCCACTAGATGGCATGACCTGTCCAGTTTAACAACGCGAAAATCGAGCTTTTGAAGCGCTCACGCTATTCCCCGTAGTAACATCCGGCGGTTTCTTTTGTACGAATCAAGCAGAATGAACAAGCAGTATTCTACTACATCTCTTGATGCACGGAAGATTATTTATTTAGTGCAGCTTGTTCAATTACTAGTGATTAATTGTAGGAGGTGACTCTGACGTCATCGGGATCATTTTGCGAATGTCCTATTCGTGGTGCATGTGTTCTCGTGCACTTACAGTAATTTCTTGGTAAGTTGGGCACTTCTGTGGATAAAACTGTCATTTCAGACGCCATACATTCAGCTTTCTCTCTGACATAAATTGGTATTTGACTTTAGTGTCCCTTTAATGTCACAAAACCTTGATGGCACGTGACCTTATGACCGTCCCCAATCGCGAAATGCTAGCTTCTTCTTAGTTTAGGCAAGCACTTCTGAATGATACCAAAATTGGTCATAATTAACAATTTCTTCAATAAATATACAAATCATTTAGGCATTTGGAAATCAGTTTCACAATTTATCAGGCGAAAACCAGTAAATTGAATGTGTAAAAGTCACAAAAATCTGGCTGTCAGGGGTATTTTAAGCCTATTCAGGGAAAGCTGTTAGGTGTTTTCTAAGCAAGTCAAGGCTGACAAGATGGTTAATCTGACAAGCACCAGAGTGTGATGAGTGCCGAAAATGGTGTCATGTTCCACTCAGTCACATTGGCAGCTCAGTGGTGTCAATATTTCTTGCTGCTGAGTTTTGAGCGCATTTTTATTGGCTGCTCGCTACTTTGTCGTTTCAGGCTATTGGTGTCAATGGCACCGCTGAGCAACGAAGTGAGGCCAGTCACCAGCTGTTCACCTCCTCATTTGGGACCTGCTGTTCCCGAGGCAAGTTTCAACTTCGTTCAACAAACTTTAAAGTCTCTTGACAAACTTCACCTTTGTCCATGCTTATGATTTGCCTGAAAATAAATATAAGGCCGGGTCCCAGCAGGAATCGAGCCCCAGCATTCTGGGTGGCAAGCCAAGTATTCTACCACAGTGCCACGCCAGTTCTCGCCAGGTTCGAGATAGGTAGCAATGCACTCGAAGTTGTAAAAGAGTACGTCTGCGTAGGAGAGGTGGGAACCACGAGATTGAAGTAACCAGAAGGATGAGAAAGGGGTGGAGCACATTTGGCAAGCATTCTCAAATCGTGAATAGGTGGATTGCCACTGTCCCTCAAGAGGAAGGTATACAACAGCTGCATCTTACCGGTCACGTACACCCATGAAGCAGAAAACTGGGGGATTACAAAGATGGTTTAACTTAACTTGATGACGATGCACCGAGAAATGGAAAGAAAATTGATAGGTTTAATCCTAAGGGACAAGAAGAGAACAGAGTGTATCAAGGAACAAACGGTTGTTAAGAACATCATAGCTAAAACGTAAAAGAAGAAATGGACATGGGCAGGGCACGTAGCCTGGAGGCAGGATAACAGCTGGTCATTAAGGATCTCAGACTGGATTCCAAGAAAAGGCAAGTGGTTAAGGAGAGACAGAAACTTAGGTGGGCAGATGAGATTAAGAAGTTTGCAGGTATGAAGTGGCGGCAGCAAACACGGGACCGAGTTGACTGGCGGAACGTGGGAGAGGCCTTTGTCCTGCAGTGGACATAGTTAGTCTAGCTGATGATGATGATGATGAAATATAAGGCCGCAATCATTTTTGAGACTGGTGACACCAATATTTCTGTGTGTATTGGTGTTCCACTTGCTTTTGTGACAGCGCAGTTTTGTTTATCGAAGTTCAAAAGTAACGGCAGTGCCCATACATATTGTCACATATCTTGGGAGTGTGTTCCTTAAAATTGGTTCAACCCTGAAAATTCATTCGAAACAGATATGCCTTGTGAACTCACTGGCTACAGTTTGTCAATGTGACATGTGCCATAACGTTATTAATACTAAATGCAATCTGCTGAATATAGACAAATAACTGCATGTTAGCTACCATCATTTGAATGATAATGGATCTCCATCATACTTGACAGTTTGCTCATGGTTTCCTCAGAAACTTCTTGTTTAAGTGAGAGAGAAACGTTTTGTTACATGAAGACTGAAAGGTCAACTTCACCTATGAGTCTACTCTGGGAATGGTGAATGGGGAAGATAATATGGGGGGCTATGATTAGATAAGAATGTGCATATATCCAAGTTCACCGCGTTGTGGCTGCTCCAAAGCCATGCAAATAGTCCCATAGCTCGAAAGAAGGCCATGCTTACCCCTAAAACCATATCTGCGTGGTTTACATCAGCCCAAAAAACTTACACAAGTTTAATTGAAAACGGACACATGCAAAATGTCTGTTCAAGTGCTTCTGCAACTTGACACTGATGTAATTGCTGTAATGTGTGCATAATGCTTTGTGAATACAATGCTAGGAAGGATCCAGAAACGTGCTACATGTATTTTAATAGTAGTATGTGATGCATCATTTTCCTGGTCCTTCGTTATCAGGAGCTCTCACTGGTCTGTCACTTTGTCAGCTATGTCTGAAGTGGGATTATAACCAAATTATGGAGGACAAGTGCTTGCCATTGGAGTTTGGAACATGCAGTACTAAAGGTCATTACAGTAGACTCTTTGTGAAGGAAATCACTTGATCAGAATTTCTGCTTCAACAAAATGACTGCCTATATAACGATAAGCTCTGTGTTGGGTTCTGCACCCCTTTACATCTCTGAGCACATGGAACTCATGCTGATTGGACCGTATTTTTCCCCGGTACTTTCAAGTTCGGTTTAATGACATTGCCCCGTTCCTTTCCTTAAGTTTTGTTATTGCCCCGTTACACTATGTTCAGGACAAACTGTGCCTACGGTGTTCGAGGAGCTTCAAGGCTGTATTCGCATCTCGAGCATCTTCTCTGTCGTAGATGCTTCCGAAATGAATTCAGCGACCGTTTTTGGCGGGCTCTTGATCAGCTTGGTGAAGAGTTCTTGCTTGACTCCTCGCATGAGCAGACCGACCTTCTTCTCCTCGGACGTGTCGTGGTCAGCGTGGTGGAAGAGTTTAATCATATCTTTCGTAAATAGTGCCGCATTTTCATTTGACATCTGCATACGGGTTTTGAGGAGAGCTGCGGCCTTCTTTTTGCGGACCACACTTGCGAAAGGGGTAAGGAACCTGGTGCAAAAGATGGTCACCAAATTCATTTCGGAAGCATCTATGATAGAGAAGACGCTCGAGATGCGGACACGATAATGCAGCCTCGAAGCTTCTCGAACACCGTAGAGGCGGTTTGCGCTGAACATAGTGTAACAGGGCGATAACAAAACTTGAGGAAAGGAACGTAGCAATATTGTGCTGTATATGATCTGCGTTGTAACCTAGTTTTTTTACCCGGGTTCAGGAGTGGCTAATGAAAGCGTGCGTGTGCCACAGGTGAACTCTGCCTGGTTCAAGCTGTTCATCTACGTGCTGGCTGGCCACGGTCCTCCGTCCCTCTTGGTTTCTAAAGGAACACGGTTACGAATGCTGCCCAGTATCTTCGAGGTGCTTGCTGGTTTCTGAATGACATGCGTATCGTGCACATTCATTTTCATTCTGCACCCACTTAACAGCTTTAGAAAAGGGACAAAAGCAACCAGCCGTTTGTAGCATGAAGTCACAAGTAAATCCATATGGATTTCTTGGAAAGAAAAGCCTCTTAGTTTCTGAAAATTCGTACTGGTCGGGGGTTCGAACCCCGAACCAACGCCACTAACCGCTTCCCGTTGGTGGCACTTCTACTGCCCCTGAGCCATTGGTGGCGCTTCTAATACCCCTGTTTGTTGTTCGTTTGCTATTCTGGAGCCTTTTCGAGTGAAAAAATGCGGATGCTGTAATGAACTGTTCCCAAATAACATGACTCTGTTTGTTAACTTAGGCAGAAAGCTATGTAAAATATTCATTGCGTTTAAACATTTATCGTATAGTGGTTCAAAAACTTCTTGAAGCTGTAGACTGGCGTGGTGTAAGGCAGCCTATGAATTGGCAGGTGTGTGCTGCTGTGTCCACATCCATCAAGTGAGGAGTTCGAGTACGGTAGGTCAAAGATGCGAGCATGTGGTACAAGTTTTGGAATTACTAGTCATGGATTTATAGATTTATCTGCTGGAGTAGACAGCATGATATAATTGATGGTAGTGCAGACTAAGGACATGGGCAAAAGAAGATACATTCAAGGCAACGCAGTGCTAACTTTCAACAACAGTTAATCACTCGCTGATCCTGCTAGTATACATACTCTCACAACATCATACGTCACGTGTGCATAGCTATCACAACCCTACATTGTGTAAACTGTTGTTGAAAGTTAGCGCGGTGTTGTCTTGAATGTGCCTTCTTTTTTCCATGTCCTTAGTCTGTGCTACCGTCAATTATAATTCTACTATAACAACAAATCTAAATCTCCACCCTCGTCGGCAGTTAGCATCAGTGCAATCGTTGATATGCAGGCTTTTAAATTTTTAATCAGTGAGACCATCAACATTGCAAAAAAATGTTTCAGGCATGTTTATTCTTTTATATTGTTCCACAGTTTGTTGTTGTGGGTGCAGGTTATGTGCAGGGGCAGGTTATTAGCAAGAAAATATGGTATCATAATGTGTATTCAGAACCAGACTCCATTTTAGACACAGTGTTGTTATCAATTATTCGATAGCTTGAACTGTTCAGGTTTAGATGCTCAGTTTTTTTCACTCTCGTGTTCCTTTTGCCGCCGCGATGCGCTCTTTCAGGAGTACGACAAGCTGCTGGTCACAACGTGGGGTCACGGCCCGGGGACGGTTCCGACGTCGAATGCCCTCATCACTCTCAACGATGCACTGACGCATTCCGCTGTGCTCATTCAGGTGTGGACGCATGGTGTGATAATTTTTCACATTACAGCTTTTCATTCAGTACCACCGGGGGCTTCTTATTGTTAAAGCATCAGCGTACGTGCTATTATGCTTAGTAGACACAAAAAAGAAAAAGCTAAGAGATTGCTGCAGAAATAACCAAGTTTCATAAATTCGTACATGACGTGCACTGCTACATCTGCTATGTTTACCAGACACATATAAGTGTTTGCAAAGAACATTGCACTAACCCGTATTCAGAAATGCTTCTTGACTTGAAACCGCCTTCAATGCAGCACGTTTGAAACGCGTCTGCACGTTTGTGCTACCTTGGCACCGTCCAAAAGACAGTGCGTTTGAAACGCATTTGTGCTGCATTGAAGTCAGTGGCAAGTCAGGTTCAAGTCAAGCAGCGTTTAGGAATATGGGGGTTTTTGTTACTTCTGTTTCATTGTCTTTTGATTTGTGTATGTTACTTTATTAACATGATACTTTTTTTACTGTCTTCTCTGATTGAAATAGTGGGAGTGCATTGCACTAAAATAGATAGCCATAAAATGCATAACTTAAGATTGGAACTCAAAAGTATCAAGAAAGATGAGGGCGCAGTGTAGAAAAAAAGAAGCAGTTTTTCCAGGTTATCAGTGAGCAGCGATGGCAAAGTTCTGCCATGTTCATTCTCAGCATTTGGGTATTGCAGTTTCTATGCCATATATATAACCATCAATCGCTAGTTAAATGATTGTATCCTGCTTGAACCTTGTGCAAATTTTCTTGCTTTCAGGCCCAGGGTGTGCCTAATGGGCAAGTCAACATTCCATTTCCATTTGATAACCAAGAAAGCAGTAAAGGTGGGTGGCATACACAAATAATGGCTTCTTGAGATCGAAAGCAGCTTTTCAAGAAAATGGTGGTTTGAATCGAAAGTGAACTCACGAATGCATATACAGTGGTGGAACAGGGTACACGGGTTTTGGAGCAGCCCTGCGAGCAGGCAGAAGTGCCTTTTGTAGCAGACTTGGAGCAGCCAGAAGGGCCTTTTCGAGCAACTTTACAGCATTCATAACATGCAGAGCAGATATAGCCCCATTACTGGAGCTCTTGTACAGCAAAATTTGTCCAATGCTGTATTTTTCAAACACAGTTATATTGTACTTTATTGTTGCAATAGGAATTACATGAGCACTCTCAACCGGTTTTTGGCCCCAGCCGTCATGTCCCATGTAAAGTTAAAATTGATAACCTACCCCTAAGCGTTGTATGTTCTATCTACGGGTATAAGTGCACGAGCGGGGGCGACAAACGCTTTTGAAGAAGTGATCAAACGAGCAAGTTCATCTCCGTTGCTTGGAGTGCACATGCGATGACATCCCCTCACTCTTGAGTCCTCCTGTCGAAGCAGACATTTTGAAAGCGCATGAAAAGATGTGAGGGAGAGGGGGTGGCTCGAGCAGCAAATGCGAAATTTGCTTCTAAGGGCGTGGTTAGGATCGCTAGCACGCACACTGGCTTGGCAGCCATCAGCAGGCAGCCCTCATATACGTCTACGTGTTGCACTCTCATCACAATGAGGCTGTGCGAAAAGTGCTGCTCTCCCTGAAGTGGCTGTATTTTCGTGCACTAGCGTTTTGTAGTGTTACGTGAGATCGGATCCAAAGGAGTTTACTGCCAGCCTCACATGGTGTAACATTACAATTCGTAGCTGTCACATTCATTGCTTCACCCTTGCAGTTCAACTGTAATTTTTTTAGTTATGTACAGCTGGCCATTTTATTTAAAGCTTGTAGTGTACTTGTATCCTGCAGGAGTACGGGCACTACTGCGGGGTCGGCCTTAGCGAGCCACCGGGCCGCATTCACCATCACTTCGCGTGACTAACGCTGCTGCACACATGTGTTAGACAGCAAAGGCACCGAACGCAGCGTGGCAGGGTACTGCTCTCAAACAACTCACAACACTGTATTGCCTGCGGCAACACCAAAAACACTGTACAGCGCCCGCTGCACAAGGCAACTGTAAAAGCAAAATAGGCTTATCCACAACATGGGCGAACTCATCCAAGCTAGCTCCAAGAAAAAGGCTCACGGCTAGACGTTGCTTGAAAATGGTCCCTCGAAACTATGCTGCGTGCTCTCAAGATTAGTGACGACAGGGCCCGATTGCTCAAGCGAGAACATACTCTGCTCACGTTGGCTTCGAGAGGTATCGATTGGCATAGTATAACCACGCGCGAACACACTGCACTGCTTTTCGGCATAGCGTTCGGAAGGGCTAATGAAAGGTAAGCGTTCGCCCTGGGCTCAAGGCACTGTTGGCGAACTCATCCAGCTCCAAGAACAAAGGAGCCAACGGACTGGAGAGAAAGGCATGCCCATCCTTCGCTGCCCGGAGAGCTCTCTCACTCCCGCTGGGCGAGCTGCCAGGTGAGAAGGGCCAGTGTCACTCCCACTCTTCCTGCACAGGCAGACCGTGGAGGAGGGGAGAGTCATGTTAGGACATGTGGACGGCAAAAAAAGGCGAAAAAGCTTGCGCAATGGTGACAGCCTAGCCTCAATCTCTACAAACCTGAACGTGCGAGCACCAACTGCCGAGCCCTTAAGTGCCGTATAACAAAGCACAGCGGCCAAATAATACAAGCATGCACTCGAAGAGCAGTCCTGTGCAGCTCTCTTTCCAATATCGCGTAACTCTACAGAACATTAGTGTAAGAGAATGTGGCCGCATCATGGAAAGACACTCTTTTTGCAGGCTCTTCGCGTTGAGAGCACAGTACATAGAAGCGTTCACGAACCATTTGCGCTGATGCCTGCCATAATGACGCACGTGCATAGCGAGTGTCAACCGTGCCATTAGAATTAAAGTTCACAGCTGCTGCTGGAGTGATTACTGCCTTTACGAAACCTAAAACAACTGTTTCAGCACCTGTTCGATGGGCACGGGGCTTGAATGGCTGTCGCACCTGGTGGCCAAATTCGGGTGCTGCAGTGCAGTGCGGCGCTGATAAATACGTTTGGCAGAACAGAGCTGATGTGGCGCAGGATGGGGCAGGTAAACAAGCTTGGCGCATAATGGCGCAGCTGTCCCACCATTGTATATATCATGTCAATATTCTAGCCTGGCTCGAGCACCTCGCGCCTTTTACTCGAACAATGTATGCAGGAATTGGGTTGATGCTATGTGCTGCTAAACCATGAAAAAAAAAAGGATTTGTGCATATACCAGGCGTCTCACAAAAGCTGGTGTAATGAACTCAGGCAGTGCTGTTATAGGCACCGTACTTCAGTTGTACACAGGATGGGACTGACGTAAAACCATGTGCATTAGTAAACCATGTTAAAGGATCAGATCATTTTTCTGTCTGGCCCAGGCGATGTGCTCGCGGCGTCTCCGCAGGCGTGCTAATGTGTGTGCGTGCAGAGCAATAAGGTATTAGATGTAAAGTCAAGCAAAACTCGTGAATTTCTTTGCTTATATGTATCAGCACATATCCTTGTGACCAACACCTGATGCACAACCAATGTAGGTTTACGTCGTACTGAAACTTCAACAGCGCACTCGTACATTTCACTGTGCTCTTTTACATATGCACACATGCAAGTGTAAAGCGTGATGAAATTTCAGATTGTGACAAGAGAGATGGCCCTTTATGTGTGCCAACATCTTCTGTATGTGCCAGCCGCATATAAGTTTCTGCGTGGTGCAGGTGACAAGCTCGTCAACCATCCAGCCCTACAGCGGCTCTCTGAAGAGCTCCAACTTGGATGTTCGTGCGGCTACGTCACACTCATGCGGATACGAGCGCGGGAACCGGCTGGCATAGACGTGCCACCCAACGATGACGCAGACGAGGGAGACGATGAGCATCTTGAGGATTGGACGCTGCTCGACTGCTGCTATGGCATTCCACTCTTCGACAACGCACTCAACAAAGATGTCTGTGCCAAGATCCTTGAGCACAGACTGTGTTCCAAAGACAAGTATGTCTCAGCTGCATCCTATTGTAGCTGGCGCTTTTATAGGTTGGCAATAATGACACTACACTCGAACCTCGGTATCGTGAGCCTGGGTGTAACGAAGTACCGGGTGTAACGAAGTAAATGAAAAGTAGTTTTGCAATAGACGTGGTGTTTGGAAGAAACCTTAATAACGAATTTTCGGATATAACAAACCTAATTTCGTGTAATATGTAATTTTGTTTTAATGAGGTTTGAGTGTATGTACATCTTGTACTGGAAGATGCATTTCAAATTTAGTTTTAGTGGAGAAAGGCCCGTCTTACAGTATGAAATTTTTAACATGCACGCTGGATTTCTGTAGTTTGGCGTCACTCATGGGCTGTGCTTGAGCCAGCTGAGGGAAGTTCATTTGAACAATTACCTTTAAGTATAAAAAGAAAAACAAGAACAACAAAACTTTATTTTGAGGGAAGGGGTAGAAAAGAGGTACGGAGGAGCGTCCTGGTTGGGGCCCCAAGTCCAGGGCCCCACTGGCTTGCGCCGCTCGCCTAACATGCTTCAGAAGTGCTAATTACACCTCTCGGTTCGAGCTGGCAAGTTGTGCCTCCCACTGCTTCGAACTTCTTACAAGGGTTATTGCCTAAAAGAAGATTTTAATTTATCTGGCTTTCCGTCACACTCCCAAGAGATGTGACATAATGTTGGCGAACTGCCGCACCACGAAGAACCCGTCATGGTATAATGTAGGATATACTTTGCTGAGTCCGCGATAAATTTGAAAAGACCCCCGTCAGCACCTCACGTAGATCCATGGCGTCTTCCCCTTCCAGTGATTAGGGGCCTGTATTTTTGTCGAGTGCTCCGCTGGCAATGCGAGAATGTCTTGTGGGGTCAGTAAGACTTTTTGTGATTCTGATGCAACACCACAGTGAACGCACAGTACACTCGAACCTTTATATAACAAATTATCGGTTTAACGAAGTAAGTGACCAATACATTTGCCATGGATACAGTGTTACAAATAATCATTATAACAAATTTTCGGGTATTTCGAATTTTTGTGGCAGATATGAGTTTGCTATAACGAGGTCGGAGTGTACAGTTATTCCCACGTGAAAAACGGTAATGCAGCCTGTAACAATTGCATGAAGGTTTCATTAGTGTAATTTATGTGCTTTGGGTGTAGTTGTGATCTTTTTTTCTTGCTTGTTTTAGTGTGCTCTATGACGTTATGCAGGCCTCAGTTAGTGGTTGAATGTGAGCGCTTTATGTTGTCCTGTATTTGTATATTAGGAGTGTATGTTTCGAAATCTCGAAGATTCCACATTTTTCGAACCTTTGGGAACTCATCCAAATTCAACAAGTTGTGTATAAGTAGTATATTAGAAATGTTTAAATCTAAATGTTCTGATTTTATATTTGCTTTGAACTCATACATTTCCAAGTTATATTTAGCTGTAAAACATACCATGCTTCAGCCACCTGTCCTGCCAAACTTGAACTAGTGTGTCTACAGAAGCGGCAAGGCAGATGGCTTTTTGTTGACTATTTCTTAGCTAAGACTTCATACAACCCCTCTTCTATTTTACGCAGCCTGAAGCAACTTACCAGGTCAAATCGGCGGCTGGCATTACGACTTCTTGACTTTATCTCAGACTACGAGGTGAGTATGTCAATGATCTGTTGTTTCAGTAATAATTGTTTCAATCATTTATTCGTTGCACACCAGCTGCGGGTGAGTATGGATTTTTTTGGGATGACGACCTAGTAGGTCAGTCAAGACGAGCGTTCACTTGAAATCTCACTTAAAATATTGAGTATGCAAATTAGGAGAGCGGCACCTAATAGCTGCGAGCTTTAGTACTGCATATGTAAGAACGCTGCGTTTTGCATAGAGCGTGTGCACTGCAGTAGTTGTAAGAAATATAGAGTAACGAATGATGTAATCATCTGCAAACAGCGGTATCTTTGAAGAAACATTACTGCGTGCACATATTCATTTATTTTTGAGGTGATTGTGTATCACTCACAAAGACCACCATATGGTGTAGGCCCTGTCGCAGCGCTTGAGCAACTTCTTGATCACTTTAATCCATTCCGATAAGACTGCACGTACGACTAAAGTAGCAGTTTGTTCTTGTGCTAACACGGGCAACATTCATTCACTGTTCACTCACAACGCACTCCGCTGACAGATTACCGATCACTGACTGTGATCTCTGCTATCACTGTACAGCGTGCATTGCTTTTACTTTGAGTTGCTTAGCTTTCTGGGTACAGGTTTTCCAGATAGAGATTAGTCTCTACTAGAGTGACTGCCGCCTTCTTTGCTGTCACTACTATTTGAGAATATTACTGGGTATATCGTTAGTGCAAGTTAATTAAATGTGTTCATTTGCTGCTGTTAATGAGGCAGTTGAAGCAATCCTTCCCTGTGAAGTAGCTAATTGCCATCTTTTGTCTTGCAGGCAGACCCCTTGGTGCTGAATACCGATACGTTGCCCCTTCCTACGCAAAACCTCCTTTTTCATGATGGAACGTTGAGTGTGTGGGACGAATGTTGACGCGACGGCAAGATGTGGTCGTCGAGTAAACACGATTGTGTTAGACAGCTGTGTGCTAGATCTTTTATTTTAAAGCAACTGAAAGATCAATGAGAAAGGCTGCTTTCAGTCTCAACCTTAAGCATTACATGAATTGTATTCCTGCGAAATCCAAGTTTGTTGCAAACAATTTTAGACTATGATGCAACAGAAGGGTGTCACTTAAAGAAGCAGCAACAAAATTTCAAGTTCGAGGTGTGGCCTTCATTTGATAGCTTAGCATGTGTAAGTATTTTGAGCGAAGTATGAATTGCATATGTTGTCTGGAAGTTATTTTATTTAGAGGGCAGACTGCGTACAAAGGCTCAATGGGGCATTCAGCACCTTACGACATCAACTGTACTACGACTTGCTCATAAAGTCCCCAGGCCACGCCCCAAGCGCTGAGTGACGATGCGCTAGTCACGATAACGTTGACTATCTCATTATTGTGATGCTGACTTACGGCATCGCCTGGCAATGGCTTCACTTCCTTTGTCTTGCTTGGTTTGCGTGTATTCAGTGCTAATGTCTACACAGAATCGAAACACCAGGCCTGCACGTTTCATGTTACATTTAAATTTGCAAGCAGTGAACACTGGAATTGAGATGTGCAGTAACTCAGCAGGTGCTACGACATACTGTTTATACATACTGTAGGTGCGAACAGAATAGCAGCCTGTCAAAGTGCAGCTGCACAGAATGAAGCATGTAGAGAAATATCATTGCAAACAAGTAACACACACACAGAATTCATTTGCGCGAAAGTGACATACGATACATGCCAGCATGGCCCACGCGTGCGTCTCCAGGTGCCTCCTCGTTGCTGCTCAGACCTCCATTAGTTCCAGAATCATAGCTTTGCAGAGGCTCGAAGTGAAAATGATGTACGATGTGGCAAATACAACAGTTCTATATTTCTCAGTATTTTTTTTGTCACTAGTAAACAGTGATGATAGCCGTGGTGACGGTGGTGGTGACGAAAACGTGGCTACATATGCATGCCTAGCAGGTGAAATGTCTGCTGGAAACTTGCGTCTCCGTTTTGTGGGACCACGTGATCAGATGGAGGCCCTTTCGTAGCACGATTATAGGAGGCGACTGCGTGGCAGCACTGCTAATTGGCGGGCTTTGCACTTGTCTTGAATCGTGCTGAATACAGGTCATACTGATCATGATTACGAATGGTACTAACTTGCTCCTTTGTTGCATTATCAGTAGGGAAATGTTACTAGGGGGTTAATTGCTATACGTGAACACAGAAAGCAGGGACACGCATAAAGTTGATGTCACTGCTCCTTTAATATTACATCTTTAGGCTTACTAACCTTTTACTATTATTGAGTACATTGAATTGCATGTGTAGGGAACATGTCTGAATTACCATTACTTCGTAACTTCCAGTTGTATCAAAGTTTTCTGGGAGTACTATTTAAAAAAGCTTTGCTTATGCTAGCAACGACAGTGCATGTTTTGTCAAAAAGATCAAATCATCCACAAGGAAATATAATTCTATAAATATAATGTCTGTAATACGTATAATTCGCATTTGAAATATATATAATTCGCATTTGAAGAAAGAAAAAAGGGGGCTCAGTGTAAGTGTAAAAGGAAAGACCGTATGCAAGCGACGCCCCGCCGCAGTGGTCTAGTGGCTAAGGTACTTGGCTGCTGACCCGCAGGTCGCGGGTTCGAATCCCGGCTGCGGCGGCTGCATTTCCGATGGAGGCGGAAATGTTGTAGGCCCGTGTGCTCAGATTTGGGTTCACGTTAAAGAACTCCAGGTGGTCGAAATTTCCGGAGCCCTCCACTACAAAGTCTCTCCGGAGCCCTCCACTACAAAGTCTCTCATAATCATATGGTGGTTTTGGGACGTTAAACCCCACATATCAATCATATGCAAGCGACATTGATGTGGCAATTTTATTTACAAACATGGCTTACTGGAATTTGCATTCAACTTGACACTCATGACACTAATCATGTGGACGAGCGACACACCTCAAATGAGGTGTACGAGAAATGCTTGTGTAATAGGAATGCTACCTTGTTTGTTGTTTCATGCCTTAAATATTTTGGCAGTTGCGTCTTATATACCCTGATAGATAGTGTCACTGCAACAGGAGTATCCATGATAGCTGAAGAGATCTTTACAGGTTTCATATGCTTAACCCACTGGCATCTGCCGACGGGGTCGGAGAGGCTAAAAGCACTTTGACTGGCGAATCGCAAGCCGCCAAGAAAATCTTAATTTTTGCATTGTTTCATAGATGGCAGGACAGTATTTTGTGTTTGCCTTTTGCTTGGTATATCATCTGCTATATGTACATAGTTGTCCATGTTATTTAGTTGTTTGCAAGTCTTTTTTTTTTCTTTAGCGATAATGGGTGCACTATCCCAGCTTTTCCAAAACATGGCATCACGGAAACGTCGTGTCAAGGCCTTACCGTTGCGCTTACAAGCTGCAGAATGGGCTCATTTTCCTCATCACATCCTGGCAAACGCAAACAAAGTCAAGCAGATTGCATGAAGTCCTTGCTTAGTTTGTGAAGCACAGGGCAGAAAGTCCGAAAGCCGATGGGAGTGTGAAAAATGTGAAGTTACTCCTCATGTGCCCATGTGCTTTAAACTTTTTCATGTGCAAATCAAACTGAAGCACCTGATGCTGTCAAGCATTGTTAAGCAAATAAAACAAAGTTTGTTATTCTATGATGTTTGTTGAGGATTTTATAGCGATTTAAGTGCATCGACCCATGCCACCGGTAGGCGTGAAAAGTTTCCAGCTGAATACCAGGCGGGAACAACTGCGACAGTGTGGAACCCAATACCCATTGGCTTCCGCACTGTCGCACTAACACACACTCGGATCTTCTGACACTACTACCCCTGCCCTCCATGTCCAGAAACACCCACACATGTTCGGCTCTCTGAACAAATACACAAAAGGTCAAAATCAGTAGCAGTTTTATTGACTCTCTGGATACTGCTACCATAGGCGTAGGCCTACGCGCCATTGTAGCATGGTTTAGAGACGCTGCTGCTTTAGGCATACCCTTTAGCATATATGGCTGCTATCTTTCGCTTTAAAATATTTTTGTAGTCATTACGTCCAAGCAGCAGCTCATCAACTCTGAGTCACCTGAAGTTACAGCAGTTACCTACTAAACACTTTGCAATCACTGAAGTTAATTGTGGTGGTCTGCACGTACCACTGCAAGGAGGAGAATGGTGTGGCAGCGCCTAGTTCGAATCAACACCCTTGGGAACATGAAGAAATAAATGCTACCTATTCAACTGCACAACTTGTAGCCTATAGTATGTGAAACACACATATGTGAAATCTTTGCATATGCTCTGCGATGCACACTGTGGAGATGATAAGTGTTGCACAAAGCTGTCAGCTGGAGCCAGGTAAGTAATTGGGGTCCAGATAGTTGTAATCCGCACCCGTAAAGCTCATGTAGTCCCGGTCGTGGAATGTTGAGCTGTCCTGTGCGACACGAATGGCCTCTAAGTGATGGTCCTCTTTGTGAGTCACCGTCTCGTGCATGCAATCAACGCAGTCGCTGCAAAAGTCGATCGAGGCATTTGCGGGGCAGTCGGTGCAGTGCCAACGGGTTCCCACAATAGGCTCGCATTCGCACCTGTCGCATCGGAAACCCACGTGCTGTGCGAGTCCTGTCCGTTTCACCCGCTCTTCCCGGGCCTTCTGCAGAGCTACGAGTTCCTGGTACTCCGGAGATTCTTTCACGGCCGCATCGACCTGAACATCATCCTCATCATCGTTCTCTACACGTGCTGCTTCTGACTTGTCCTGGCTTCCGTTCGTTGTTTCCAAGTAACTCCACGATGAAACGCTGGACTCGTCGTCCGCTTCGGACATGAACACCGGGGGTCTGCGTGACGCAAAGAACGTGGAGTGCGAGAACATGTAACTCGATGATCCCTGAGGGCCGTGACGGTGGTGGCCCCTTCGGGAACCTGTCTTGCGTGGCGGAATGACGGTCCGTAACTTGCCGGGAACTGGCAAGCCTGCCTTGGCCAGCTTGATGAAGTACTTCTGGACCCGACTGGCCACCTGAGTCGGCGTGCGATTTCCCAGGGCGTTCGCGATCTTCTCCCACCGCCGACTCTCCACTTCCTCTGGCGGAAACTTGATGAGCAGGTCCTCGAGCTGCTTCTGCTCTTCTGCGGTCCACAGCTGGTTGAACGTCGCAGGCTTGCTCTCGTTGAAGACGCGTCCCCGGATGAGGATGCTTCCGCCTTGCCCTTGGCTATTGGACGACTGCGCATTTCTCTGCTCGGCCTTGGCCGCGTGCCTCGTGAGCTGACGTTTTTTCTCGATGCCTCGTTGGATGCCCGTGAGGCTGTACTGGCTCCAATCAATGTTCGGCAGCGGAGCGACCAGTTGAGGAAGAGGAATGCCGAGGTCCTCCTTCTTTTGGAGCCTTTCGACGAATCTGATTGGATCGGCCAGGGCGTCTTCGCGGACTTCAATTAGTTTCTCGATGTCCTGTATGACCTGGGGCATAAAACAAAAATCAAGGCACAACAGAGTTAGAACTTTAAAAACAAATGCTTGGGCAAATCGGTTCATGCTTAAAACTAAATAGCGCAACAAAGACGAAACACACAGAAAGACGCACAGATGCAGCGTGGTATCTTGCGCTTTCAACTGTTAAATATTTCTTGAGTATTGATTGTAATCACGTGAAAGCGTACAAACGCCCACATATTAAATGATGCACACAACTTCTTTTAATGTCCATGCTTTCATTCATGATGCACCTCATTTCCCCACTCTCTTGTAAAGGTAACGAACGAGTGATCAACGTTTAGGTATGGGTTGTGTATATGAAATACTAAATTTGCGCATTCCCTCTTGCGAAAACTCGGTCTAATACACCACGAGGTCTTGCTGGAAGGGCGATTTCTAACATTCGTAATTAAACTCTTTCATGAAGTCGGACAACCACTTCCAGTCTATACGACGCGCGAAATATTTCCAGTCATTAAAACTACCAATTTCGTTTGTAGGCGGTGCCGCTTGGCTTAGGTGGACACTGGCTTTCTGGTACAACAAGGCAAGTCTGGTACCGTGTGTGCGAGATAGAAACGGCACTTGGTCGCACACGCAAGCACAGTTTGGCAGCGTTCAGGCTGCCATTTCATGTTCAATTACTGTGCTGACACTTGGCATACGACTATGCGCCAGAGGAAAATGGATTACCGTGCAAGCTCGGCAAAAAAAAAAAAAAAAAAAAAACTCCTTTAGTTGCGTGCTAACGAAGTGTCCTCACCTGCACCCTCTGCGCTTCGAGCACTGCAAGCGTCTTGAGCGTGTTCCGATAGTCCACACTGCCTCGCAGAGCCAAGTGGTCCGATTCGAAAAAGAACTCGCCGATTTCATCGGGGTCCTCGATCTCTTGGGTTCCAGCTACGCCCATGTCCGACAGCCACAGTGGTTCCATCGCTTCGGACGCTGCCTGCGACGAAGAATCGTCGTTGTTCGAGTCGTTCGCGCCACATTCGGCGCTGGAAGTCGACGGCAGCGGCTGCTTTTCGGAGCCGACTTCCATCGCCGTGCCGTCAGAGAACGAACAAAGGTAGCTTTTTGAAGAACAAGACTCCCGAGTCCAACGGGGAGCGTACGACGACGCAACCCTTGAACACCTGGAAAGTAATTGAGCCTCTCTCTGTTTGACAAGAACACGGCATCAAAACTCGTGCCGGTCGCGCAGCGAGCAGATCATGTCAACACGCTTCAAACATCGAAAACGAAACTGACCGCAGTGACACCGGCGACACAAACACTACAAGCGCAAATCTTCAGAAAAAGGCAGCCATGACTTAATGCCTCTTATATATGTAATAATGCTTTAACTGTATACATCTAAATAAAACGCAAAATATAACTTATTTTATTTGCTTTCTTTATTTGTCAAAACAATGTGTAGTGTAAAATTTTAAAATTACAATATTTTTTATATAACAGCTTGACAGCGGCCTCTGCACAATTTAAACATTTTCTACTTTGGCGGGTTATGGTCAAGTCTGTTTCTCGACACGTGCGTGCGTTTTCAGTTTTTGACAATCGCGAGTGGAACGCGCGTGATCAGTTCCGCGTAGTTTCAGTAGGTGTTCTGTGGTAGTTTATGGTGCGAATTTGCACTTGTTGCGGGACGCGCCTCTATCCTAGTAGTAAACTCGTTGACCCTCTTGGACGTGCCACGAAAGTTCCATGAAATCGGACGCTGCTACTGCCAGGATGAAAACTAGCTGGCAAGCTTGATGGTCCGTCGACATGGTACCCGGGCGGCGCGTTCCGCATGACGGGTGTTCACGAGTCCTCTGCAGCGATCAGTACGTCATGCCCGACTTGTCAACTCTCAGGGACACGCACCTCGCGGCGATCCTCTTCCTGAGCCGCGCGGCGAAGCCCTACGATGCCACGACGGTGCTAGCCGGCATCGAAGAACACCTCGATGACGCCGCGCGCCTGACCATGCTGGGACCGTACGACTGCGACCACATCTGGTTGCTCAGGTTCGCGGACGCCGAAGCCCGCGACAAAGTCGTCAGCGCGCCGGACATCGAATGCGGCGGTCACCCGGCCTACTGCGTCGAACCACAGCCCGAACATTCGCTACACCGGGGACGCTGCGTCGCTGGAGGCCTGGGTGCGTCGATCTTCGCGGTGTAACGAATAGCCTCCTGCCGGCGTGACTTGCTTTTCTTTATTCCTATCTGCTTTCGCTAACGAAAACTGGGTGATGGGGTCGCCCACAGAACGCGTCTTTGGCCTTCGACTTCACTTGTTGATTAAATCGCCTTCGCACAACCAACCACTAGCCTCCTGGTTAGCCCATCTGGGAGAGCAACTACCTCCAGAGAGGCGTCGGTCCTGCGTTTGAACCCTGGACTGTAGCACACTGATTGTCCAGGAGCTTCTCTTATAATCGGAGTAAATTTCTTGGTAGCTTCGTTCCACAAATTGCTGTAGGATCAATTTTTCTTTGCGTGAATAATTTGTTTTTCACCACAGTAGTTTGGTAAGAGCTGCTATGATTGACCCTATATATGCATATAATGATTGTTTTATGATGCTTTATTGACCTCATTCAGATTCTATCATGTCTTGGTATGACCAGATCTTTAACTGGTTCTGCTTGTCTGTCACTAATATGGAAATTTATGACTGAATTGTTCATGTATAGTACTTACAGCTGGCTATGCATACTACTTACTTATGCATACTACTTGCAGGCTGGCTGTGTGGTGCAAGTCATCCGGACTACTGGCTCAAAATACTAGATGTGTCGTTTCCTCCCGAAAACACCAAATGTCTGCTTTCAAGATCTTATAGCTGGTATGGAAGTGACTTCACACCGTTATTGTGAAGTCGAACACCTCTCATATTGTCACAATGTCAAAACAGCGTGTGGTGCATTGTGTGTATTGCAGAATTTATGTCTTCCCGATCTGCGAAGATTTGCCAAGTAGGCCGTTAGCACGCCCTTATGGCTAGTGAGAGTACCTCACTCTTTGAAGTGTCACAAAGCATTCTTGTAATTTGATGCAAAGCATTGTTTCGTTTGCTAGAAAAAAGAAAGGGCTAGTAAGTTTCCTGATCGAGTTTTCTAGAGATGAATAATACTATGGGTGCCTGTTACTGGAATGACTTGAGTGGTGCTTGCATGGCTAAAACACAGTGCGCTTCTCTTAGAGCCTTCGATTTAGTTAGATGCACTGGGAACCAGTATTGTCACAAGACCAGCAGGCATGCAAAGCTGCAAGGAAGTAGGTAGTAAATGCTGTAGCTGCTCAGAGCTTCTGCCTTTGACTATGTTATACATTCTACGCTCTCATGTTACCAATCATGTCTGTTCTTGACTCACTGTAATTTTGTTCTACCAACTTAGGCGAGAAGATATTTTCCAAAGGAAGTTCATCTAGCCTGAGTGCTTGTACTTAATTTGTTAGTGGGATTAATATTGTGCTGATGCCTTGCCCTTGCAGTTCGTGAACAGTTAGCATGGTGAAAGTCGGTAACAGTTATACAAAAAAGACTCGTGCAGTGATTTGAATATTTATGTTGGCATGTCTTCCACGCTCTATCAAACAAGAGAATCGATCACTTGGAAAAATTTGTCCCCTGAAAGCAGGCTTACCTAATAGATATTTGCATCTTGAACTAAATTGAACGTAGCCCTTCATTCATCCTATGACACCTCTTGAGGCAGTGGCTACTAGCACTAAAATAATTTAGCTTGCGGAGTGTTGTGATAGCATTTATTGAACACCGTGCAAGGAATGTCCATGCTGTAAAGTTTGGAAATCTGAGGCTGACTGCATTGCTTGTAGGATGGTTGGTGGTTCAACCCTTTGGGACACGGCATTTTCATTTGGAGACGCAGCTTACTTTTGCCGTCTTTTCGCACCAATGTCAAGGATGGTATTGCAAACACTGAGCTAATGGTAATTTAAGTATTGGTGTTGTTTAAAGTTTATTGATGTTACTCCTGGACAATCATATTTCCACACTTAATCACTTTGGGGCATACGGTGCTGGATTTGTCGAGCATTGCTTGGGAGGCGTTTCAGCGAGAACTGCAAAGCATTTTTTTACCCTTTCTCGGAGTGCTTGCTACCACATGTAGTTTTGGTGAGTTGTTGAATTCCGTTTATATTCGTCTATAGCATGACTGGCTGTACAATAATTAAGTAGTCGTTCACATTGTAATTACAAATAATTGCTATAAAATACACTTATCACAGCACTTTGACTTGCTTTGAATTGGGTTTTCAGAATCATACAATTATTTTATGTGAATTTCTATAATATGCAGACAGTAGGTCGTCATGTGCTTCGCAGTGGGGTTAAACTGATCGTAGATAGCTTGAGGAGACATGCAGGTGAAGAGCAGACAGACTGCACAAGCACTGATTGATAGAGTTCAATGTTTTACTTTGCCGCAGGGAGTGTGATGTCGTGGGGCCACGCTACGAAGAGTCAGACCTGGGCACGGAAGGGGATAATGTCGAGGATGAAGAAGAGTTGGAGAAGAGGCAGCTGCTGGACCGGGAAGCTGCTCTCATGGCTGAGATGGGACTGCCAGCATCCTTCACATCTGCGAGACGCGATGGCGGAAGGAGCCAGGGTGATGCCTGTGGTGCGATAGGTTTCCTATTCTTGCCATTTGCTTTTTGTTGAAAACATTCATAGATAAGCCCTGTGCTGGTGCTCGTTCCCGGGAGAGGTGCAAGCACCGAAAAGGAAATGGCATTCTCTAATACATTCTTAAGCCTGCGATTCCATTAGCACATTTGATTCACCTGTGTATCGTAGATTACCTCTGTGTTCTACAATATTCCTTTGCCAAGCCCTCCAGCTCAACTGATAAAGTGTACACAGCCTGCATAAGCAGTCACTGTGCTTCATGGATACCTTGAGGCAGTTCTCGGGAAGCATGGTGCTTTCTTTTTTTGTCAACAGGTGGTACCGAGACAAACTTGAGGGAGCACAGGAAAGGCTTTCATTTATTTGTCATTTGATAATACGAAAAGTTAATGTCTTGATTATCTGTGTAATTTCTAGCTCACAATTCTAGAGCTCTTGTCTTGATTATCTGTGCAATTTCTAGCTCACAATTCTAGAGCTCTTGCTCACAGTTATGCACATTATAACACAGCTAATAGGTCTCATTATTGGCCAAGAACTTGGTTCTTCTGGTAAAGCATTGAAGAGATGCTAAAGGGAAAAATATTTGGTTGACGAATGTTGAAATAGCAGCAGCCCAGAAACCTAATAATGCTACTTTTGTGTCCAGGATATCCTTATTTTGCAATAAAATAAGGATATTTCACTGGTTCGCTCGGCATTGGCACACTTCAAACCTCCCAACTGAGTGGGCCTTTTGACATAGCATTTGCCTTGCCCTACGCTGCCCGCTTCTACTGAGTGGCCACCAACACTGGTAGCAGCAGAGCACTGCTAAGAAGGGCACTTTACAAGCCTTACCCAAGTTGTGATTGATCTCTTAGTCCACCGCACGGAATCGCAGCACGCGTACTGTGCATTTTTGGCAATTTTGCACACTGGCGCAGAAGTACGGCATTCAGCGGCTTCGAGCATAGTGGTTCGTTTTGTGCCACTAACGGAAAGCCTTGTTTTTTTTGTTTTTTTTTTTTTTTTGCTTCAGCTCAAGCGGCGTACACCACTCGGTCATCCGTCAACTTCACTTGCTAACTTTCTGTCTTAGCAATACTAATGAAAGCTAACAGAAATTGATATTGTGTCCATCAAAGAAAAGGAGCTCTTAGATTTGCCTCTATTTTTCTGTCGGAGCAACATTCGTGAGCGTGCAGAGCACACACAATAGTACGTGATAGCAAAATCACCACTGAGATGCGACGTGTGAGCAAAGCGCAGTTCGATGAAGACTGAACTTTTGAACCATTCGGGCCATTCCCCATGGCATGCATCAAACAGATAAGTGGCATTTTATTACATGCTGTAATGCACGGAAGGTTATTTTTTATTACAACTGGTTTGATCAATTGTACTCAGAACTCTTGACCTCATTTGGATCATTTTAAAATCTCCCACTTGTGGTGCAAATGATGTCATACATTTACCTTAATTTCTCAACTGGTAGAGCACTGATGTTGGTGGTATTGATGTTTTAGACTTTCTCAGACACTGATCTTTGACTCTGATACGAATTGTGGTTTGCTTTTCATATAAATTATTGTTTCCTTTTATTGTTCCTTCAACAGCTACACCAAACTATTGAAGTATTGAGTAACTGTGAAATTAGTAGTACTTAGTAAGGTTCATAGCTTTTAAACCTTACTAGTATTTAGTAAGGCTCAAAAGCTATGAACCTTACCATAGTATTTGGTAAGGTTCGAAAGCTGTGAACCTTACCAAATACCAAGGTTCACATGGCTGAACGTTACTAAGGTTCAGCCATGTAAGTTGGGTTAAATTAGTTTGCTGTATTATCAAAGCGACAAGAAGGGCATCTCGTATTCACAAGCACTTGCGAACGGGTTTTATTCGGCAACCTCGCGCTCTCGCTCTTGCAATGCTAGCACAATGTACAGAGTTGCCAGTGGGGAGCAAACATCCATGCTTCCTTATTTCAACACGTGGTTGCACTGTGCATTGTCACGCTATGTGCGCTCTATTGCAACCTAAAAAGAGGAATAATAAAAAAGAGAAGCAGTTCCACCCATGGCCTCACCGTTCCTCCCTTAAGAATTATCATAAGGGCTCCGCCCAACAGCGCTTGCTCATTTTCGTGACATCAAGCACTCGAGTATCTCAGATAGCTGACTTTGCCACATAGATAGAAGTTTGGGCCACTTGTTTGAGGTTAGAAAGCTTAACGTCTTGCAAAATTTTGTCAGTAATGCTGACATCGCTGTTTGGCCAAACATAATGTTTTTAGGTTGTTATATCGAACCTTTAATTCATAATACATGTGTTTACATCACTCGAGAAGTACTTACTGTTCGAGCAAAAACCGGCAGGTCCAATTATCGTTTGCAGGTGATGGGCAGGCGCGCCGTGGTTCTGTGGGCAGTGCTGTAATTTTTTTTTTTTCATGTTCTAACAGTGCTGTAATTTTTTTTTTTTCATGTTCTAAGCAAGTATACCCTAGGCAATAGTGACATGCTGAGCTCAGCAGCCGTAAAGCGTTGATGTTTCAGACGTCTTGCTCTTTTTTTGTGTGTGTTCTCAGCTGAAAATGAAGAGCTGCTGTGTTACAATGAGCCTGAAGATCAGAGCTCGGCAGCTACTGTGGACGACTGGCAAAACTTTTGGGAGAAAAACGGAGACAACCTCGTGTGGCAGTCCTGGGTTCAGCGCTACGGCGAGTACATCTCTCCGGAGTACCTCGAAGAGTACTCCACTGTTGCATCGGGTGGCCAGGTAGCTTCCATTTCAGGAGATAGCGCTGCAGCACTACTAGATGGTGCAAACGAGGGAAGACAGCCGGAGGTCGAAGTTGCTTCTTCAGCGCTCTCTGCAGACCAGTCTGCCGGAGGTGATGTCCAAATGGAGAATGAAAAACTCAGTGGAGGGACTTGCCTCAATGAAGAGTCTGTGGCTGCAATACTGCCTTCCGGCCAGGGTGGCCAGTCTGGCAACGGCAGCGCCTGCAGTACTACCAATGAAGGTGGGAAAGACGACTACAAAGAACGTCTCGAGCATGACAGAGTTGAGAATACTTTGCACAAGGGGCATCCGGAAGGTGATGATGGAAGTGCCGTTGCTTCTGCTCAGAAGTCCGACGATGAGCTGTGGAACTGAAGTCTGGGAGCAGCATTACTTCGAAGTGTACAACTATTATTACAGCCTTTTTGGCCATAGCAGTCAGGTACATGGCAGCACGCAGCATTCCGGGTTAACAAATGTCGGCACCGCTGCTTCAGATGCAGAGCAGATGAACTTTGCTGGGACAGTGGAGCATACGAACCCTGCCGCCTTGGAACAGCTGGACACCGTCCAACACCAGTCCAAGGCGATAAACGGCACCTTGGAGCCTTTTGGCTGTGCTAGCAGCGAGAACAGGGCTTCAGGTACCTGTAATGGAACTCACTGTGAAACTGCAGATTGTGATAAAGACGAACAGGTCAGTTCTACTGACTCAATGGTGAAAAGCGACTGCGCAGTCAGCGAAGGGGACGTTGTCTTGCTCGAAGACGAGTGTGATTTGAAGCTGATGAAGCAGATGGGCCTGCCTGTGCAGTTTGCATCAGCTGGGCAGCAGAAAAAGCCAAAGAACAACAAGAAATGTGAGTGTTAATATTCGTTTAATTAGTTTAGTGGTATGTTTATGCTGCTAATTTATGCTGGGTGAACAGAATTCTAATTTCCCTGCTTTCTATAAGATTGCGCAATTCTTTTTTGCACCATGTATATGTTTAATGTATATGTTTAAAGTTATATAATCATAGTATGAGCTGCTGCATTTTAGTTTATTGAAGGGTTCAAGCACCTCGTAGTATGTACAGTCTTAGAAGTTCTCAGGCCACGCTTCCTTAGAGAAATACATAGGATAGTAGTCTTGGAACTTTTGATCCCCCCTGTGCATACTAAAATTATGTAGATACTTCACAATGTTTCAGGTATTAACTACATTTTCAAGACTACTGTATAGCTCATCAGTAAATGATGGTGCTTCAGAGAGTTGCCCAGAAACTTTATTGCAGTATTCAAACTATATTACTTGAGGCATATCGACTCCACTGTGCTTTCGCAGTATTGTTAGTGCATGTTCGTTCCGCAGTATAGTGACGCCGGTGTTGAGAGGTGTCAGGGATGTTCAGTGCATCTCGCTACAATAACAAAGCCTGATAGACACACTGACATGCTTTACTCAATATGAATTTTTAGTTCGAAGCATGCCGAAGGTGTGGACTCAGAAAATAGAAAGGTCGTGCAGTTCAAATGAAAATTTCATAACAAATATTACCAAACTAGGCCAACTCAATAGTTTTGTTGCATTGTAGTTCTACTCAGTCTCCTCTGAAGTGAATGTAATCCTCTGCTGCTAGCATCAATATTGTATGCAAAGAATCTGAGCAATGATTCTTAGGTAGCTGTCTGGTAGGCAGTGTTTTCGAGACGCCTGTAGTAGATGCCGTGCTTGTTGTACTGCTCGGTAGTGCCATTAACATTACGCTCTGCATTGAACCAACACACCATGTTGTGAATATTGTTAGAACAGTGTATCAGGAGGCTTGGTGCCCTGCTACACCCTACTGTAGCTCTCAGGTGGTTTGTCCAAAGGGTAAAACTGCGAAATGTTTTTTTTAGCTCTGCAGCACTATTAAATGAGTGCAATGTATTTGAGTGAAATATTGCGAAAGAACCCTTTCAGACTGAGTGACCTACAGCATGGTCAGGACCATCAAGAGTGCAATGCTTACTTCCTTCAGTCTGGGGTACGTCAGCCACTGTTTCTCGGGAAGATTGAAACTTCTGTGGATTCGGGCTCTTCAGTTCGTCGCCCGCAAGTTATCCATAGGCATGAACAATCACGCAGTGGTAACATTCGTGGTGCTGATCTTGTATGCATTCTGTTCTACTGAGCCGCATGCGATTGGTCAAATGACATCACGGTGCTCGTCACAGCTCACACGGACCAATCGTGTGCGGCTCGATTGAATGAAACTTCTCTATGCTTATTTAGAAGTGTGTACAAGATTGCAGCATCGATCAGTCATTGTGACTGCCATACAGTGGTCACTGATGTTGCACGGGATGGAAATAGAGGCTCTGAAAGCTACTAGAACAGAATAGTTCATCAATTGTGTGATTGATGTATGCAATCCTTTGTACGAGATTGGAGGTTGCGTGTCTTGTCAAAATGCCCTTGCAGTTGTGTGTTCACACCAACATTTCTGTCCATATCAGGAATTCTTTCTTAGCATATTCTAAAGAGCTTGCAGGCACTACTTGAACTAGTTCCTCAAATTTAAAAGGGAACCTTACTTTTCAGGCCGGTCCAAGCGTTCCTCAAAACTTAAGAACAAAGACTTCCCAAGCTGGGACCAATACTGGCTTCACAATGGCAGCCACCTTCTGTGGGACTCGTGGATTGATACGTACCCAGAGTTTCTGGAACCCTTGTTCCTGGCATCGGTGGAACTCGACCGGTCATTGCCAAATGCAGACGAGTGCCTCCGAAGGTGCCCTCCTGTTGGTGAGAATGACCTCGCTGTTTCGTTGCATCGTGGTGGTTCTAAAATGCCAAAAGATGCGAGCCTTTGGCAGGAACTTTGGAATGCCCATTGTGATCGTGTGTGCAGACTCGAATTTGAGAAGTACAAACAAATTGTGTGCGAGGAAACTTACGAAACCAAAGTGCGAAGCGAAAGGCACGATGAAGGCGACATAGTCATCGAAGCTGCCAGGATCAGCGCCCAAAGTGAAACATTTGACGAGGTGACTGGGGAGAGTGCGCAGAACTCTGGGCTGGTGCAACACAACGGACAAAAGTCTGACGGTGCCCGGCAGTGTCCATCGGGTTCTGGGAACGGGGATTGCGACGGTTCCTCATGCTCGTCCAACACGAAAGGCTCAAGTGGGGAGAATGCATCTAGTCCTTCTACTAGCGCTCACTTTGCGGAAAGTGGTGCTGGCACCAGAAAGGCCCAAAATGGCAACAGTGACGACGACGGAGACGACCCACCTGACGAGAGACCTGTGAAGCTGAAACGGAGGCGAGTGTTGTGTCTTCTTTCTCATTGTGTAGAGGGGGAGTTTCGGTAAAGATTGTGAATAAATAGATCTTTATTTGGATGGCAGTTATACAGACACTCTTGGCTGGTTCTTGCCCTTGCCATGGCGGTCATGTGCTGCATATATATTAAAATGTACGCACGAGTTGGATGCCCGTGTTATGATTCTTGGGGACCATACCTGCACGGGACCAACTTGCTAACTTGTGTGCTGTTGGAACCTATTGAACGAATTATTTTCGACGCTGAGGACAGCTCATCTTGGTAGCAGAGCAAATTTTACAGAGGCAGGGCTTGCACACAGTTGTCTTACTCCCATAGTGTCAAAAACTTGGTCTTTTTATTTCAAGATTGTGTGGACGGTCTGCACATCCACTTGGTGCTTCACAAACACACATGTGTACACACACACACACACACGTGTTTGTGTGTGTGTGTGTGTGTGTGTAAGAAGGTCACAGTGAAACACATAAACGGTATTTATTCTGAGCTTTTGGCCAGGTACCGGCCTTTATCTCTGGTCTTTATCAAAGATAAAAACCGGTGCTTGATCGAAAGCTCAGAATAAAATTATGTTTTTCACTGTCACCTTCTTTCATATAATTCAACCAGTGAGCCAGGAATATTCTTCTGAATATATATACAATAGCACAAAAGGGGTCTGGCTAGGGGTATGGCTAGTACTGGGTGAAACTTTACAGTTTATCGTCCAATCGAACGAAAAACTGTGGGATGCATTTGCGCGACGTCATTCTCAGGGGGTGCTAGCACGGTTGTCGCCTTTGTCGTGGTCTCGTGTGCGAACGTCGTCAAACCACAACCAAGGTTCTCAGCAGCATGTGTTATGTTGATATTTTTCTAAGAAAACTGTTTATTGAAGTGCAGCACTGCTAAGCATCAAGCTATCATATGCCGGATCCCTGAAAGACCTCTGCTGTGGCGGCGCACTCGCTGGCACCGCCTAGTGGGAGCAGCTCGGGAGTGTCTCTTATAGTCGGATATAACTCAAATGGCCCCTACACCTCCCAGAGGCCGAAATTCAGTTGTGGTTGGGAAATTGTGCACGAATGTATGACAAACACAGAGCCGTGAGGATTTCTTCAAAACAG
Source organism: Rhipicephalus microplus (assembly GCF_013339725.1). Taxonomy (NCBI): domain Eukaryota; kingdom Metazoa; phylum Arthropoda; class Arachnida; order Ixodida; family Ixodidae; genus Rhipicephalus; species Rhipicephalus microplus. The sequence goes on from NC_051167.1 coordinate 118,813,138, forward strand.
TGCCGTAATTGCGGAGTTGGACACATTTGATTATCAAAAGTGCGGCTATCACTCCTTTCGCTCTTTTCTTCACTACCCTCAATGGTATCCTCTCTCAGAGCCGCCTCGGCCTCTCGCTGAGCAACCCTCCCAGTTTCACCCGGCATACGTCACCGCTGACGTGCCGCTAGAAACACCGTCTACTTCCTGTTGCCGCGACTCAGTCCCTCTGTCGAGTCCGTCAACTACGTGCTTGTTTGCAAACCGCGGCTGCCATGCCAGCCCTTGCTTATACGAATCATGCCTGTATGGACCCTGTGTTATGGGCAGCAGTAGCTGATTCAAGAGCACGCGCCTGCATGCACATTTCAGGCAATGCGGCGAACAACAGCAAGGAGCGCAGACAGCTGCTTGCAGACTGACAGTAAACTGTAAGATCTTGCTCGACCAATCACAGCATATTTGCGTTGCGCGTCAGGGATATCCATACTGCACATCACAAAGAGGCCCAAAAGGCCCGTAGAGGAGAAGGGATGTTTCTTGAAATTTGTGGCATGCAGGCGGCTCGTAGCACTGTCACGTGTAGAATCGTTGATCGCGACTGCATTCTGCACACGATGTGCGTGCTTAGTTGAAATGTTTGCAAAGATATTGGAGGTGGTTTAGGGGATGTTAAGAATTTCAGAGAGCCTTACCCCCACCCATCACACGCAGGTGACTGAAGTGCACCAAGGTGGTCGAAATTTCCGGAGCCCTCCACTACGGCGTCTCTCATAATCATATGGTGGTTTTGGGATGTTAAACCCCACATATCAGTCAATGACTGAAGTGCGCCAACCAATCGGCTCTGCTACAAAAGGAATAGTCCCGCTCATGCACTTGGCAACGTTCTTGGCCTGGCTTATGACGTTAGTCTGGAATGTACGTCAATTGGGGCAAGCTTGTATACATGCCCATTCAAGGAGGAAATGCTGCAGAATTTTAAAGTTGTATTCGACTTCAAGTGACTCATCAAAGCATGTTGGCTTAAGACTCCATTGGCCCTTCGAGGGAGAGAGGGCCACTGACGCATGTCCACGGCAGCCGTTCCCATCGTTTTATTTTGAACGTGCAGGCACATTTTTCCCGCCAACATCGTCATAGTGACCAGCATAAGGTTCAAGTTGCGATGACATAGTCCCAACGCTGCACATGTTCTATATGCCAGTGAAAGGGTACAAGGGCAGCCGACGATTGGGGCTTAGACTGAAAGGAAACATGCCAGCTCTCTTTTCGTTATGTGGGAGGCTAATGGGCTCTGAAGGGGTGGGACTGCATGGTTCCAGCAAGGGAGATGCACTTTAGTGCACCCTGTCTTGACAGGGTGAGCCCGTGGCTCATATCTTTGTATATGCTGTGTTCTGAGCACTCGTTTTGGATGCCCTAGCAGGGAAGTTCCTGAGAAACACTATATGGGCAAAGTTTTGTTTCTATCTTTTTTTTCTTGACTCTTGGGGAGGGTTGAGACAGTACCCGTTTCCTGGATGATGAAGACTGCCCTCAGTCTCATTAACTAGGCGGGAAAGGAGTAAAGACAAGACGTGCAATTTCTATGATTTTCGTGTCTGCCTATGGATATTTAAATTTGTTTCAGTTTCAGTGCCCTTGCAGAGGAGCTCATTGCAAGGCCATGATTCTCTTTCACAATCTTCCCATTTTAGTTTGTCATTCATAAAGAGAACATTTCTCAGCTTAGCACTTGTCTGGGCAATAAAGTTTTCTGTATTGTTTGCCATGTTTTTTTTTTCTCTTATTGCTGATATCCCAGTGCATTTGCAGTGCAAGTAGGGACTTTTTTTTTCTTCTACCACAATTTAAGATGTTAATACAAATGTTCTCATACATTTTCAGTCACGAGGAGGATGCAAACTCTGACGAAGAGGATGCGTTCAGAGCCCTCATATCCTATGGACTGTCTCTAAAGGAAAGCCTCAAGTGAGTAACTTGGATCGAACTTTTTTTGTGAAAACCGTTTGTGGAGCTTGTGATTTTGAAGGACTCTAGAGAGTTGTCAATCTGTGGAGAAGAAATGCACCTGAATCGGTAATACTGTATGTAGTATACTGGTGATGTTCCACTGTAGCTTGGCTAATGGTGCACCTTCATTTTTCACCTAGAGTGAATATGTGCCCTTCAATGGCAGTGAAAATTATTTTTGTCATTTATGGCGATTAAGAGATAAATTGTGCATGTAGATTCAATTCGTTGTGCTGATATCATAACTGAAATTGGTTTTGAGATATCATATGTGTTGTAGTTTTTTAGTTAAACACTTAGTAGACTCATTGTCATCCTGAAATAATTAATGAATTATTCATGTTTGTCAAGATTTTTGCATATATTTATGAGGGCCTGTTCCGTGCCGTAATGGTGTTGCTTCACTTTTTAGTATTCAGATAAGCTTACAAACATTTTTTGAAATGTCCTGTACATTTTGTTTTACCAAGAACTTTTACAAATAGCGAATTATAAACATTTGTATGACACACAGACAAATATGGACAGGTTTTCAATGCTCACCATTGCTTCAGGATCTAAGAGCAGAAAACGAAATCGCTATATCTTTGTTGTTAAATGGCACTGGGATGTTTGACAGCAGCTGCTCGAAAGATGAAAGCTGATGAAATCGAGCTCAAAAAAAATGTAGCTAAAGGCTGAGAAAATTGATCTCATAAAGAAGGTAGTTTTGATTTTTCATTGGAGAAATGCAGCTCTGTGAATGTCTTGAGCTCTGATCTGTCCTCTTTGCGATGGTGCCAATCTGATAGGATTGTGCCATGGAAAACCTGCTGGTTCGCATTTTCTAGAGCCGAATCTTCTCATAGGTTTTGATGACAGCCCGCTAGTAAAATGGGTTTTTCTCAACTTCTGCTTATTTGGTTGGAAATATTTCATCATGGTGTAAAATATGATTTCAGGATTGCAGGAAAAAAAATTAAAAATTGGACATTTTAACCAACTTTACCACTTCCATTGCCATGTCCCCCTTTTAAAAGAGCGTTAACCATTGTGTCTTATCGATAGTTTCTGATGGCTGCACTACAGAGTATCCAGGATGTTTCAGCTAACTCTAAGCAAAGTTCACTTTTTATGAAGTGCTTTCTGGAGAAAAGCTGCAAACAAATTTTAACAGCACAGCTATCTCAACATATTGTAGGATAATTGACGTAATTCACTATTGCTTAATGAAGGTTATAGTATCATGTCTATTGAATATTTTTTGTTACTTACTGTTCCAAAAATTGAATAAACAATTTTGGTTAACTACCCGGCTTATTGTATTCAAAGTTACCTTAGCGCGCACAAGTATTCTGACAATTCTGAATAGATGCTTGAGGCTTTACATTGAAAGTGTTTTGCTAGGTACTGGTTAAAAAGTTAATTAAGCAGTCCCTGTTAGTTATCCAACTTGATGGAATGGAAAAATATGCCGACTTGCTGCACACGACTCTGAACAATATTGGGCCGGCTCGACGCGAGTAGCGTACGAGTTTGTTTTTGTATATCTAGGGGCAAGCTGGCTGAAACACGCTGTGTATATATGCCAGTCATCACTCGAACTTTGCCGCTTGCAAATGCTATACTTCAATTTCACTGCTTCTCCCTCCTTCTCAGGGGACTCAAGTTGGGTCCTGGAGCAGCCAAGTCTCACGTGGCAAACAAAAAGAAACGCAAGAAGTTGCGCAAACAAAGCGCAGTGGCATCACAAGAAGAAGACATGAAACGTGCGTACCACACGATGTCCTCTCATCTTTCATATGATTGGTTGCTGTTCTGTCTGCAGACTGTCTATGCCAAATTTTGGCATCATTGGATCGCTGTGACGGGGATGTTGTCTTGGGGGGTGCAAATCCGTGTTGAATAATGGTAGGAAAGGGGGTTCTAGGTGTGGCTTTGGGGGGGGGGGGAGTGCCCCTTTTGCACTCCTTGCTGATGACCATGCTTGTCTCTTCGTTTATCGCTCGTTTTTTGTTTGTCACGTAAGTGCCTGCCGTGACACATCTCCCATGAGGGGGCACTCTCACGCTAATGTCGTCATGTAGAAAGAGCTTGACTTGGTGGACTGACTGAGCTACGCCACCATCTGGATTGTCGCGCAGACTCGACGTCCAATTCTCCTTCCGAAGAGCCAGCGATGCCGAGCTACATAAAGGACAACCCTGAATTGACCAAGTACTGGTTTCAGCGCTACAGGCTGTTCTCGCGGTTTGACGAAGGCATAAAGATGGATGAAGGTAAGCCTACACATTGCTTCGTCTCTGTTTTGGTCTTTGTGTGGCTGTCTGTTGGCTTGTTTTTTTTTCTTCGTGCTGTCGAATTCACCATTAGAAATTGAAGCGCTGCTGAAGCCAATTTGTTTCGTAACAGAGTTTTGAGCCTGATGAGCAAAGGCATAACCAGAGGGTGCCGCTTGAGAGGTGATACAGTCGAACCGTATACATAGAAAATTATTAAATATAGTGGATTATTCGAAATAGTTCATTTTACAGAAAAGAGCCGCACGCAAACAAATATACACTGTGTCATAGCTAACTGAAGCCAAAGTATGGCAGCTTTTAGAAAGTGAAACTAGATATGTGACCAATGACATTTTGTCAATTGTAAGCTCGCACATGTTGACAAACGTCGTTGCTTGTGGCAACTAAGCACGTGGGTAAGGTCCAATACCTGGCCTGAAGGAAGGAAAGGTTTCAGAGAGATCATTGCTCTATGTGGTAGAAAGAAAGGAAAAGAGAGATATAGAAAAGATTTAATAAATATATATAACAAAAGCCTGTGTGAGGGAACTCTAGTCCAGGTTTCCTATGATGATTTTGGCAACCAACCTGGCCCGTTGAACCTAGGCCTGGCGGACCTCGGGAGGCCCGTAGCAGAATGCATTGTCCCACAGGTCTTGGTGCGGAATGGGTGCAGGATAGCAGAAAGGGGAGGAAAAAATTTTGTGGCGCACTCCACCGTGACATGAAATACTGTGGTCGCTTGAGAACTTACCCATCGAGCCATCCAGCATAGCGAGGCAGAAAGTCCAGATCAAGTGGGCCCTCCACTTGCATACCGAGACATATTGACATATTACCTCCAGAGCTAGACGCACCATGCACCCGCCCTCACCATCGTTCTCGCGAGAAGAAGAGGTGGCACTCCACAGACTCCAAACAGATACGTTTCCCAGCCTTCTCTCTATGCACAAATTATACCCTGACCGCTGCGCAGATTCCTTGCCAGGGTTGTGGCAGCTCCCCAACAAAAGAAGTGAAATTGGGGGACCCTTAACCTTCGCCAATAAGAGTTCAATGCGGTAGCGATATCCTGTCCCTAGTGTGTACTTCAACCACTTAGTGGGTATTTTTTATCGATTGATGCTACTCGAGAAGTTTTAATTGTGGATTACTACAGTATAATCGATAAGTTGAAAGTGGCTTGTTTTAGTGAAACTTTCGCATATGGCTGCATTCTCTAACAGGTAGCATTCCTTAATTCACCTGCATAATGTACGCACACGAAATGTTTTCGAACTTGCTGTGCTCCCACTGTGGTCTTAACGGGAATATGTGCAGTAACCTGTGTGCCTTTTGTAAAGGGGGGCCGACTTTGAACAATGAAGTCGTAATGATATCACACGTTCTGATGCCCGATGGCAGTGTGACGTCCCCGCAAACACGGACTGAACCCCGGTCCTTTTAAGATGTTTTCGCTCGTTTCTCAAACCCACGCATAAAAAAAAAAGAAAACCTTCGGTGTAACGAATGGGCATTCCGGAGTGGAGTACCGGAAGGATTATTTCTACTATTCTCGCCCCCCCCCCCCCCCCCGGCGCAAACACGAGGACCGGGCGGCGCCTTGTCGTCTACAGACAGTGCTGACAGTGTACAGTGGAGGTAATCCGCGCGCACCCTTCAGATTTGTGGCATGGGGGAGCAGCAGAGCACCTTTTATTGGTTCGGGGAATGCGACTCTGCCGCAGCGCCTGTGCCGGGTCTGTTGAATGACGAAGAAGCGGCGGCTACGGAGAATTTCGCGGGAGACACCGAGCTGCATGGAAACGTTGAGACTAGGTCTGGACATCGGCTTATCAAGTACCGAAGCATCGGGACCATTGTTCGCCCGTAATTAAAGTGTCTTGGGACAGCTCGCCCATCTCTCTCTCTCTCTGAGGCTTGAGTTTGTACATCGTTACTTGCTCGGCTTTGTTTGGAAGAGGGTTTTCTACTGGTGTAGGCCGCGGGGGCGGTCGCTGAAGATGATACACTCCGACTGACAAATAAATATGCCGCGTCGATAGTGGCGATTGGTTTGGTGCCCCGGTAGGGCGGAGTCGGGTCCTACAAAAAGGGACTACGAGACGATACGAGGGGTCAGGAGTCAGAGATACGATGCGATGAGCTCGAGATGGGAGAGAAGCTAAGATGAAAATCACTGAGAGGCACGACGTAGGCGACGATGACGAAGATGATGAAGATGCTGACGAATTGGACAGATGAGACCTCGACGCAAAGAACCAACCTTCGGCCCCGATTCCAGCAGCCAACTCCGAGGCCCCGACTACATGGACATTCTGTGAGACGAACTTCACCTCCCTTACCTAAACGAGCTTTGCGGGAAAAGATGCGGAATATTGAGACATTGTGCGGTTTTAATACGTCGTGTGTTTTTTTTTATGCATACCCTTGTATTGTTACAGTTACTTTCTTTATGTGCCTGCCCTGTGTTAAATGTCGCAAATGTTCAAATCATGTGTTATAATTTTGTGTAGTGGTTGATGTACGTGGTATACGATGTTTTAAGTTAATAATAAATTAAATGAATCAGTAAACAGGAACAGGTCATAGCGTCTATTACTTCCCGACCCCAGCTCGAATCCCTGTATGTGAGAAATGTTTGAGACAAGTATCCAAGAGGGAACCGGATAAAAAGGGGTTGAGTCGTCTTCCCTCTCTTTGGTAATCGGTGGCGTAGCGGGGGACGTCTCAGCAGCGTACACTTTTAGCACGCCATGTTACTATCATACCACATGCCATAATGTGAAGTTTTTTATACAGGGCGCATGTGTTTGTAAAGCATGAAAGTTATTCTCACTGTTATTGCCAAGAAGAGGAAGTTATTTTCATTGTACCATTTTTAAGTAAGCGCATGGCTGGGCTGTAGAACACCTGCTTTTCATACAATCGATCCTCACTCGGTTCTCGGTTTTTGTAGATTTTTGGGTCGCTGACGTGATGATATTTCGCTCACAGCCAGTGATGCCCGCACCGACACCCATGCTGGAATTGCTGCAAAACAAGTTCTTTAAGGCTTTCACGTTAAAGCAGTAGATTAGGCTCTCACACCATGCTTTGCTTAGAGCTATTTTCTCTGTATGTGAAGGCCCTTATCCCACCGGCCCTTTCTTTTTTTGGGGGGAGGGGGGGGGGTCGCTAACATCAGTGAGAATCGACTCTTCTTGGTGCGAAATTGTGCGCCGACTAATTTTTTGCACTTCTCTTCCTCCAGAGTCCTGGTTTTCGGTGACGCCAGAGAACATTGCCAAACACATCGCGAATCGATGCAAGGCTGACGTTGTGATCGACGGCTTTTGTGGAGCTGGGGGCAACAGCATCCAGTTTGCCCGAGTGTGCGGCCGTGGTAAGTTGAGCTTGGCCACCATCAAGCCTTTCTACAATATGCAACGCAAGTTCACGTTGCGATGCGTGCTAATTAAGCGAAGCATTCGAGTGAGAGATTTACGTGGCGGCGTCATCATTTGCAAAAAAAAAAAAAAAAACGCAGCTCCGGTCAGTCACAAGCTTCGTTTTACTACAATCGACGCTCTCACGATCATTTGCTCGTAGGTTGTCGGTAGTTTTCGATATGGTCATCTCATCTTTTATCAAGGCCACTCAACCTTTTCCGTTGCTATATCTCGTTCTTCGAGACAGGACCGTCGATTATGCCTGTGCTAATTAAATTGTTGCAATTCTAAGCATTTGGGTGTGGGCTTGCACTGAATGCACATCACAGTCACTGCAAAAGCTGAAGAGTGGCCTCTTTAGAACCTTTAAATGTAAACAATTTTGGGCAACTACTACAAGCACACTTGCATAGTACCCACCGTGCCATAAATTATATAAATGTCCACTATGCCAGGGCTCGTCTAATCTTCGAAGAAGTGTGGTGCACCTGCTACCCGCACACTACGTGGACTTTGTTCATGCTGTGGCTGACAACGATGAAGATTTATGTCTGAGGATTTTGTAACTGGTTGGCACATTCAGTGACCCACTCATTATCCAATAGACATAATGTGAAGCCTTGTGTTTGCGTTACTCTTTTAAAACGTCTCTGGTTGGCACATTCAGTGACCCACTCATTATCCAATAGACATAATGTGAAGCCTTGTGTTTGCGTTACTCTTTTAAAATGTCTCATTGCACATGTTAACGAGATATTGTACCCGACATGAAGCCTGCGTAGGGTCATTTGCAATGGAGTAGCTCAATAGTAGATCACTGGACTGCCATGTAGAGGACCCAGGTTCAAACCTCATCTTATCCTGGATACCTTCTCTTTTTTACTTTTTTTTCTTATTTCACGCAATGGTGGTTATAGACACCGACGACGGCAGATAACTACAGCACTCTAGTTGTAATCTCATAACAGCTTTTGCTGTGAAAATGATAGGGTCGGGCATGCATACAGCAAGCTTTGCTTGACCCCATTTTCAGCTCCCTATTTTCAACCAAAGCAAAAAAAAGCTCTTGCTTGACCCAATTTAGCTGTGTGCTCTGGTGACATCGTTTCAACATGAGCTTTCACAAAAGAAAACAAGGCAGCTTTGAGCTGATGCTATCGATATCAAAGGTAGAAAAGTAGCAATGAGTGCTTATATCTGAATGTTGGTATGAACACTTAAAGATAGCATATCTGATCACGAGACCTGACACACCTGCACTGTAAAGGAAGTACGCTAAACCAACTTCTGACTGATTCGATGGCATTTCTTTTTCCCACCCCGCACACTTTCAGTTTTATCGACCTGCAGTATGCATGTGATGGTTTCCATAGTGGCCCAATGGCCATTTGTGGGTAGCATCACCGGCTTTCGATGTCACTTTTGGTAAAAGCATCCTCTAGATAGCAGCAGCTTCAGTGTTGCATGGAGCTCCTGATATTTTCAGCAGTTACTGTGCTGCACTTGTCTCTGATTGTGCTCGGTGTTGCTTCTAAAACTACTTGCAGTAGCTTCACAAAATCTCAGGTGATATGAACACGACTGCCACGAATTTGTGCGGTTCAAATTCCTGGAATTGCCCGGTGGAATTTTATTGTGGCCATTGGTCCGAAATTCAGATGTTCTGGCCACTGTTCCACTTTGTGGCGAGTGATACAAACTTCAGTTCCGAAACCAGTGAGCGACGGCAAAGAGTAGCACGCTTCAGAAGCATCAGAAACGTGCATGCGGCCAGCGCACACTGGCAGTACTGTGGTTATAATTTGTATTTACCGCTGGGGATGCAACTGCGGTCAATATGAGCACTATCAATGCGATTGTGTGGTGTTGACAAAACTCACTGTACTCTGCGAGAAAGCACGTAAACCGATGTTCATGAAGTCAAAGCAGTGCTGCTTTTCACAACTGCTGCGGCTGATTCATGTGAAATCGTACATAGCAATAGTGTATTTTCAAGGCCACTTGCGGGGCCAGCTCACGAAGGTTGAGAGTGAAACTACCGTTTGCTGTAGCGGCTGTGCACGTATCCACAGTCGCTATCGGCGCAATCAATGATAGTGACTACCCAGCTCCAGAGGTGTGTGCTTAACACAGCAGTAGATTAATGGCAATAAAGTCGTACAGTGGAACAAGGCGCTTCGGTGTTTGTTGTTCACTTTTAATTCTGGTGAGGCAGACTGCAGCTCTTGGTGTTTTCAGTAGGCCTCGAGTCATGCTCTGACGCGCGTTTGCAACAGCCAGCTGTGTCGTCCCTTGTTGTTCCGTTTGTGTGCGTCCCAGAAGGGCATACGTGAAGCCTTTCAAAGTTTTGTGCGTACTGTAGACTTTTTTTAATTGAAGCCTGAAGGGACCAGGAAAACATGTTTCCTTTAAGGGGAGTTTCCTTTATTGAGAGATAAACAGGGGCATAATATTCAGGTACGAAACCAAACATATTACGGGCAGTTGTTCCATTTAAGCAGCAATTTCATTTAAGAGAGTTTCGTTTAATAGGAGTCTACTGTACATCGTGGTCTAAAAGTGGGTTTTGCTAGTTTTTTGTGATACAAAAACCGCCAGGCCTGCATGGAACACATACCGTATTTATTCGATTCTACCGCGCCTTCGATGGTAACGCGCACCCGCTTTCCACGACGAAAAAAAAAAAGTAAGCCATTGATTGCAAAGCGCGCCCATTTTTCTCGCTGGCCCGCACGATCACGCCACTCGAAAAAACGACTCCTTTCGGGAGCGTCTTCCATTTGAATATGAGGTACGGGGGAAGCTTGTGCTCATCTGACGTGTAACAGAGCGTTGCCATTACTGTAGTTTTACCGTGGACCGATGTCAGCACGCGAACTTGCTTCGCCCCGACGGTTGTGGTTGGTGCTAGACATGTTGAAGTAAAGAGGTGTCTGATCGGCATTCCCGATTTGCCCAAGCAGATAGCCGTTGTGCCGCAAGTTTAGAATGAACCTCTGAAAACTGTGAAGCTTTTCATCGTACTCCTCCGCAAAACTTTTCGCATATGCCCGTTCACCTTCGGAGGGAAAAGCCTTTCCTCTTCATAAAGTTAGTTAGCCAGAACCTGCTCGCTTTAAACTGGCTCCGCATTAGATCCTTTTCTAAGGCTAATTGCATAGCCCGCACTTGGAGCAGTTCTGTCGTCACGGGCCGCTGTGCCGCTCGCTGCTCAAGCACATACTCGCCGAGCAGCTCTTCAGTTTGCGGAAACCGACTTTGCTGTGGTCCACTGAAGCCTTTGCATGAAGCTTTGCTGTCGACAATCTTCTGCTTTTGTTTCCGCCAGTCCCGCATGCACGTTTCGGGAACTCCGAACGACCGCGATGCGGCCCGATTTCCGTCCGTTTCTGCACGCGCGATTACTTTTGTTTTAAAAGCGGTATCGTGATGCACTCGAGTTTTTGGAGTCGGCCCTTCCATGCCGTTGATGCTAACGCACTACAAGATGACGAACTCCTCAGCACACGTACGAAGTGCCGCACATGGAAAACACATAGGCAGAATTGGCCGACGCGCCATGCCAACGCATGTAGGGGGCGGCCATTTTGAAAATGCCGATGACAATAGAATGACCGTATCCATTTCTTTTTTTTGTACTCTGTTCTAATGCGTGTGCAATTTATGAACTCGCTTAACCGGAAAAAAGGTGCACGTTAGATACGAGTAATTACGGTAGTACAGTCACAGAAATTTCTTATCTAAAGCACCTATCCCCTAAAGCACCTATCCAGGAATCATCATAGTGAATTTCACAGTGCTAGCACATTTTTCAAATTCTCCAGACCCTGACTAAGGGACCCATGTGGACTACCCTGATAAATGGCTGTAACTTGGGAACCAGTGAATATAACTGCATGAAACTTTGTGGTCATTCAAATGGCTTTGCTATTAGTGTACCCTGAAAATTTCATTAAGATATCTCAACAAACAAAAAAGTTGCCCTTCGAAGGTAGCCTCCCCCCTTAAGCACTCTTGGGGCACCTACTACAAGCACGCTTGCATGGTACGCACCAAGTCATAATTTTCATGCGGTGGGTAAGTGTCCACGATGCCATTATTCCTCATTCTTCAGAAAAGTGTGGTACACCCTACACACTTTGTTGTTGCCGTGACTGACGAGGAAGAAGAATTATGCCTGAGAGCTTTGTAATAGGTTGGAGCATTTAACGACCCGCTCATTACGCAATTCACATTGACGGATGCCTGGTTGATACTTCACTGTTCTAAAATGCTTTATTGCACCTGTGTAAGCAATTCTTTAACCAGCATGAAGCCTGTGTAGGGTCAGTTTGCAACTGAGTTTCCAGCACTGAGACTGGCTCAATGGTACAGTACTAGGCTGGCAAGCAAAAGGCCTGGGCTCAATTGTCATTCTGTCCTCAATCTTTTTTTATTTATTATTTAGTTGTTTTTTCTATCTTATTTTGTGCAGTAGTGGTTACTGACACCAGCGGGGGTGGACAACTATGGCACCAGAATGGGTTCTTGTAATTTCAAAAGGTCTCTTGCTGTAACATTTTTGCTCGCCCTTGCAATTCAGGTCACTGAAATTCTACTGCTGTAAAATGACTATTATGCATAATAACTGGAATTTATATACAGATTTGTATTGACTAGATTCTGTTGTACTGTATCACCTATTCACTTGTGATTCGTCACCTTATGGTGGTAGTGGTTCATTCTAGCGTCACCACCAATCGGCAGTGTGTCTTCTCTCGCAGTCATAGCCGTGGACATCAACCCGGCTAAGGTGGAGATTGCGCGGCACAACGCGGCCGTGTACGGTGTGGCAGACAAGATCGAGTTCATCGTTGGCGACTTCCTGGAGGTAGCTCCACGACTGCAGGGCGACGTGGTCTTCCTGAGTCTGCCCTGGGGAGGGCCCTCGTACCATAAGAAACGGTCTTTTGACCTCAGAGACATGGAGCCCGACTTATATCCTTTTTGCTGCTATTCTTTAAAAGAAATCTGAAACCACTTTGACAATATTTTGTGAACCAGTGTAGGCAGTGGTGTAGGTCCTTTGCATCGTTAAAGGTTCTCTAAATAGAACAATCAGTTTTCTCGTGTGTATAAGTAAAACCTTTCACAATACCCAAAGAAACTCCGTGCTTTATTGTGCAAGGAAACACTCTGTGGGCGAGAAAATGGGCAAAAAAAATCTGGGTGGCAACACCAAATTGAAAGTTCCCTGTTAAAGCTATGATGTTCCTTACTAATGCTAGGCATTTAGTAGTGCCTACGTAGTTCTCAATTGGTAGAAAAGCTGCACGTTGTCTTTTGATGGAGCCAGAGACTCACCATACCAACTTTCAGGACAATTTGTCGAGCCAGTGTAGCCAAATTACGAAAAATGGTGACTTTGAAACCCTTAATGTCACCATACAAGTTTACGCTAATAAAATTTGACAGCGAAACTTTTGACATTGAAACTTTTGGCATTGTGCTTTGTCTATTAATTAACCTGGCTAATAAAAAGTAACAATGCTGGTTTTGTTGGTGTTGTAATTCAACACTCCTAACCAACTTGTTCCTCTTTAGTGCAGCCGAACTCGAGACATACTGTCACGGGGTCGTGACGTGGCCGAAGACAGGAGACTTCGTGTTGGGATTTAACTGTTTATTTGGGCGAACCTGTGCCCGGTAAACGGAAAGTCCAATTACAGCAGCAGTCTTGCACAGATAGCAGTCTCGGACTGATAGCGCCGAACGGAGCGTCGGCCTTCGATCAACAACTGACAAGCGGCGAAGCGCGTCGGCATTTATACTCTTGCCGTCGAATGTTCTAGCGTTATCGCTAGAACATTCTAGGTTCCAGAACAATCTGTCTAGGTTCCAGAACAATCTGTCTAGGTTACAGAACATTTTAGGCGTAGGTTCCAGAACAATCTGTACCGTTTGCACAGTGGGCGTGATCTTATCGAAATGATCTACTACAGTCCGGAACCTTCTCAAAAACTGCAGGCGCGGTTTGCGCTGAGAATCGTGTGGTGTTTTGGGACGATAATAAAAACTTGGGAAATGGAACGTGGCAATACGGATGATGTCAAGGTAATGGAGATTGCAGAGATTGTTCCCGAGATTCTTCTGCCTCCTGTCCGTTATAAAAGATGCTCTGTGAATTCAAACATATATAATTTAAGTAAGCAATAAAGCACAAAAACAGTACTGAAACCCAACCAAGGGAGAGACTGCTTTGTTCGGGGTATCGGAGTTGTTAAAGTGCACAACATCATACTAGTCCAACCACTGCTGAGAACGAAAAAATTAGAAGATGAAGAGCTAGTGTATGCTGCCCGTTGCTGGCTGCGCCTGGCTCTTTGGTCATACAGCTATGCCTTTGCAGCTGTAAAACAGTGACAGTTATGATATCAACCAATTTAACAGGCATCAGGTAGCAGGCTTTGCCAGCTTATAGCCTCTCTGTATCTTTATACCACGTCTTTGAATCTTGTCAAACGGTGACAGCTGTGTCGGCGAATTCAAGTGTCGCCTATATGAGTCTTGTAAGATATCCATACAAGTGTATGATACTAGTTCGTTTCTGCTATGTCGGCTTCTGTCCTTGACTCCTGTTACACATTCCAGACATTCGCGCTGTGCAAAAAGATCACAGAGAACATCGCCGTGTTGCTCCCTAAGAACGCCGACGTTGATCAGGTGGGTGACAATGCAGCAAATTTTCACCACATACAGGGAACATGCCCAGTGTTCTGGTTGATACGGCAACTCAAGGCAACATTGTCGGCAACACGGAGGGAAGTGTCTTTGGATTTTCAGGGCAAGGTGGTGGGTTGAAGAAAGAAAAAGAACCACTCACTGTTGCACTTTCTGGCTCAGATTCTCTAAACAGATAACAAATTTGACATTTCTTTTGATGAACCAAAGGTTCGTCTTAGCTAGATGTGTCGGTGATTAGGAATACTATAAGGTGTCGTGATTGTGGAATTTAAAATGCAACATATATATTATGCCATTGTACGCGTTATGTCTTATAGATTGAGGCACTTCTGTAGCAGAGTGTCTGTACAAGACGAAAATTGTTAATATGCTCAGTTTTGCTCAGGGGCAATCAATGCCAGTTCGTTTATATCTATGATGACTTACAAACCAGTTCATAACTGGTTTTGCTCGGTGAGCTTCTTGACTTGCCACGGCGCTCTAGTGCCTAAGGCACTCAGCTGCTGACCCGAACACAGGTCGTGGAATCGAATTCTGGTCACGGTGGCCGCAGTTTTGATGGAGTCGAAAATCCTTGAGGCCCGTGTGCTTAAATTTAGGTGCACTTAAAAGGATCCCAGGTGGTCAAAATTTCCGGAACCCTGCACAACGGCGTCACTCATAATCATATAATGGTTTTAGGATGTTAAACCCCCACAATTATCATTTTGCACGGTTCTTTAAACTCGAATATGAAAAGGTGAAACATTTCAGGCAGCGCAACTCGGGTGACCAGACTGGTAAATATACATGAGTCTGGTATTTTGTAGTTTTCCATTTAGGTTTCTTTTTGTTTCCACTCGTGTGCTGGGCAGACAGCCTGGGCAATCCACAAGTTTTGATAGGTACTGAAAGAATATATATTATTGTGACTGTGCTCGATGTTTATACAAACATGAAAATGAGATCCAGATTTAAAATAGCTACTGCAACCGTACTCGTAAACGTTAACATCCTAACAGCACTGCATTGCACCGCAAGCGTGTACGACCTGCAAACCTCTCTCTTCTAAAGAGACAGTAGACATTGTCTTGCTTCACTATGGGTTCAGCTCGAGTTCAATTCTTGATTCAAGTTTGATTCGATGTCCTGCTTTACACTCAAATGTCATTATAACAAAATTGCACCTTTTTTGAAAATAAGTTCGTTATGTTTGAGAATTCGTTATAATTGTATATTCGTATTATTATATTTAGTGCAAGACCAGTCTTCATTTACAGTGGTTTCTCAGTTAATGGAAATTTGTTAAACGTAACTACTGCTTAAGGGGGGACGAGGGTCCTAAAAATGTTTTTATTTATTATTCTACTGTCATGAAAATTACCATGCATGTGTACCATTGAACTGAGATTTCAAATCTGTAAACATATTTCAGATATCTCATTAGATATGAAGTGATGATAAATTTCTACATTATGATTAGGTAATTTCTTACAGGTCGTTATGGTAACTTGCAACAAAAAAAAAGTTAGTTTTCAAAACTACACGTTTCCTCTAAAAGGTTCATCCCACAGGTTAAAGCAAACTAAATGTCAAAATGGTTATTTCTTTGATTAGAAATAATTTTTAAACTTGGAAGGTAAGAATGAGCTTTAAGTAATTAGCCGGTATTTGTCATTTAATTACAAATTTTATCAAGGTTGAGAGAAAGTGAAAAGCTTTAGCCTGTAGTTCAGGTGCTACGGGAAAGAATGGTATCAAGTTTGTTTAGATACCTTCACAGAAACTTGCTCGAAACTTCCGTAAGGCACATTCACTGCACAAAAGTGACAATGCCAAGAAAATTGTGTTTTCTGTTCTAAAAACATTTGTAATTTCATATATTAGGCTTTTAGGAAAAAGAAATGGTATTTTGCCATAATATAAAAATTTTCCCAAACATATTTTTCACTATAAATACCTCAAATTACAATTTTTGAAAGTCAGTACTTTTTACAATTTTGTGCTAAGACCATCATCCCCCCTTAAACAAAATAATTCGTGGTCTCGGGTTTGTATTCCGCACCCATGTTCATCTCTCACTTAACGGAACTTCTGTTAAATGGAGCATATTTTCCCGGTTCCTTCATGTTCCGTTTTAAGAGTATACTGTACTTCATCATAACCCATATTTTTTGATACCCGAATTCGTTATACCGAGGTTTGAGTGTTTATCAAAGTAGCCAGTCAAGCTTAAAACAAGTGGATTCGGCCTTGTTTTTTCACCGGGCTGCTTGTATTTTTGCATCGCTTGTTGCATTTCCTGGGCCTGTTTGCATTTTTTTTTGGCAACTATAGTGATCTTAAGAAGCATTACGTTCACCAATAGATGACTTGTAGTTGAGTGCTGAAGTCAAACATACATTGGGGGAATTAACAACTAACATTAATCATGGACTGGCAAACGGGCATTAAACCGAATAGAGACTAAAAGCAAATAATGCACTTTCCTTCATAGTTGCACATATTTTTGGTGCACCAAATACTTAGATTTTTTCAACCAGAGTGAAGTGTCATTATAATTGCAGATATTTTCAGGAATGGGAAAAATTGGTTCAAATTACGCTTTTTTCAGGCTTTGCGAAAGTCTCACTGTATTTTCTTTCAGGGAAGGGGGGCTTGTTGACGATTATTTTTTTGCTAGCTTGGCAGCATCAGGAAACTGGTACACTCAAACCTTGATATAAGAAAACTAGATATAGCAAAGTATTGGTTATTATGAAGTTACTGTAAAGTAGTGTTGCAATAATATTGTGTTCGGAATAAACCTTTATAATGAATTTTTGGATATAACAAACTTATTTTCGTGTTAGATGCAACTTTGTTTTATTGAGGTTTGAGTGTATGCGTTAGCAGCTCTAGCTGATTCCAATCAACTTGTCTTATCCTCGAAGGTTGCCCAGCTGGCTGGTCGGGGAGGTTCGGTTGAGATTGAGCAAAACATGCTGAACAAGAGGGTCAAGACCATCACTGCCTATTACGGCGGTCTCAGGGCCTCTTCATCCAGCGCTTCCCCCAACGCGAGTGCGCCGCAAGATCTGCAGTAACCCGCATTGAATCAAGTGCATTACACAGACCTGCCTGTACAGTCGTGAAAAAGTGTCCACATGTGTACTTGACTCATCGATGTGATCCAAGATCAACTGGAAGTTTCCACTTGTTTGTCAGACTAAATGTCTTTTGCTGAATGATGTTTGGCACATCCTCGTTTCTTTTTTCGTCTTTTTTTTTCTATATGGATGCAGTGTATGTAGGTATGCCAGTGTACAAGGTACCTTTGGGGCATACACTTTAAACTACACTCTGTGTTTTAAAGGTTACCTGTGGTCCCTTTTGTAATGAAGATCTTGGGGTACAACAGGAGTGAAAAAAGTAGCTGTGCTACTTGTACATAATATTTATGTGTAAATAGTTTATGAAAAAGAACAATATAAGGGCTATTAACACAACAAATCTACTAGTGCACATCATGCTGTTCAAGAAGCTACATAACAATGGCACTTAGTGGCTGAGTGTATTGCAAATGTAACACAAAAAGGCATTATATTGGCTGTTTAGTTTAACAGATGAGGAAAAAGTGGGAGTAAAGTATTTTTTACATTATAATCTCCAGCATAGGCATCCAAAAAGGGAGCTCCACCCCTGTTTCTCTTGTGCTACTGATTATCACGTTGTTGATCTATTTGTGAAAAAACTACTAGGGTTACACAAAAGTCATTGGTAATGAAGTGCAAGCATCAACTGTGTTGTCAAGTTCATATACAGTACGAATTTGTTTGTTATGGCAGCAGATGGATTAGGAACTTTTACTGCGAAAGCCGTTATGAGATCACAACACGGGTCACGCGCAGTTGTCCGCCTCCGGTGTCTGTAACCACATCGAGCGAAATTAGGAAAGAAAAATAAGCCTAGCACTAATGACACAGTGGGGCCCGAACGCGGGTCCGCTGGGTGCCAGCCCAGTATTCTAACACTGAGCCACGCCAGTGCTTGGAACTCGTTTCTATACTAATCTTGGGCAGGTTTGATGTCGGGAAAGCAGTTGCGTTAATACGACTTATAAAGCGTTTTAAAACAGCGAAAGAACAAGCAGTGGGTCGGCCAATGCTGCAACTCATTACGAAAGTTTGTTTTTGTTCACCTATTAACTGTGGCACATACCCACTTCAGGACTCGTTGTCATCAGCCACTGCATGAACAATTGGCAAAAAATATCTCGCAATAGTTTAGCAGATACCAGGATTTTTATTAATAATGCCATAGTGGGCATCAAGCAAGTGTGCTTGCAGCAGTTACCCAATTAGCGTTTAGGAAAGTCTCTGAAAGGCCGCTCTTCTAGCTTTCGCTGCGACTGTGCTGCGCCATCCGCGCAGGCCTGGCGTGTTTTTTGTTTTTTAAGTTGTACATTGCACATATCTTGGGCATTTCTTTTTTTCTTCTATGCTTATATCTATGGCATTGCATATGCTGCCAAACCTCTGCTCCCATAGTACATTAGTAGCACATTAGGCCACAAATGTTTGCAGGATACTATTCCAAAAGTGATATTTGCATTGTTCTGTGAAGTCGTTTCTCTTATTTAAAGTATCACTTCGTTAGTCGTGCAGGCTTATACTGCCCTGAGTTTGTGCAATCTCAATTATTATCTTTTCTTTTTTTTTGTAGGTGTTACGTCCCATAAACTTTTACAGCCGAATTTGCCTTACTTGGTCACTGACAACTTTTAAGAGTTATATAACCTTCAAAATTTTACCAATACTCTCAGAGTTGAGTGTAGAGTTTTTCTATATTTTTGCTGTGTATCAATGCTTGCCTCAAAATTAAAAGCTTTGTTTATGTTAAGTTAGGCGATTTCCTGTGCATGTTTTGTGTATGTAGTTACAACAGACTGCGAAACTGTGTACACTGCTTGTGCGCTGGAAAAGCTTTTCAGTAAGTCTTTATTTTTAACTGCATGACTATTCAAGCATAGTTATGATGTACATTTGCCATATTATTGGCAGTACAGGCTTGTGAAAATGCGGATGTTCAGGAATGGAGCACACCGCGAACAGTTTTACATTAAAACGTGTTCATCTTGGTCATTTCCTTGCAGTGTAGTAAACACAGTGTGCAGTTAGGGGCACTGCAATATCTGTATTTTTAGCAAAGTATTGCAATTTTAACATTGGTTAAAGAGGTTTTAGAATGATTTTTTTATTGCTCTGGTATGCTGCTACTCACACATAGTTGTACTTGCACCCATTCTTGTTGGCGCTTCGAAGATCTGCAAATATCGTGACACCAACAGCGTAGAAACGATTTGGCAATGTGAATAAATATTTCTTTCATAGCTCATTACATAAAAAAGAATGAATAGTATTCGTATGTGAAAGTTGAACTGTGATACAACAAACATGGTCAGAATAGCGTTATCGAATCCTGTGAAGTACTGTATTTATGTAATTATAGTACCCCCACAACTATAATGTGTAATGTCATTGTAACATCAAGCGACAGAGTGGTGCGTAAGGATACAAGTTGGAATCGTACAAAAGCAGCAATAAATGTCGCAACACTAATGCAGTGCTACACACACGGGCGTGCGCATGGGGGGGTGAGTGGCAGTGGGTGGCAAGAAGCAGAGTTCCACCTCCCGCCCATGTCACCTGAGAGTGGAAAGATGCAAAGTCTTCCCCATACATTTACTCAATATGGAGGGAGGCGCTGCGATGAACCTTTGCCCTTCCCCCTGAAGGAGAACTCTGAGCACGCTAATGGCGACGCATGTTCAATAAGCAATATACCAAAGCAGTTTTGTGCCAGAAGCAACTATGTTATAGCGATGTGCAGCTCTATATGTCTTAATTTAGCTGTACTCTCCTCTGGCATTACAGCTCAACCAATGTGCCATTTAAGGCACTATCGGAGCAGAAATTGTCAGCTGCAGCAAAGCTCACCTCTTGACATAAAACTATACGCAACATGTGACTGTAACCTTGTCGTCTGAGCCCACAACTTCGAAAGGTGCATCAAACGCATCAGTAAATCGAACGTTATTCGAAAGCCAGAGATACATTTCATCTGGCTGCGCTTGCACATGGAAACTACTGGTACCCCAACAAAGGATTTAGCTGAACCATCTGCCTACTCGCTACCAAAGTCTCAGCAAACTTAGTACGAACAAGTATTCATTGTAAGTTAGTTTGGGGAGCACTTGTGCTTTCCAGCACTCTTTACCCTGTGGATTATAAATTTATTTAGTGCTAAAAAGAGGTACAGGAAAGTAAGTTAACATCGTGTTTGTACTCCTTCAGTGTTTTTATTTTCTTGGCAACATTTGGAATGCTCTTATATTTGGGATGGGGGGGGGAAGACGTGCTTTATGAAATTGTTTAACAGTCACTCAAAAGTTGAAAACAGCAACATGAAGTCTTGGTGAAGGACGGTGGCATGATGATGGGTGCTGACTGGAAACTGAAAGTTTTGTTGAAGATACAATGTATATACATGAAAAAATGAAAATAAGGTTGTTGGTCGAAATTTGTCATGTGCGTGACGTTAAACAGCTGTTGTTTTTTTGCTGGACCCTTTGGTGTACAGCAGAGGCTCCCATGTGCGCTTTTGACAATGAATTTTTAGGAGGGGGATGTTTGTTATATTATTTCTATGTTACACGAGTAGTATACCGAAGAAAATACTGAAAAAAAAATTCACCTAATACTCGGCCAATCTCCTGCATTGGGTATGACTCGTATGAGCCATGAGTGGAGGGGAAGAAAGGTGATGTCCGACTGGGGGGTGCAGTATATATCTATTAGATCAAGCACCACAATTTCTTAGGTCATCTGTAATATTTCTATTATAAAACTCCATTATTTGAAAACTGCAAATATTTTTATAAATCCACTCAATTCTTGTTTCATTCCCCACAATGGGTATGTGCCACGAGCAATAGGTGAACAATAACAAGGGTGCACCCTTGCCTAGCACCTAGTGTGGCTATATTACTACAGAATTAAGTGAATTTGTGTGTTCCCAAAGCCTCTTGTTGAGGCAACCCCAGTCTCTCCCATGTACACCTTAGCTAGGACCACTTGCTTCCAATTTAACTGGTTATGGTTCCAAACCAGCTACTTCAAGTTCATCTAGCCATAGGTCCGGTTGGGGGCCGGGCCAGCTGCTAACTGGAACCAGTAGGCCTGCAACTGGGACGATTTGATTTCAGTTAATACCAATTGGATTCCTGGTTACGCATTTTCAGCTGGGACTGATGCCCATGTGCAACAGTTTGGCAGTGCTTCAATCGCATCGGAAGCTGTCTGCAATGAAGAATCGTAGGTGTTTAAGTCATGCGTGCGAAATTCGGCTCCGGAAGCCGATGGCAGTGGCAGCTTTTCGAAGCCAAACTTCCATCATCGTGCTGATGACGAGGAACAGTAGTCAATTAGTTTTCGAGGTTCTGACTCGAATAGTAGCGTACAACGCCACAACTCCTGAACATGCGTAAATTACTTGATTCAATGTGTTTAACAAGAACACGGCACTTCGTTTGTTTGTAGCCTGCATACCATAGAGTTAATATACAGACTCGTTGTAGTTGTTGTTCACCTATTTATCGTGGCACATACCCACTATGGGGGATTGGCCAAGAATGGAGTGGTTTTAAAAATTACTGTTCAGATTTTGAATAATGGAGCTATAATAGAAAGATTACGGATAGCCTAGGAAAGTGTGGTGCTTAATGTAATGCATACAATTATTTACATAAACAAATTTATTCTTAGTACAGTATAGTTATATAGTATAGTTATAGTATATAGTTATAGTATAGAGTCTGTATATTAACTCTAGGCTGGACACCATGGTACATACCCACTGTGGGATTGGCCAAGAAAAATATAGTATCGTATAAATGTTAACTGCATTATTGCTTACCAACAAAAATAATGAAAACCACAAAAACAAAAGCAAGGTAGTGAGGAGAAAAAAAAGAAATAAGCGTTATTACAATAACAATAATCTGATTTTTAGAGCCAAGCAGACGGCCGAATATACCTAACCCGATCAATTTGGGATGTATGTCTTATATTTCAACACATTTTAAATCGCTTCCCGAGTGTTTATTAAAGTGGGCGTTATGTTGAAATACGTTTAGTGACTTGAATGAAATTGCACACCGCATCAAACACGTGGCACTAAAACGCACTCACCTGTAGGGATTATATAACAGACAAGACTAAACTCTATTTGAAGACATTGTATTCATTCGTGCTTTGAACCCACCGCCAGACGCCGCCGCATGTCAACAAACAGCAACGTAGAACGAAACTAGAACACCGTAACAAACTATACTACCCTCAATGACACCCAAAGTTTGTAAATAATGCCGTTACTCTAAAGAGTTTTGAATAAAAATATTATATTTTTATTTATTAAAATAACATTGTTTTTAGTATTTTGTATAACAAACTAAAAAAATGTTTGAAATAAGAAGCCTGGTGGCGTCCTCTATACATATAAAGTTTTCTAACTTCAGTTAATTGTGGTCAAGCCTATTTTACCGCACGTGCGCCTGCGCGCGGGTCTTTCGTTTCTCTTGACAATTTCGAATCAGTCTGAACGGTACCTGGTATGTGTGCAGTGGTCTGACAGTCGAGTGGGACTGGTCACTGGTGGAACGCGCGTTCCGCATTGTCATGGTGGTATGTTACACGTGATGTAGGGGTGGTAGTTGCCTTCGACGTGTCCCAACAGTTTCCGGGAGTGGGCGCTGTCGATGTCGGAAACCGAGCCACGCAGTTCGCAAGGTGTATATGTTCACAATCTGTCGACACTGCCACGGTCAGCCGTGTTACCAGATCGTAGTGTTCCACAAGCCGGGTGTTCCTTCACGAATCCCCTGCAACGACCAGTACGCATCTCGCAGGCGCTGCTGTTTTTTGAGTCGTGCGGCGAAGCTCTAGATGCCACAATCGTGTTAGCGGCGTCGAGAAACGCCTCGATGACGCAGCGCGCCAGACCTCGAGTGTGGCGGTCATCCGGCCCACTGTGTCGAACCACAGCCCGAACGTTCGCTACACCGGGGACGCTACGTCGCCGCAAGCTTGGGTAAGTCGTTCTTGCTGGTGTAACGAATTGCTCGTTTTTACGGTTAAGCCTCCTGCCGGCGTTGCTTGCTTTTCTTTATTCGCATCTAATTTCGCAGCGAAAGTGGGTAGCAACGTCTCCTACAGGACGTCTCTAAACGCATGTTTTGACTCGGCTAAAAACATTTTTTTGGCCTGCGATTTCACCCACTGTCATCTCAATAAGGCACACTCGTGCTCGCTTTTGATTCGTTCAATCTTAGGTGATGCGGGACTTGCGAATGAGCGCATGGGTGTTCAAACGCCGACTGAAGAAAGAAGTCGATACCATGAGCTTCTCTAATGTCCTTGTTTTCTTGCCTTGTATTAAAACATAAGTGCGAACCAACTACCTTACCTCTGTTATTCAGTTTTGAATTGATTTGTAATGCACAAACCAGGCCCATAGCCAGGGAGTGTGGTCCGTCCTCCTCCCTCACCCTTTCCATAATTCTGACGGAGGGGGTGGGGTCTTACTAAAATAAATTCTGATAATAGGTGTTTCTCACAAATCGTCAAGGCCTTCAGCGAGTAGCCCCGCTCCCTTGGAAGATTCCTGGCTACGAACGTGACACCAAGCAATCTGGCATTTAATGCGGACCAACTAGCTTATCTCTGTTATTCAGTTTTGAATTCCTTTGCAATGCACCAACCAGGCTCATAGCCAGGGGACGTGGCCTGTCCTCCCCCACTCCCTCCATAATTCTGATGGAAGGGGTGGAGTCTTACTAAAATAAATTCTGATAATAGGTGTTTCTTGCAAATCGTCAAGGCCTTCAGCGAGTAGCCCCGCTCCCTTGGAAGATTCCTGGCTACGAACGTGACACCAAGTAATCTGGCTTTGAAGGTGTAAGTTCTTAAATAGCATGACACACAGTGAACTGACGGGACATAAGAAAATGCACACATCTATGCTGGCTGCGTTTCCTTAAATATCCGGCCGCGCGTTTGAGACCCCTGCTCTAAGAAGTATTGACAGGGTGAGCTAGGCAGCTGTCAAATATTGAGGTTTTTGTCAGATATTGAAATATTAAGGCTCTTTTTTTGTTTCATGCTTTCAGCTCAAAACGAAGAGCTGATGTGTTAGGAGGTGCCCAAAGATCAGAGCTCTGGAGCTACTGTTGACGACTGGCAAAGATTTCATTCCGAACGATGTCTGCAAGAGCAGCGACAGTCGGAGGGGATACTGCATGAGATTTCTGGAGTTCGCGTACAACCTGTAGTATGATTTCTGCAAGAACCTCCCTGGCAGTGGACATGGCTGTCTGACGCTTTTACTGCGACAGCCGTTGCCGAAGCATGCGCTCCATAATTGTGGCTTTGTAGCCTCACGTATGAACTTGGACACCATCATAGGAGGCGCGCCTTTTCTTCCGGCATGTTGGGGTTAGCCCGTCGAAACAATCGAATAATCTCTTCGACAAACATGGCGACACTCTTCTTTGCATTTGAAATCGCGAAGAAAGTGCATGCTCCGCTCTCTTTCCATTCGGGGTTACTGAAGACCTGGCGAAGCTGCCGATGGAATTCTTGCCAACTCGTACCACACTCTTGCCGCATCTACGAGGGAGATGTAGACGTTCAACTTACGGCGATTGCCAGAGTCATTGATGGCAGCGTCAAATGGTTGAGCCAGTATTCCACATTCCCACCGGCATCGCCGTGGAATGGATTAGGCATGTGAGTCGTGTTCATGAGGCACGGTACCCCAGCGAATGGGTGGTGCTTGGTTTGAATTGTACTGTGGTGGTAATCCTTGAAGGTGGCGGTTGCTTTGATGGATATCTGCAGAGCTTAGTGCACTGGCGTTCATTGCTTCATGTTCTGTACCAGCAGGCATAAGACGTCAAAGTACCCTGCAATTCCACTAGTCTGTCGCTAGAGCAAACGACAAACAGGAACTCGAAGCAAACGACTGTTTGCTTGGCCACAGCAGCCACTCGCTTCTACACTCACTTTTTTTTTGCCACCAACACAGCGTCGCAATGTAAAGTCAGTTCTAATGAAAACTTGCTTCTCAATATTTTGTATGTAAATTTTTCTGCAGAACATTTCCGTGAGGCAGATGTGAAACCTAGACTAGGTTGACCATCAGGGCATGCATTGCTTTGCCATTGTTTTCCAGATTTGGCACCAAGATGTAATGAATTATTTTTTACAATACTTGAAAACAAACTGGCTCATTCTTCCCTAGAAAGTATGTATTATCTGTTTGTGAAAATACTTGTACTGTATTGAGTGAGGAATACTTAGCATATCGTCTGCTGCAATGTCAGGTGCGTCTGTCCAAGTAGTCTGCCTTCAATGCATCTTTTATTTTATTATGAAGTCTAGTAAGAGAAGCATGACGGTGTGTCTTAGCTTTAGCTGTAATTTTGCAGTTGATTTGAATGAGTTTCGGCCAGACATGCTCGTGAAAGAACGTCAACTTGATTCAATGTCCTGCACTAGCATGGGATGCTACATCATGAGCAGCGGAAAGTACACCGTTTGTTAAAATTGTCGAATACAACCTGTAACGCTCCATCGCAGCAGACCAACACCTACCGGTCTTCAGCCTCTTTGAACAACAGCACTGCTTGAGAGTTGGCACCACACTTCACTGCGCAAAGAACGAAATTTAAACTGTAAAAAAATCTGTAGGCAGTTCGATAACTGTTACCTAATCCAAAGCCTATACTTCTCATCATTCCCATGGGGCACAACAATTGCAGCGGCAGTTTCCTCTCTAGGTTATTGTATGAAACTCTATGCCTGGAGTAGATGCCACGCAGGGTTATACCCAGGAAGTTTTTCGGGGGTGTTTATGTCTAGAATGGTTAACTTTGGCTATTGCATGTTGGACGATGTGAAGGCATGTAAATACATTGGTGTCACCGAGAAAGTGGAAGTAGTGAAAAACATTTCAGAGGTGTCAGAACCCCCTCAACTCCCCTGAAGTAACGGCCACGTTGTTATGCTTGACTTTCCACTATGTAGTACAGTTAGCAACATAGACTGCATTGAACCAACATGTAATGCAAGTTTGAGAAGTCTCAGTGCCCTACTATGCCTCAATGTTGCTCTCACTGGTTCATCCAAATGCTGAAACTGACACTTTTTTTTAGCTCTGCGGCACACTGAAATTAGTCTAGTGTCTTTTAGAGAAATATTGCAAAAGCTTTTGAAGGTGACTGAGTGCATTGACAAAATCAAGAGTATGATGTTTACTTTCTGCATTCCATCGGGACTTGTGTACTTATGATAACCTTTTCAAGTTTCTGACAGTTGTGCCCAAGGTCGGTAAAGAAATGGGATTGAGCTTGGTGGGATGCATAAACCATAGGCTTATGCATGATGGGGGCAGGGGGGTCACAAAGCCACCATGCATTAACAATACAAGAGGGGGAGGGCAAGAGAGGGGCACTGTCAGCCTCACTGCTTTGACATGATATAAAGAGGGTGCTGCAACAAACCTTCACCCCTGCTCCCACAAACAGGAACCTTGCACACACATATAGTATAATGCACTGCTTTTTCGAAGCTTGGGAGTGTCCGTGCACGCATGTACTTCAACTTTTTGCCGACAGATTATGCACACTTTCGAACAACCACACAGCAGCTGATTTTGATCGACCATTGTTGTCTACCATACAGCAATCACTGTTTTATGGGGAGGACGGAAAGAGGCCTTGAAAGCTACTGGAACAGAATAATGCATTTGTCACTTCGATGAACACTTTGTGTGAGATTGTAGGTTTCTTGTCCTGTCAAAGTGGAGTTCTAGTTATTCTAGGGTGTTCACAGCTACATTTGTATGCATGTCAGGAATGCTTCCTTAGCATATTCGAAAAAGTGTGTGGGCACTACCTTAAATCAGTTCCTCAAATTTTAAAAGGGTGCCTCACTTTCCAGGTCCTTCCAAGGATTCCTCACAACTTCAGGACAAAGACCTCCCAGAGCTGGAACGAAAAGTATTGGCTTCAGAAAGACAGCCACCTTCTGTGGGACTTGTGGACCGATACATACCCAGCGTTTCTGGAAGTCTTGTTCCTGTCATCGGTGGAACTTTAACAAAACATTGCCGAATTCAAACGAGTGCTTCTGAAGGTGCCCTTCTAGTGGGAACGTTCTCCCTGTTTCAATGCATTGTGGTGGTTCTAAATTGCCGGAAGAGGCAAAAGCTTAGAATTACACGAGATACTTGATTGGAAACAGGCGAATGCTATGAGACAGGGACATAGAAAAAAGGCACGCAGGACAGGCGCTCAACTTTCACCTCAGGTGCGAGCCTTTGGCTAGAACTTTGAAATGTCAATTTTGTCCCTGTGTGCGAACTTGAATTTAAGAAGTACCAGTATGTTGTCTGTGAAGAACTTTTTGAAGCCAAAGTGGAAGGTAAAAGGTGCAGTGAAAGTTAGTCATTGGTGGTGTTGAGGTCAACGAATGGAAATGGGACTTCTTGACGTGGTGACTGTGGAGAGTGTGCTGAACTTCGCTATGGTGAAGTGCAGTGATCAGAAGTTTGTTGGACTTCCCCAACACTAAAGGCACAAGTGAGGAGGATACTTCTGGTTTTTTTTAACAGCGTTCGCTCTGCAGAAGGCGGTACATTCAGTAAGAACACTCGAGAATGGCAGCACTGATGATGATGGAGACGACCTGCCTGACAAGAGACCCGTGAAGCTGGAACGGAGGTGAGTGCGTTGATTCTTTCACATTGTGTGTAAGTGTAAATTATGCTTGCTGTAGGAAAGTAAGAGAATGAAATGCAGTCTGTGCACGCCATGTGTTGGTTACATGTGGTATGCTGTGGGTGCCATGGCACCTTTGAAACTCACTTGTAACGAACAGCACGATTTGTAGGAATCTGTTTTAAAATTTTACGTATTTCAGTGCAGCTGAATCTGCGTTTATTGAGTTCTGGAGCCTAGTTTGTTATACAGCGTACTACTGTGAAGTTTGATCAAAATACACAAACAATAGTAATTCCATGCCACCACTTGCTAGGCATATCCTTAAGAATCTCTTCATTGACGTGCAATTTGCACTTACTTGGTCCAAGTGGACTAAAAATAAAAGTAGAGCAGAAAAAAGACAACACGCAAGAGACAAGTAGACAGGAACGGGTGCTCACTATTAACAGATTTTATTACGAAAGAACTGTGGGAAAAATGCAGATTGTGCTGTCACAAGCGTGGCTGGACGCACATTGCAAAGCTGCTCGTACCAAAAACTAAAGTATATTGCAACATAGCAATATGCCTTAGTCTGAATTTCGATTGCTATATAACAATATGCTTTATTTTTGGTATTAGCAGCTCTGCGATGTTTACGCAGCCGCAATTGTGACACACGATCTGCATTTTTCCCACAGTTCTTTCGTAATAAAATCAGTTAATAGCGAGCACCCGTTCCTGTCTACTTGTCTCCTGCGTGTTGTCTATTTTGCGCTTTTATTTTAGACTATGCAACAACCTGCCCTGCAACGCATTCTCAAGGTGGTTATCTTAAAGCAAATCGTGTTGTTGGGTTAGTCGGTTCATGTTTTCAAAAAGGTTTTAAACTGCACGAAAAAGACTGGACGTAAACAGGAACACACACACACAAGCATTGAACCTCCAAGTGATATTCACCGGAAGCAAACATAAGAGCAAGGTATAATCGCAACGACGGTAAAAAACGAGTGCACGTGCATCACATATGCGGGAGTGAGCTGATGTGGCAAAAAAAAAAAAATGGTGCAAACAGACTGGAATGGATGGAGCACATATTAGAGTGCACTCATTGCTGATTTTTATTTGTCGAAGTGCATGAAGTACATAAAACACACACAAAAAAGACCTTTTCAGGAATCTCGTGCACGTTTCGTCCACTGGTAACCATTGCTTACTCATCTAACTTTCCAAATCTAGAAACTGCTTTTCTTTCTTAGCCAGTGATAGTGTTGTCATGCTTACACATGCACATTCCTGTTTTTCTATGCGTGCAGCTTTGATTATTAATCTAGTCATCTCGTCTGACCAGTAACTAAGCACTATTGTATCTTCAAAGCATAGAATGCACCGACAATCTCTGCAATTGAACCCTAAATGAACGGAACAGCTGTGTTGGCGTTATGATGGTTCCCCTTGAGTCATAGGTTTATGCACTTACCACTACGCCATATGTTTGACCACACTGATAACGATATTGCGCATGCATTCTACAAAACGTCTAGGACGCTGCATGGTGCAAACTGGCTGCTTGCCCCTTTTTTTTATTTGTGCATCCAGCATCTGCCCTGAAGGTCATAGGGCAGAAAATGCAACCTGAACTCCCTGCTCTACTACCTATCTTCTTGAGGCTAGGGGAGAGTGGGTGCAAGTAGTGTACGACTACTACATTTGTTGGTTTTCTGGGGAAGTTTTTCTGGCGTCATCCCATTGCGTGCGCCAGCTTTGTGTCTCCTCTGCAAATCCTCGGCCACAGAAGTCAGTTTTGGTGCAGGACGGCCGGTTTCTCTCTTTTAGCTTGCATCTTAGTAAGCTATGTTCAACCCTGTGCTCACACGGTATTTTAGGACATTGTCAAAACAAGATGAAGTAATTACATGTTCCACCTACTTAGAGTGAGTGGACTTAAATGGAAACACAAGTTTCTTCACCTTTGAGTTGAACCCCATCTGGTACTTTGGTCAGAGAAAGGCAGCTGTAAATCTAGAAATCTAACTAAAGCCCTCAGCAGGAACTTCGTAAGTCAATTCTAGAAAGTGGAGGCACTTGGAAACACTTCCTGTGCCTTTGAAACAAGTGCATTAATGCCTGGTACGTTAGTGCTTGAAGCAACTAAATACTTGTCAACAATTTAAACACTCTGACGACAGTTTCCTTGTTGAGGCGACTGTTGAGAAGCCTGGCACAATTTGCCAAATATAAGTTGCTTAAGTGAGCAGTCTTAGATCCTACAAGTACTCTGTTCTTTTGTGTTACTATGTAACTATCCAATGTTGCAAAGGTTGAGTTCAGGTGTAAGGACAGTTGTTATATTCAATAACCTATAATGACCTGATGAGTTATAAGTTCGAGTGGTTCGGTTTCGGAATGAGTCGGGTCCATCCTCTAGCAGATTTTTAGAACTTCTATCCTTTCACCAGAACTCAACCTTTGCAACGTTGGATAATCACACTGTAACACAAAAGAACAGATTTCTTATAGGATCTCGCACTGCTCATTTACGCAATTGCTATTTGGAAAATCGTGCCAACTTGGCACTGAGCTTACCACCATGTGTGCTACTAAAAAAATTGAACAACCTGTTAAGTGCTCTGAATGACAAAAAGACCATCACTAAGTCAAATCGTTAAATGCCTGCGAAAGTTTGGCAATGCACTTTTTCGGCATGCCATTCACAATATAACAAGTTTTTGCCACACACGAAGAGAACAAGAACGAAAAGGCAGCCTTTGTTTTGTTTTTTTTTATTATTCTGGCGAGCGTATTGAGGTTAGTAAAGCTGTTGCAGAGTTTTCTGGCTGAAGAAACAGCTGCAGCTGCCTTTATATTGTACACGTCTTTTCGCAAAACCAGAGACGCACCCACCCTTTATCTATGAAAATTAATGCCAAATCATGTACTCTGAGCCATATTGACGCAAGAATATTCATGCAAGCGTATTTGCATTCTGGGGCTCAAACATTGGTTCTATTCCTCTACACGCTCATTGAAATGTCGGCTTGCCTGGCATATGCGAGACCTACCGCACGAAAGGGGTGTATTCTAAATGACATTGCAATTGCAATTAGTGAATTTTGTGATGATCTTTTGACTGCATTCAGCGGGTTTGCCATCCCCACTACCTCGATCGTCATGAACCAATAGGAAATCTTGAGAATTCTTGGGGCAAAGTGTCTTCAGGTGCACTCTAGGCTGCGGCCTGGTCAAATTTTGTATATCCAATGTACGTATAGTTTGTTATAGGAAGTACATTTCACATTATTAGTGCTGAGACAACTTTGTGTGCCCCGCCGCGATGGTCTAGGAGCTAAGGTACTCGGCTGCTGACCCGCAGGTCGCGGGATCGAATCCCGGCTGCGGCGGCTGCATTTTCAATGGAGGCGAAAATTCAGAGGCCTGTGTGCTCAGATTTGGGTGCACGTTAAAGAACCTCGGGTGGCCAAATTTCCGGAGCCCTCCATTACGGGGTCTCTCATAATCATATGACGGTTTTGGGATGTTAAACTCCAAATATCAATCGAGACAGCTTCATATGTTCAATATGAACCGTAATTTGTTGCAGTCGTTGTCATATCAACGGATTTGACTGGGCTATCGTTGGTTATTCTGGTAATTTAAGTTTTCATTATTCAGAGCCAGTACTGTTAACATGAAAGTAAAATATCCCTGCCGTACGCCCGATATCAACATCCCTCTAGATTAGCCAAGGCCACATCATTTAGAGTCCTCGTTGACATCATCACACTACGACAGGCGCAGAGGACACGTTCTCAGGAATGCCCATTGCTGCACGCTTTGTACATTTAACGTAGCATATGCAGTTAGAGTACTTACGGTACCTCTGAGGTGCATTGTCGATCCATTCGTTCAAGCTATTGTCCCCTTTCCCGAAAGTGCCGACGAAGCGACTCCGTTGTGTCGTAGGCACTGAGAGGATATGGAGAAGTCTGCCGATATTCCATTCGCATAAGTCTCGCCCTAAGTGCTTGACCCCTCCACATTCTAGTGAAAGTGCATGAGCATGACAAAGGCTTTTCGGTAGTTGCTGCGAAGCCGCTGTGGTGGTACTGTGGTTATGGTGTTCTTTTCTTTGGTCGATTCTTTTGTCCGCATGCAGAGTCATGTATACCATACACGGCTCCGAATTTCCGTAGACTGTTGCTCCGCACAGTGGATAGACAAAAACGCTTCGAGGAGGATCGGGAGAGACCCTAGAAATAACTAGTTTTTTATAAAGACTTTCAATAAACGGACAACGCTGCGCTTTCACCTGGCTAGCGCGGCCCTTGTCAACATGTGCCGTGCAGCAGTTTTTGGCAGTAACCAGTTACTTTTTTTCAGTAACTGGTAACTGTAACAGTGTTAGTTCCTTAATCAGTAACTGTAATGGAAAGTACAGTTACTTCTGTTTTTATAAAAAAAATGTCCAGCAAGAACACTTGTTAAGACCAATGTTGAAGGGCCAGTAAACAAACCCGATGTCGAAAAATTGTTATAAAGGGAAATATGTTCACTTCTGCTTTTTGAACATGTCGCGGCAAGAATTTCGCGAATACATGCTATATTAAAAAGCTTGCAGGGGTTAGAACATCGGTTTCAGCTAGTTCCAAATTTTCGCGCGGCCTCGCCACCCGTCTCTCTCACAAGGAGAGGAAAGCTTGGCCCGTCGTAGTGACTGGTTTAGACCTATCGGCGAGCTGCGTGCTAAGTCATGTCGCCGAACGGCGACTTTGCGTCACTGCGCGTGAAATGAATATTGATCGGACTTAAAAAAAGGAGTGCGGGAATTGTTTTGTGATTGCCGAGCTTCTTTGCAGGGTATATAAATGAAAAACGTTTAGAGCCTGCTGACTGCCCTGTAAACGCTCTTTACTTCGAAATTTCTTCACGATATCTTCCCCACCTCCCAACTTCCCACTCAAGCCTTACTCGCAGGTCGGGTGAAGAGGTCGCTAAAAAAATATCTTTCATGCAGGAGACTGTGGGCGTAGTTCACTTGTAGATTGCGTGCCGTAAATCAGTCATACTTCTACTGAAGTGCTTGCTATTAGTCTCCTTTTGGGTGTGGGGAGGGGGGATATCTTGTCACTTAAAGGGGCCCTCCAACACTATCGAAGCACCTACTTTTTATCTGTAGTTTGCATAGACCAATAGCTCGAAGTAATTTTAGCGCATGTCTAAGCGCCATTATCAAATGATTTAGTATTTTAATCACACAATAAGGTCACTACATCGCTGCCGGCGCTCGCCAGGACTTTTCGGGTGGATATCAAAAAGGTTGCCGCCATATCATTGGATAAATGTAACGTTAGAAACGATCGTGGTGTACGATCAAAACTGAGGTTACTAATCTGTTTCATTCTTCTTTGTGTTTTTTCATCAAACCCTGAATAGACGTGGTCACAAAAAAAAAAAAAAATCTGCGACTACCACGGAGTTTATTGCGACTTTTTCCTTCCTCCATGGCGATTACAAAGCATGATAGTCGCTGGCTGCCATTTCGCCACTGGATTTTCGGCTTGCGCGGATCGGATGCCCATACAAAAGGCCTCTTTCTTCCCTCTTCTTGCTTTTGGGAGTTTGCGAGCTGTCTCCGCGACTGCGCTGTTGAAGGAGTGCAGCGCACCATTGTTGTTCGTCGGGCGGCTCACAGAACAACGGTCGACAGTACTTCACTGTCCTGGTCGTTCCCCAAGTTCCTTTCACACAATAAGAGGAGGGATTGACTCTTAATATTTGTAGCTCTGTTCTTGGTGTGTACCGGTGGAACATTCTTTTAGTCCGAGGCTCCAAGCTAGTGGTGTTCGACTGGTGGCTACAAAACAGAAGCGCGAAACGGCTGAAAGCTAGAAACGTCGAAATTTTTTTCGTAACTGATCGTCAAAGATCTACTCAGATTTAACAATTGACGGACTTCTCGTTCGCCCCCCTGTACAGGTGGCATGCTCAGTATGCCCTTGCAGTAGAGGGCCGTGTACCTCTTGCAAACCGATGCATCGTAACGATATAAACCACGTTTTCCCAATTGCTGAAGTCCCCCACCCCTCGCTTTCGTTCGGGATTTGATTGATTGATATGTGGGGTTTAACGTCCCAAAACCACTATATGATTATGAGAGACGCCGTAGTGGAGGGCTCCGGAAATTTAGACCACCTGGGGTTCTTTAACGTGCACCCAAATCTGAGCACACGGGCCTACAACATTTCCGCCTCCATCGGAAATGCAGCCGCCGCAGCCGGGATTCGAACCCGCGCCCTACGGGTCAGCAGCCGAGTACCTTAGCCACTAGACCACCGCGGCGGGGCTTCGTTCGGGAGCCAGCCTCGTCGCGTCGTTGTAGGGTCCCAGCTATGCCCTGTCGAACAGCGTTCAAGCTTTCCTTTCGTCGTCTCTTCCTGATCCTTTTCTCCGCATCGCATTTTCAGACACTGGTAGTCCGCTGGTGTGCGGTCTTGTGATCTCGCGATCTTGTTTGCGAAGCTATGGCGGCTAAAAAATGTTCGTTGCCAGCGGACGCAAAGCTTTCCGAACAGGGTAGGCTGAATAACCTTGCAGAATATAAGGAATAACCAACATGGACACCGTTCTCACTCTTTACGCACTATCCGTTGCTCTGCCCACGTTTTCAATAAATAAGTTCTGTCATTTGGTGTGTAATCAAGTACTTATTTTGAACGGTAACTGGAAAGTGATGACGTTGCTTTTGCACGCTAACAGCAACAAGTTAATTTTGGAAAATCTGTAACAGTGTTAATTTTAGCTGCTAAGGTGCCCATGACTGCCATGCATGCAGAGGGGCTTTTGTTAGCCTTTTTCACACTCGATTAGCAATATCCAACCTATGGGCGTCGTGCTCCGGGGCGCAAACCGGGTTCTCAGCAAAAATAGTCTTCTTTCTAGTTAAATATGCCAACGTAAAATACACGGTGCTCGAATCTGTGTTAATCCATAGACAAGCCTGCACCGCCTTAATACGGTCGACTGTATGTCGTCCTAAGAAGCGGTCGTGGGAGAAAAAGCACGGATTGTACACGGACAAATAGTAAACTATAGCATGCGCTCGAATTACGGTTAAACATCTGTTGATGCGTTTCCTAATTTCAGCCACCCGCTGCACCCTTGAGCCAATAAACATGCATCTTCGCTAACAAGAATGCAAAAATTTCCTTACAAATCTACCGGCACGTAGTGAATGATTGTTTCACGAGCTTAATGCACATTATAAATCAAATAAATCCTAATATTGTATTTACGTGGTTGAAATCATTCAAGTTTATACCAGAATTCCTTCACCGCATTCCAGCTTGAAGCAATTTGTTTTCGCAACTAACAAAGCATCGTTTATGGCACAAAGCGTAGTGTATAGCACAGCTAGTGCTTTTTTACCGCTTTCACCATTGGAAACTGCGCATGCCACCTTTCAATTTTCTTTTTTTTTTGCGCGAAATGCCGCTCACAATGCAGATAGTTCGTGTCGTCCCAACATTTATTCATGGCAAAACCGATGCGACACCCGCAGGAGCTGATATCAGCAGTAACGCTTATTTACATTGTTAATGGCAGCGTGTTTGGAGCGTATCAACACTCGCGTTTTGATCCTTGCCAGATTTCCTTTTGAAGAAAACTGCCGAGTTCAGGAAGTTGTTTTCAGGTCTATTCGATTCACCCTGCACTTCTTGAACTGGTTCGTGCATGGTGGTGCCATCTGTGTGCCGTGGTCGCGCAGGGGATGTTTCAGCAAATGCAGCCGAGGAGACACGGAACGAATAAGACAGTACAGATGTTGTGTGAGCTATATGCTACTGGACGGCTGTCTCATTGGTTGTGGAGGCTGTGATTCGTTATACCATACGCCGCTTACGTTGCTGGCATTTGCAACCACTGCAAAACTTACAAGTGTGGCAGTTTGGGCAGTTGGTATGACACTGACGGTAGTTATAGTGCGAGAGCAGTGTTGTCTCTTTGTCGTCGTTCTGTTCTCTCGCTGTAACTATCGTCACTGCAAAGCGTTCGCTGTTGCGCTTGTTGGGTGCTTTTAAAACACACACGAACGCAATCGGCTGTTTCGTCTGCTGCTGCTGCAGCCATCTTGTGCTTCATTGACTCGGAACTAGCTCACGAGCAGGTGCAGGAAATTAGCCCCACCGTGGTGGTCTAGTGGCTATAAGGTACTCGGCTGCTCACCCGCAGGTCGCGGGATCGAATCCCGGCTGCGGCGGCTGCATTTCCGGTGGAGGCGGAAATGTTGTAGGCCCGTGTGCTCATGTTTGGGTGCACGTTAAAAAACCCCAGGTGGTCGATATTTCCGGAGCCTTCCACTACGACGTCTCTCATAATAATAGCGTGGTTTGGGGACGTTAAACCCTACAAGTGAATCAATCAGGTGCAGGAAATTAATTAACTAGCCTTGCACAACAGCTGCACTTGTTCGAAACGAATACCGTGGTCACGTCGCGGCCATGTTAAACTCGTGAAATGAAGCCCGGAGTGCAGCGCTTCCAGGAACCGGTTCACAAAGTGCCAGTGAAACGAATGAACTTTCGTCTACGCCCCCCCGATGTGTGTGATTCTGCTGAGAAATAACATACTCACTATGAAAATAGGAAGAGGGGGTCCTGGTGAGCACGGTATAACTGTCTCTTGAAGAGGACCCCCCTCAACCGGTCCAAAATGTAAAGGTCAAGCACCGTCTTAATCCCAACCCTGGGAACCGACGCGCCCTGCTCGTCAGACGGCGAGGGAGATGACTATGCGGTCAGGTGCAAACTTGATCCTCGATAGCGGCCCCGGTGCAGCTGACGGTTATCTCCGCGTCACAAAGCCATGAAGACTCCTCGGAATGCGGGAAAGGTGCCCGATGAAGCGTTCGGTGCATTCTCGCTGAACGCCGGACAAAATTCAGTGCCCAGGTGACTGCTTCTTTCGAACAGCTCACTTCGAGGCCACTATATATTCAAACTCGGCCGGGTTCGATGAGGCGCGCGGACAGCTCTATAAAGGGTTTTGGTAACGGCTGCCAGGTTTCCGCATCAGGTGCACTTGGGGGGGGGGGGGGGGACGTTGATAGCGGAGAGAGCAGGCCAGACTGCCGAGTCATTCCTGGCATCCAAGCGGCTCCAAGCCCTGAAGGTCGATCACAAACACCTGCAGCCGAATGTGAAAGGAGTCGAATAAAGGACTAAAAAGCGCAAAAATGAAAATTGTAAACAAATAGCACCATTTTTCGAACGTACTCGAGCGCTGCCATACTGGACTGATAACGTCGCAGTTTTGCATCCTTATCGCATGAACAAACAGTGCTACGGTGAACTCGCACGCACGAACGAAACGCTTGGACGGGGGTACATTGCATGGCCATAATAATTTCATATTATGGCATGGAAAACTGACTAAACAATCGGTCCAATATTGCGGCGCCCGTGAGTCGAAAATAAAATCTTGATATATGTGTAATTTCGCTTATATGGCAAATAAAGCGGCATTCAAGTGAGGCGACAAGAGAAACAGCTTTTTTTTTCTTGCCGTAATTCGTGTGTGTGGAATAAACTACGTGTGGATTACTAAAGTGAATCATCCCCCCCCCCCTTTTTTTTTTCTCTTTGGCGCCCGCGCTGTCTTCACCAGTTCTGTGAACGACGTGTTCCTTGGTCTCCGCCCCACTGGACACCATTTTAGATGCGGTTGACTAGCGGTGGGAAAGCACCTGTCAGGCAATGGCGTAGCCAGCATTTTTTTTTTAAATTTCAAATTGTAGCCCGTGAATTAACAAAGAGCACAAAAGAATGCGGAGACCAAACAATTCTGTGTTCTGTTCCTCTGACTCGGTCTCACGAGATAGATTGTCCAGGTGGCCGCTAACCTGACGTGCCCAACGCAGAGATCCTGTATGAGAAGTCACGTGGAAACTAAGCTATCCTGCTGCTAAATAACAGATGTTTAACGCGATTTTTTGTTTGTAAGGCGCAACATATGTTTATTCACTTCTTGCCGTAATAACAAGCAAATACTGTTATTTGTGGTAGGAACGCTGAACTCTTATTTTGTTGCGAACTCATCGACTGCAAGAAGTCTCGCTAGCCTCCACAGCGTTGCACTTGACGTATGAAAATGAGAAATCTCTGACGAAAAATTTATTTTAAAAAATCTTTCGCTGCCGCACCGGCTTCTTCAAGGGGTGAGAAGGCCCGAGATGTGCGGTGTGATTTGTTTGTAGAGAGCCGCTGCGCCGTGCTCCCAACAGGCCTGCAGAAATTAGGCTCCTTGTTCCTCTTCTAAGCCCTACCACCACCACCACATGTCTGGTCTTTTCAAATGTACAATTACATACGTTCCTTTCTCAAAGATAGGAATAGACATCAGGTCAGATTTGATTGATTTGTGGTGTTTAGTGTCCCAAAACCACCATATGATTATGAGAGACGCCGTAGTGGAGGGCTCCGGAAATTTCGACCACCTGGGGTTCTTTAACGTGCACCCAAATCTGAGCACACGGGCCTACAGACATCAGGTCAGAGAAATTCGACATGCCAGGTAAGGGTACACCTCAAGGGGCTGTCCTATCTCTTTTATTTAAGTTAAGGGGGGAAGTAGATACGAAGCGCAAGCCGAAAGAAAGTAAACGCCGAATTCTCCTGTCTCTCATTTCCCATTAGCAGCCATTGGCATGTACATTGAGCACTTTCTGACAGGAAAAGGTTGCTACGTTATACTCGCTGGGCGTAACCTCCTTGGTTTTAGAAAGGTTTAGCGAGCGTTGGGCTGCAGTGCCATGAATACAGTGAACTAGTATATACCGTGAACTCGAGGTGGTTAAAGGTGGGAAGTAGACCCGAAGGGCAAGCCGTAAGAAAGTGTGCGTGTGCCACCTCTCGTTTAGTCCTTGGAATGTCTGCTGGATGGCGGTGCTTCTATATGGGGAATAGAAGCACCGCCATGCGAGTGCAGTGGTAGAGGTCGGACGTGTTTTTGGAGAGCTCCGGAATGACAGCTACAGATAAGTGTTTTTGCATGTTTCCAGCTTGCCTCTGTATGTAGCGTTATGAGAACGTAAGGCGCTAGCGTAAAGCTTGATTAGGTCTAGTACGGTGTACGTTTTTTTTAGTATTTTGTACTGTGTCTTTTTTTTCTCCAGCCACCACGTGGCTGAGGCCTGCGCGTAGACCGACCACGTGCATGCGCAGGTGCTGTGAAGTGTAGCGTATTTATTTATTATTGTGGTTCTTTTTGGCTTAGACCAGTGTATTTTAGTACAGTTTTCTAACACGTGGGCATCGGTAAACTGAGCTAGCCATGGTCAAAAAGACCGTAAAGTGTTCAGAGTGCGGGGTAGGGTGGAAGGTGGAAATTAGTGCGGAGGAGAAAGCAGAAGATGACGCCAAGTGTAGACAGTGCGAGTTCGAGGAGAAAATGAAAATATGATGGCGGTCCAGAGTGGGCTCATGGAGAAAATCGCAGAGCTGGAGAATGCATTGGCGAAGGAGCGAGAGAAAACGTCAGCCATGGAAGAAAGGCTCCGGGAAGCCGAGAAGGGCCTATCGAAGGTCGTGAAAGGGAACGAAGACGCAGGTGACGGCGGAAGCATTATGGCGACGACCCCCCGTGCGGGAGAGATGAAGGAAACAGGCATGACAAAGGCAGATACATTGGCCACAGGGCCCAGCTACCGGGAAGTAGTTTTGAGGGAGGGAGGGAGCAAACCAGCAGCCGTGACTCACGCTAGTCACCTAGTCAGCAGCCAGGTGCAGGTTTCAGAAGGAATGTCTGAACAGGTCATCATCGCCGGTGACTCAAATTTAGTCCGATGCGCAGCGGCAATCAATGAAAGGGTGAAAGGTGACAAGAGAGTTGCGATAGGGACGTTCCCAGGACAAACGCTGGGGACAGTAATGAGTCAAGCGGGTGAACAACTCGCAGCTAAAGCTAACAATCGTAACCTCGTTGTAATTGCGGGAGGGTTAAATGACGTCCTGAAAAAAGAATCGTCAGGACTAGCGACGACCTTGGCGAAAGGGGTGGATGACATGCGCACCGTGTCCCCCCAGGTGCAAATTGTAGTATGCACAGTACCGGAAGTACCAGTACGCAACGTCAACCTGCAAAGAGCGGTTGTCGACGCAAACAAAGAGATATGGCGAATTAGTCGAGAGAAGGGTTTCGAGGTAGTGGATTTAAACAGGGAAGTGCACAGGTGGGGTGGATTCCAAAGAGACAAGATTCATTTCGATAAGAGGCTTGGACACGAGGTGGGCTGGCGACTGGCAGGACGCGCAGTAGCTTTTTTGGGGGGCTCACGGGCCCTTCGGAGTCCGGGGTAGCTCGTAACAGGGAAAACAACCAGGAGGACGCTTTGACAGGTAGAATTGCGAAAAACCAGAAAAAAGGTAAAAGAAAAAGGAAAAAGGCGCGTGTTGCAATTAGTTACATAAACATGCAGGGTGGCAGAAAGAAGGCAAAATGGTTAGAGATTGAGGAGCAGTTAAACAAAGAACAGATAGGCGTGTATGCGGTTACAGAAACACACCTTAGAGACTTGGAAGAGCCACCACATAT
The DNA here is from genome assembly GCF_013339725.1 of Rhipicephalus microplus. Lineage (NCBI taxonomy): Eukaryota > Metazoa > Arthropoda > Arachnida > Ixodida > Ixodidae > Rhipicephalus > Rhipicephalus microplus. Next base: position 118,853,916 of record NC_051167.1, read on the forward strand.
TAAAAATTATGTTTGGGAAGGGTGTAACAGGACCATATCGGAAAGGAAAGGTGGGGGTGTAGGAATGCTAATTCACCGCGGAGCCAAATGGGTTAGAGTGAAACAGACGTGTTCAGAGCACCTCTGGGTTCTGGGCACAGTAGGTGGAAAGGAAACGTGGCTAGGGGTAGCCTACTTGTGGACGGGGAATAACTGCAGAGAAAAGAATCAGGAGATAGTGGATTGCATGAGTGCGGATATTAAGGAATTTGGTAATGGGGCCGAAATCATCCTTCTAGGGGACATGAATGCCCACATACATGACCTTGACGGATATTCAGACACCAATGGGAAGTTATTACTAGATCTTTGCGAGCAACATAGTCTGGAGATAGTTAACACGGGGCCTAAATGTGACGGCCAGATCACATGGGAAGTCGGAAACAAGCAATCAAGTACTGATTATTGTCTCATGACTGAAGGAATTTACCACAAACTGACAGAAATGAGGATAGACGAGGAAGGCATTAACAGCTTGGGTAGTGATCATAAACGAATACATTACAAATGGGATACGAAACTGAAAATATGAGCATGGAATCAAAGTCTGGCAGCTCGTATTTAAATGACAACAAATAATAAATATAGCCGCAAGAGTCGAGGAAGAAGTAGGCGAAATACCAGGCAAGGACTGGGAGTATAGTGAGCTGTTACATCTAATGACGAAGGAGATAGGGAAAGAGAAGAAAACTGTTTGCTGGAAAGGAAAAAGGAAGCCAAAAAGTTGGTGGAACAAGGAAATCCGGGAGGCGATCGAGAAGCGACGCGAAGCATCACGGGAGCATAGAAAGGCAAAAAAGGAGAAGCGGCCGCAGGACGAAGTCAAAAAAAATATGGGAAATATATTTAGAGAAAAAATCCCTTGTACAGAAATTGGTAGAGGCAAAAATTAAAGGTGAAAGTGAACGCTGGATGACAGAGATACACGAAAAAAAGGAGGCCGCGCCTAGGATTTTTTGGAGCCACATAAAGGCGCTAGGTAGGAAGTCTGTCACAACGCAACAACATATTCTAGATGAAGGAGGAAATCAATTGGAAGGGTACGAAGCGCTAGGTTACATCCAAAAGGTAACAGCCGATTCGTTTCAAAAGAGCGTCCAGGGGATCTCCCCGGTGAGTAAAAGTGTGGCGGAGAAAGCAACAGAGGAAGAGCTAGTACTTGATAATTTCAACTGGAAAAAGGCCGAAGGAAAAATTCCAAAGCGCACTGCCGCGGGCTTAGATGGGATTCCCGTTAGCCTCATTAACGAACTAGGACATAACACTAAAGAAGCATTGTTAAAAGCAGTAGAAAAAAGCTTAAAGGACGGACAAATACCGGACAGTTGGCGACAAAGTAGAATGAACTTAATCTATAAAGGCAAGGGAGAAAAGGACAAGATTCGCTCGTATAGACCACTAACCATTACATCGGTACTATACAGGTTGGCGATGCAAGCAGTAAAAATGAAAATAGAAACATGGGCCGAACATAACGATATTTGGGAGAACTTCAGAACGGATTTCGAGTCGACAGGCGGTTAGACGATAACCTGTTTGTTCTCACTCAGTGTATAGAAATATCTAAAATAGAGAATAGGCCCTTGTACGTGGCTTTTCTAGACATCACTGGGGCATACGACAACGTTAATCAGGAAATTTTGTGGGATATATTGAAAGGAATGGGCATGGGCGACGACTGTATACAGCTTTTGAGGGAGATATACCGAGAAAATACAGTTTGCATAGAGTGGGAAGGAATGCGTAGCAAAGAGAACGTTGAGGTTAGCAGGGGTCTGAGACAGGGATGTCCTTTGTCCCCGCTGTTATTCATGCTGTACATGGTGAGTATGGAAAAAGCGCTAGAAGGTAGCAACATTGGTTTTAATCTGTCACACAAACAGGGCGGCATGATGATTGAGCAGAAGCTTCCAGGTTTATTTTATGCGGACGATATCGTCTTATTTGCGGACAGTCGAGATGATATACAGCAGCTGGCGAATATATGCGGAAGGGAAGGTGAAGCTCTTGGACTAGGATTCAGTGTAACGAAGTGTGGATTGATGGTATTCAATGATCCCTGTGATCAGACGGTGTCCATACAAGGCCAAGAAATACCGAGGGTAAGTGAATACAAGTACCTTGGAGTATGGGTAAATGAGAGTGATAGATACATGGAGGTACAGGAAAAAGCCTCGGCAGCAAAAGGAAAGAGGAATGCGGCAATAATGAAGCACAGAGCGTTGTGGGGATACAATAGGTATGAGGTGCTTCGAGGTCTGTGGAAGGGTGTAATGGTTCCAGGGCTTACTTTTGGGAACTCAGTGGTGTGTATGAGGGCAGAGGTGCAATCGGGAATGGATGTAAATCAAAGGACTGTGGGACGCCTCGCGTTGGGTGCTCACGGGAAGACGACAAACGAGGCTGTAAAGGGCGATATGGGGTGGGCAGGTTTTGAGGCGAGGGAAGCGCAGAGCAAAATAAGGTTCGAAGAAAGGCTAAGAAATATGAAGGAGAGTAGATGGGCAGAGAAGGTGTTCCGTTATTTGTATAGGAAGAGCGTGGACACACAGTGGAGAAAAAGAACTAGAAGACTCACTAGTAAATATACGGCTGGTATTGTAAGCCATATGTCAACAAAGAGCGTTAAGGGAAAAGTCAGGGAGGCGGAGAGGATTTACTGGATGGCAGCTATGGAGAAAAAACCGGCTTTGAGTAACTACCGAAAGGGCAAAAATGAAATAAGGAGGGAGGCATTTTACGATAATTCAAGGGGAAGCGCTTTACTGTTTGAAGCGAGATCGGGTTGCCTTAGAACGCGTAGTTATAAAGCAAGATTCAGTAAAGAAGAAGAACAATGCACATGCTGCGGGAAAGATAAGGAAACGGCGGAGCATGTTCTGATTGAATGTGGAGATATCCACCCAGGTGTACGTTTGGGCACGAGCCTACAGGAAGCCTTGGGTTTTAGGGACAACAATGGAAAGCTGAACACACCCGCGATTGAAATAAGTAAGAGACGGTTAGAGTATTGGTGGCAGAAAATTACAGAGAAAGGACAAAAATAAATATTGGAAAAATAAAATATGGACAGTGTGCCGTAAATGGCAGAGAACTTAAGCTGAAAATTTACCTTTTTTTCCATTAAGATAGAATTTATCGAAGTAGAGGCATTAGGCCAACATAAAAAAAGAAAAAAGGTTTTTTTTTTTTTTTTGTCGAGCCTGGTGGCATACTTGTCACCACCCCGATATAAAGGGGACGCTCATAGCATCCATCCATCCATCCAATAGGGAGCCTACATGAACGGCCGTTTTTAGGGTGGAGACATCTTAATAAGTGTCTTCAAGAAACTCAGCCAAAACCAGCGGGCAACGGGGCACGCTGTTGCCAGCTTCCACCAAATTCAGCATAGTTTTCTGTGCGCCGCCATTTTGGAGCCAGCCGCCGCTCCCTCCAGCTACGGGAAGTACGGCGCAACAAAAAAGAGCCGACCGTGTGACGTCATCATGAAGTCAGCATTATTGTAGGGAGGCGACCGAGCATGTATACCTACGTACGGCGTCGGTGCCCAGCCCTTGTAACAACACACAACACCTGGGCTTTTGACAGCGGCGGTTCTCAGGGTCGTGTAAGCGACCCAGTTCTCAAAGTGAGCGCACGAAGAAATTCGCAGCCCACACACAAGTGAGTGAGTAAAAACTTTATTGAACATGTCCGGCGTCATTGAGCGGGGTGGGGCTGCAAGCACCCCGGCCTAGGTGACGGCCTCGAGTCCTTGGACCCGGGCGGCATCCTGGGCTTGCCGGACGGCCCACAGTTGATCGGCAAGGTCGTGGCTGAGCAGAGCCGCCTCCCATCGCGCCTCGCGGTTCGAGACTGCCATGTCTACCGGGTTCGTAGGGGACTGCTGCGCGGTACCGGTACACTTCCACAGCACAAACACTTGCGACATAATACTGAGGGTACGCTGACACGAACGCAAGCGTGGCAACAGCTCAGACTAGCGAGCGCGTCTCCGTGCGAACGCGCGGACGCGTCCCGTTTGTGGGCTTACTACTCGCAATGCGTGGACGCAGCAACGACAACTTCGGTTATCTACTCATTCGCGAACATCGCGAAACACATATACGTGTGCCACAGAAAAAAAAACAGTGAACGAAATACGCAGTACTCACAGAGCAAATACGAGACGCACTGGTGGGCTCCCAGCCGTCTCGCTTCACTTGAGCCAGCCATAGTTGTCGTCGGCCAGGGCTCGCTGGGAAGCGGAAAATTCGCACCCCCTTTCTGTTGTGGTTAGTGCAGAGCGGTACGCAGCATCCAGGCATTCTAAGGCTTCACCGGCAGCGTTTAACACGCTACCGCAACGTTCGACGCCGTATTATTGAGAACTAAACGCAACCGGGCGTAGACGCAGTGCAGGCACCAAGATGGGGCGACAGCGCGGCGTTGCTGTCTGGCAACATTGTGTTTTGGCGGGCGGCGGTGCGTTGGTGGCATGTAGTGGGTCAAAGGCTGACATCACCCTAAAAACGGCCGTTTATGTAGGCTCCCTAATGGGGAATATATGATGAAGAGATGCGAGATGGTGGTACTTGGAGCGTTGAATAGATGGACGAACGGACACACAGACAGATGCATGGATGGACGCATGAACGGACGCATGGGCGAACGCAGGGACGGATGGACGCACGCACGGACGGGCTGATGGACGCATGGACGGTCACACAGACGGACGCTTGGACAGACGGAAGCAAGAACGAATGGACGGATGAATGCTTCGCCACACTGTCCATCATTCACTCCGTGGATATGCTGCCAATTTTTTCTTGTCAGATAGTGCTCAATGTACATGCCAATGGCTGCTAATGGGGATCGCAGCGTGCGCGTTAACTAAAAGCCGAAGAATGATCCTGTCTCTCATTCCCCATTAGCAGCCATTGGCATATACATTGAGCACTATATTTTATTGTTCAACAATGCACAGAAGTCTCTCACCGGCACCACCTTGGAGGTCAAAATGTTATACTTGTTACACACTACAACGGTTACGAGGGACAACGTGTGCCGCTATAAGGAGCTTCGCCCCTGAAAGGCACAGCCGGGTACATCTTTCCATCCACCCATCCTTAAAGAACCCGGTCCGGCTTCGAAGCTTATTTTTTTTTTCTGAAAAGTTTTTGTGGGAGTTTTATCACTACTCTAGTACTATCTCAACCAGGCAGACTTCGGCCGATTGTTCGCCTTTGAGAGAGAATCCCTACAATGGGTATCGTCAAGCCAGCTGGTCCCAACCTCGCTGGACGGCTTTTTTTTTCTTCGAGATTTTCGCTCGAGCCGATTTAACGAGCAGTAACATTTTCTTCGGGGAAAAGGGGAGTAAAGACATGCTTATCGAGAACCGAAGATTTAGTCGTTGAAATCACGATAACCGGTGCCGTGTGTCATCTGCTCAAACGTATCAGTCAACGTACCTCTGCAGAGGGTCTTGAGGTTTGCTGCGTAGCATACTGTACTTTTGTCCGTGGACTTAGTTGGGCAGGGTGAATAAGTTCTTTTCGCTGGGGTGTTTTTGCCACTGATACCGCAGATTTCGGCACCTGAAGAACAATTAAGGGGTCTAAGCTTCATGAATTGTGAGTAAGCGTGAACAGACATGTAATCGGAAGAGGACTGACACGGGCGGATCGTGTCTGTTCTTTTTCTACGTCCTCGTCTGTTCGCGCTTATACTCACAATTCGTGGATGCAAACCGACTAGTCCACCGACGTGCTTCAGCAAGGCCCAAGCTCCTCCCCCCATTTTCGACGTCATCGATGTTTCACCTCACCGCCATAAAAAGACAACCTCGCGAGCTTTACTGGCAATCACGACTGGGCCTGTGCCGCTGTAGGGTGTCACGTTGTCTCCGATGCTGACGGACTGCTTGAACGTTCTACGATCGAGGGGGTGAGTTTCCATGGGATCTTGTGTTTGGACGTATCGTTTTAACGAAGAAGTTGGGTCAACTTGCTCGTGGCACTTGTAGTAATTATGATTTTAATGTTTGTGTTTCAAGGTTAGGTGAGCTTCCGCTGCCAAACGTCCCAAGGGGCAGTAGGCTGGTGATACTCAGGCCAGCTGATGCGTTTTAAAGTTCGACAGCGTTGAGGACTGAAGCGGAAGAGGCCCGCGAGGATATCTCGCAGTCGCATCTTGCGCTGTTAACATTATTATCTGTAGGCCTTAGGTTTTCGCATAAGCTGCGCAGGCTTTAAGGGTTTCTAGGGTATTGAAGCCGCGTGCGTTCGCATTCGTTGTTAATTTGAATAAAATTAACTCTCCAACCTCTTTTGATCAAGTTTTTTTATTTAAAATAAACGTGAAAACTGACCTGATGTTTCGGGACCGTCTTGGTCCCTTCTTCAGGGGTATCTGTTCGACAGGCTTCTCAGCTAGCAATATCCCCCGCAGGGGCGCCTGCGCAAGTAGGCGTTTGGTGTGTAGCGACACCACGGACCCGAGCTAACGGGGGAGTTTTGACTCCCTCCCACGCCTAGCCGTGCGTGGCTTTGCCGTGTCCGGGGAAAAGGGGATCCTGGGGGTTGAGCCGACGCTGGGTGATTGGACCGTTAAGGCCCCCCGGCAGAGGCAACACACCCCTTTGGCCCTGGCTTCACGTAGACGGCACCTCTGGGCTGACCCACCCAGGGGAAATCGGCAGTCGCCTTTTCCTATCTCTCTCTCTCCCTATATCTTCGTCTTTTGTTCTCACTTTACATCTTTCCTGTCTCCTCCTCACTTCATTTTACTTCCAATTTTTCCTGGCGGCAAGGGTTAACCTTGTGTGGCTATCCAAACTAGGGTAAACCATATTGGGTTATAGTAACTGCGTACTGCTGGCGTTGCGCAGACATGCCCACATGCTCTGCCACGTCCCCTTGTTGGACTCCATGGTGGGTGGTAGGCGCCGTTACCGAAAAATCCACATTTTCCCATGGGATCCTCGACCCCCTCTCTAACTGATCGTGCCTCGAAAAGGGTACGCACCGACGCAACTTTACTACTTTGGCCTAAAAACAGAGAAACTTTCCCAAAATACCATGTCCTTCACTGCGAACAATCATCTACAAAAGCTAGAGCAATCTCACCCTTCCTTGTAGCCAAGTGCTTGAGAGAGACCATTGGAACCGGTTATAAGGCCACGAAGATGGCAAGTGGTGATCTGCTTCTCGAATTAAAAGACAAAGAACAGTACAACAAACTCTCGCACCTTGTAGCCTTTGGTAACATCCCCGTCTCGGTGAGCGCACATCGTACCATGAATACAGTGAAGGGCGTGGTATCGGACGAATATTTGATGACGCTGAGTGAAGAAGAGCTGCTCGATGGATGGAAGGACCAAGGTGTGATACATGTCCAGCGCATCAAAATCAGACGTAACAACAATGAAATAGCAACAAAGCACTTGATACTCACCTTCAATTCAACCACTTTACCTGAAACTCTCGAAACTGGCTATGTAAAACTCCATGTCCGACCTTTCATTCCAAACCCGAGGCGTTGTTTCAAATGCCAGCGATTTGGTCATGCATCCCAGAGCTGCCGAGGGCAGCTGATCTGTGCTAAGTGTGGCACAACCGGCCACAGTGCTGATGAATGTAGACATGATGAGGTCCTCTGTGCAAACTGCGAAGGTAGTCACCCCGCATACTCCAGAGCGTGCCCAGCCTGGAAAAAAGAAAAAGAAATAATAGCTATCAAAGTAAAGGAAAATATCACATTCAGAGAAGCAAGACAACGGATGTCGTTAACATTGGCACTAAAAACACCTTTCGCCGAAGTGGTGCAACGAGGGGCGGCACCACAAAGGCCCTTGGCAGTTGCCCGGACCACGCCTAGCGTGCCGAGGCCAACGCCACAAGCCCCTACGGCGGGAGCAGCCAGTGCTGCCCTGCCCACACTCAGCCTGTCCACACCAGTGACCTCTACAAGCTCTGGCAGCAGCCAGGGCAATCACGAGGCCAAGGGGGCTTCATCAACCCCCAGCTCGGTGGGGACAAAGACTTCGTCGATCGCGGCGAAGTCTAAGCGACGCACAGATCGCTCTTTAGAGCGGGTGTCCAGTGCCTCGCAAGAGGCTATGGACACCAGTTCAAGCCAAACGGCGCAGGAAGCGCCGAAGGAGCGGCGAGCTTCGCTCGACCGCCCCAAAAAAGACAAAACGCCGATTACAGGGCCTGACAAAGGCCCTGTAAAATGAGTTAATCCCCATCTTCTTTGCACACAGCACTTTTTTCTTTTTTTTTTCCACAATGGACAAAATCATACAGTGGAACGTAAGGGGAATGCTTAGAAATTTAGATGACGTCCAACAGCTTCTGTGTAAGTTTAACGCGAAAGTGCTGTGTGTGCAAGAAACGCACGTAACTCCTAAGCACAAGGACTTTCTACGACAATATATTATTTTCCGAAAAGACCGGGAGGATCCTGTCGTACCATCTGGCGGTGTAGCCATTATAGTCGATCGTAAAATAGCATGCCAGCATTTGAAGCTCCAAACGGCCCTGGAAGCAGTGGCCATTCGAGCTGTACTTTTGAACAAACTCATTACCATATGTTCTGTGTACATACCACCGCATCAACAGCTACACAGACGTGATCTGGAATCATTAATAGATGAACTCCCAGAGCCATTTCTGGTTCTAGGTGATTTTAATGCACACAATATCCTGTGGGGCGATGCTCACTGTGATGCGCGAGGACGTCTCATTGAGCAGCTCCTTTTCTCTTCTAGTTTATGTCTTTTAAATATGAAGGAGCCTACATATTTTAGCCTTGCAAACAACACATACTCCTCCATAGATCTTAGCATTTCATCACCGTCCCTTTTACCTGTTTTTAAGTGGAACGTTCTTAAAAACCCTTATGGGAGTGATCACTTCCCAATCATCCTGAGTGCGCCGAACAAAGATCAACTACCCCCGCAGATTCCTCGATGGAAGATTGACTCAGCTGATTGGGAAGGGTATAGAACTCTTACACACATGACATGGACTGAGCTGTCTGCCCTGACCATAGATGACGCTGTCACGTATTTTACAGCTTTTATACTTGATGCCGCATCTAAATGTATTGCCAAAACGAGTGGCATGTGTTCTAAACGGCGAGTCCCATGGTGGAACGACGCATGCAGGAAAGCACGGACCACTCAGAACAAAGCATGGGCGTTGCTTCGCGATTCCCCTACAGCAGAAAACCTGGAAAATTTCAAGCGGGTCAAATCGCAGGCAAGGAGAACGCGTCGACAAGCTAGACGAGAGAGCTGGACAAAGTTTATATCGAGTATCAACTCGTACACAGACGAGGGAAAAGTGTGGAATAAAATAAAGAAAATTAACGGCCAACAAACGTATTCTCTTCCACTAGTTAATAGCCTCGGGGAAAGCTTGGAGGATCAAGCCAGCTTTCTTGGCACACATTTCCAACACATATCGAGCTCCTCACACTACTCCGAATCCTTCCAGAATTACAAGGCACGAATAGAAAAACAAAAGTTGGAAAGAAAATCCGCAAGAAATGAGGCATATAATGCACCATTCTGCTTAGCAGAACTGCGAACAGCACTCAGCTGCTGTAATACATCTACCCCAGGTTCTGACAACGTAATGTACGCGATGCTGAAGGAACTACCCTCCGAAACTAAAGAAACCATCCTCTCTCTTTATAATCGCATATGGTTTTCGGGTGTGATCCCCTCCTCCTGGAAGGAGGCTGTTATAATTCCAATTTTGAAGCAGGGAAAAGATCCCTCTACTGTATCAAGTTACAGACCTATAGCATTAACAAGCTGCCTCTGCAAGCTATTTGAAAAAATGATTAATTGCCGCTTACTCCACTACTTAGAAACAAACAAATTGCTCGACCCATACCAATGTGGGTTTCGAGAGGGTAGATCCACCACCGACCATCTGGTGCGTATCGAGGCACAGATCCGAGACGCTTTCGCCCACAAACAATACTTCCTCTCTGTGTTTCTCGATATCGAGAAGGCCTACGACACAACATGGCGTTTCGGCATATTAAGAGACTTGTCTCACCTGGGTGTGCGCGGTAGAATGCTTTCCATAATCGAGAGTTACTTGTCCAATCGGAAATTCCGTGTCCGTGTGGGCAGTATTCTCTCCCAAACATTTGTGCAAGAAACGGGAGTACCACAAGGTGGTGCACTTAGTTGTACACTTTTTATTATCAAAATGAATTCCTTGCACCTGTCCATCCCCCGCAACATGTTCTATTCCACATATGTCGATGACGTCCAGCTTGGCTTTAGGTCTTGCAATCTGGCAATGTGTGAGCGGCAGGTTCAGTTAGGTTTAAACAAGCTCTCAAAATGGGCAGAGGAAAACGGATTCCGACTGAACCCACAAAAAAGCACGTGTGTCCTGTTTTCCAGAAAGAGAGGCATGCACTCAGAACCCGACATTGAACTGAACGGTCAACGTCTGTCTGTTAATACGGAGCATAAATTCTTAGGATTAATCTTGGACAACAAGTTGACCTTCGTACCGCACATCAAGTATATAAAAACAAAATGTTTAAAAGCCATGAATGTTTTAAAAGTGTTGTCACGTACTAGGTGGGGTAGTGACAGGCAATGTCTCATGAACGTATATAGAAGCCTCATTCGCACCCGCTTAGATTATGGGGCCGTTGTTTATCAGTCTGCGACTCAAAGTGCTTTGAAGATGCTGGACCCCGTGCACCATTTGGGCATCCGCCTTTCTACGGGTGCTTTTCGCACCAGCCCCGTAGAAAGCCTTTATGTTGAGTCAAATGAGTGGTCGCTTCATCTGCAGAGAACTTACATGTCCTTTGTTTATTACCTTAAAGTGAAAGCAGACAAGAAGCACCCCTCATACTCTACTATTAATGATTTGTCGAGCTCAATTTTGTTTCAAAACAGGCCTTCGGTGAGGCAGCCCTTCTCTATTCGCCTGAAGAGTCTAGCTGAGGAAACTGGAATCTCACTAGAACACAGTTTAATGGCTCCTGTAGCATATCCGCCACCGTGGCAATGGCACACTATAGACTGCGATGTGTCTTTTCTAGAAGTTACAAAACATGCGCCTATATCCCATATCCGAACATACTTCCTGGAACTTCAACAGAAATACACACGTCCTGAGTTCTTTACAGATGCCTCCAAGTCTAACTCCTTTGTGTCCTACGCTGCTGTCGGTCCATCCTTTTCGGATGCTGGCCCTCTACATCCAGGCACAAGTATCTTCACAGCAGAAGCTTATGCGATACTTGTGGCGGCTAAACACATAGAGCAATTACAAATACAAAAAGCAGTAATTTATACAGACTCCCTCAGTGTAGTAACGGCTTTGCAGACTCTTAAAAAACACAAAAACCCAGTCCTTGTCTCACTTTACTCCATTTTATGCACACTCTACACACTCAAACAACATGTTGTAGTGTGCTGGGTGCCAGGGCACCGTGAGATTCAAGGCAACGTGAGGGCGGATCAGCTCGCTGCATCCGTCCACAAAAGCACTGTCCCTACACCCATATCAATCCCGGCCCTTGATCTTAAACCATCTCTCAAACGAAACCTCAGAGTATACTGGCAGAGCAAGTGGGATACACACACACAAAACAAACTACACGTTATTAAGCCACACCTTGGTCATTGGCTGCCCGTATCGAAATCGCGTTATACAGAGGTAATACTAACGAGACTCAGGATAGGACACACATACACGACACACACAGACCTTTTGTCCGGTGGCGATCCACCATTGTGTGACAGATGTGGTGAAGCATTGACAGTCTTTCACATTTTAATTGAGTGCAAACAATTGGACACTGTAAGAAAACAACACTTTCCATTACCCTACCGACAACATATACCTTTACACCCTGCAATGTTCGTCGGTAGGGAACCGCTTTTTAGTCACAAATCATTGTTAGCGTTTTTTAAAGAAATTCATAGTTTTCACATCATATACCCGGGCATCCCGTAGCATGACCTCTCCAGAGAGGTTTTTGCTGCGGCGGTTACACAAGAAAGCACTTGCCTCACGGCCCTTGGACGCAAGGGTATGAACGAGTGAGGCACTTGTGCTAATGCCATACATACCCACCATCGTATTTTATTATCACCAACTTTTGTCATCTATTCACACCGCACACACCTTTCACGACATGGTCATGATTTATATTACTTGTATGTTTTTACCCGCCTTACCGCGAGGAATTTTATGGCCCTTATACAGCCGCTTATCACAATCATTGTCCATGTTTTTAGTAAGATGAACGGGCGCTCTTTGGCCGTGAAATGGCCCTTGCGCCATAAAACATCAAACATCATCATCATCATCATCATCAGCTAGCAATATCGCACTACAAAATGTCTTTTTTACCGCCGTTCTTGTTGCTGTGATGTTTTTTTTTTTCACTGATTCCGCAAGCCGTGTTCGTATACACTCGGTAAGGTCCTAGATGAGCAGTTAATGTTTTCAGGTGTCATGTGGATATACCAGTATAAGAACTGTCCTTTTGTGTGGATACTTTCCGTGTCGATGACCCGGGTGGCGTCGAAGTTGGTGCGACGGTTCATCTTTTCGCTGTGTTCTGCGAGAGCAGCGTTATGGTGTTGCCGTATCTATATTCCGGAAAGTATTTGGTCTCTCCGTTGCAAGTGCCGCGCAATCATTGCATGAAACCTCGTAGGCCTGCCCGGGGAATCTTCCTTTTCTTTTGGCAGCCGGCGTTTTGGTCGCGGCAAGAGTCGCCCAATTTTGATCATGCGGGTTTGTACGTTCCCGGAATCGGCGAGCAACTGACCAGGGTGTTCCAGGCGGTGCACTAACCCGCGTCAACCATTGGGCACAATAAACTTCTAGTGTCGGTAGCGTTGCTTAAAAAATAGGTACTGTATAAAAAAAAAGAGGAAGTGGGGGTGGCCAGTATCCCTTCAGAATGTTAGCCAAATTTTTTGTCGCCAAGATTTTCAACCAAATTGAGAGATTAGGTCCTGAAATTGATGGGTACTACCTTTATTCCTGGCAGGAGCTATGCAGAAAAATGAACTTTATGCATGTTTCACAAACTGCCTCTACACGCGGCAGTTGGTGAACTAGAGAAGGATATGTTTGGTGGCGTAGCAAACTCCTGAAACGGGCAGGCCAACAATGCACAGCCGTCGCCCGCGTCTCGCGACCCGCTCAGCTCCCGGTACGGTTCTCAGTCACCTGTACAATGCGGGCCAACTGGGGTAAAGCATCAGCGCCTTTGTAGAAGGTACTAGTGCCCAGAAGAGTAGGAACAGACAGACAGACAATGAACTTTATGTGATCCTGAGGAGCTTTCGCGGGATCTCCTATCGGGGACCCGCGGAAGCCGCTAGCCGCGTCCAAGTCGGGGCTGGGACACCGTGGTGTTCCGCCCTTTCTTGGGCCCTCTGGATTGCCTGGATTCGTGACTGGAGCGATGGGCTCCGGAGTGCCTCTTCCCAGTCGGCTTCGCTGGATAGAGGGACGTTAGGTAACGCGGGGCATTGCCAAAGCCGCCTAATTTCTGCAGCCCCGGTAGCACGACGCAGTGCTTGCGGGGAATGGGAGGAAAGTAGATTGGATAGAATAGAAAAAAAAACAGGTTAGGTGAGTAGCGGCGCAGACGGCAGCAAGGATATGGGTTGCAAGGGTACCAGTCTCAGCGGCATTCTTTGTGGAAGGGGAAGAGTGGGATAATAGGAGAGGTGGAGAAAAGGAAAATGACGAGAACGTGTGCATGCACCTCAGCGATTGTGACGTCATGGCTCGTGGGCCGCCGCGGCGGGCTGACAATGCACAGCTTACTGTTCAGGCATACGGGAAATCAACCCTGTCTGTTGGAACGGTCGCATATTCCGAGTGTTTTTCGAAGTTTCGTCGATGTTTCCAATTTTTGTTCAGTATCTCAACAGTTCGCCAGCGGGGACAATTCGCTCTGCTGTAGTTTGGGACAGCTCATCTTGGCATTGTGAAAGGTTACTTCCTCCTCCTTTCACAGTCTTCGCAGCCATTTTGGTGCTTCTCATAAAAAAGCAACATAAAGGGTCGAGCGAGTGCACGTTAAAGAACCCCAGGTGGTCGAAATTTCCGGAGCCCTCCACTACGGCGTCTCTCATAATCATGTGGTGGTTTTGGGACGTTAAACCCCACAAATCATAAAGGGTCGAGTGTACTGTGCGAAGCAGACTAAGGCATTTGGCGTCTGACCCGACGTGCGGCGCAAGATGACTCAGCACACATGGGGCGAACAAGTGATCAACCACAGGCTCCGCCCTCATACGGCGCTTCGGCTTGCACACTCGAAAGACTTTGTTTTAGGCTTATTAAGTGAATACAAACAACTTTGCCTAGGCACGCTTCGTTTTACAAGAGAATCATCAAAGCTTCGTCATCGCGAGCTACACGCTCATAGCCACAGCTCGTCGTCAGTCGCGACTCCGAAGCCCATCTAATCGAACGCCGGCCGTCGCCTATACGCCGTTCGCGATCACTCGCGAGCTCTTCATAGGGCGCTTGCTTTAGCCAACACGATTAAGCTTTGTACTCTTACGTGGTGGGTGCGCGATCAACTTTCTCGGTGTCATCGATGTGAAGAGCTGGGTTGCAAGCGGCCGACTTGCCGGGACGCCGGGTGTCGTGTTTACATGTGCATACTCGCTGTTGTAAAGGCTCTACGTACATTTTTCTTACTCTAGCAGTTTGAAAAGGGACGCTGTCTTGCGCAAATGGCACGCTTCACAAACATCGCTTTATTCAATCTGTAAATATTTCGAGTCAAATTTTATAAAATGCCGCCGCGAACGGCGATATCGGCATGTGCCTGCGAGGCTCGAGTAGCTTGACTTCGTCCCCAAAATTTGAAGACAAAAGATCCCTAGCACTACAATTTGTGGGCGCGCGCTTCACTCCGTTTGAGCAAGCGGTCTGGAGAGTGGGGCGGTAATGGTAGTGGTTGTAAGGAAGAGGAAAAATGCATCTTATTTCTGTCTGCCTTCAGGCGACACGGCGCAGTGCCTTATAGGGGCGGGGGAAGGATGGATAAAAAGAATAGAAGGAAAATAGATGAAGAAATAGACAGGCAAGCGACGGAAAAAAGGAGATGGGAAAGTGGGGATCCGGTCGAAGCAGTCCAAGGGCGGGGCACCACAATGCGAGAGCTGCACGGCGTCAGGAGACCGCGGAGGGCGAACCAGTCGGCGGGAGCTACGCTGGCGTCGGAGATCGCGAGGGCACGACCGTCCAGCTTGAAATTCTGCGAGCGAATCGAGAGTGGCGCGCAGAAAGGAGAGAGTGAACGGCGAAGCACCTACCTACTTTCTCCTACACTGCCTCCACACACGCGGGAGCTCCGCCGAGCTCCCGCGATGCGGACGCCCTCGCATACTCTTGCGTGTTCATCCTCTCAACCCACTCTCTGCTACTCCGCCCGCACCACCTGCTCCGGTTGCTAGGGGCGAGGATAAACGCGCGCACCCGCAGCTGTTGCTATGGGAGAGGAAGCGAGAGCGGAGAGATAACACTTGCCGGCGCTCGGATACCGCCGGACGCCTGGCATAGCCCGACTAAGAAATGCATTCGCATTAAAATATATATATATCTGCCCGGTTTCGGTGCACGCCGGACATGTGATGCGGCGGCCCGATATGACAAATCGTCACCATGCCGGCTGGCGCGTTGTACGTAGCATATGATGTAAAATTAAACCGTCTCTCCTGGCCCGATTTCGCTTTCCCGCAGCATTCATGCACTTAGAACACCCAAGTGAAACATGTAAATGGGAGACATTTCGATTGTTCAGTATGATATTTTGACTGTTTTTCTTGGAGAACTAAACGACGAGATTGCGGCCGCACATGGACCAACGTATGTAAAAGACACCATGCTTACTTTGAAAGCAGATGGGCAGAAGATGTGAGCTGTTTAAAAGAAAAAAATTAAGCCGACAATCATTTTATTTTACCCATGACTTCATGTAGCTCCTTCATTTCTCAATAAATATATGGCAGTATTTCTTTATACCCTGCACTGGAGCTCAATACTGGGTCATGTTTCTCTCGCCATGTTCTTCTATCAATTTCTGCTAAAGAATCATTTCTCCGTTCAACATTTGTTTGGGCAATACCATTTGTAGTGTTTGCTATTTTTTTTACTTATATCTAAGATCTCGGTGCACTTGCAGTGCAAGTAGGGGCTTGCAAATGTAATGCGATTACATCATTTGTAATGGGATAACAAATGATGCTAGAAGCTTTAAAGTGGGGTTGCTGTAGCCCCTGCTACCACTCAAAAATAGGCCGCTACCACTCAAAAAGCTCAATAAAGGCAGTGGCAGATCCAGAAATAGGGCAGCAGGGGCGATCACCCCCATCTCCTAAATTTGTGTCAGCTGCTCCGCCCCTCACTTTAGTGCTTGTAGGCCACCACCGATCGCCAATTAGGACTAATGAGTGAAACCACTGCAAGCACACATTAACAGTACTTTTGCTACGAAAGGCATTTTCTGCTAGTAAAAACAAGTCATGACCATGTCATGCTCTATAGTATTACTTCAGGCAACCCCCCCTCCCCCAACTGAGCGGCTCAATCCGCCCCTGAATAAAGCCAGTGACTGATATTTTTGTGCGAAGACTGATCATGTCGGCAGTCGTGGGACGGACGTTGTAGAAAGTTTCGATGTTTTGTGTATTTTCAGTCAAGATGAGACTCTGACAAAGACACTTTGAGAGCCCTCATATCCTGCACACTGTCCGTGAAGGAAAGGCGCAAGTGAGTAACTGAAAGCAATTTCTATTATTAATACTAAGCTAATCGAAGAACTCTCAAGAGGTTCCAATCTGTGTAGAAGATAGACGTAGCTGAATCAGCATTCTTCTGTTATGTCCCAGTGCAGCTTGACAAATGGTGCAACTTTCTCTTTTTTTCATCTGAAGTAATTGTGTGTCCTTTAAGTAGTGTTAACCATAATGCCTGACCTATGGATAGTTTCTGATGTCCACACTACAGTTTACAGGGTGTTTCAGCTAACTTGTGCCGAGCATACTTGTTATTTAGCGAGTTCTGAATAAAAAAGCTGGAAAAAAGTACCAGGGCAGCTATATGAGTATACATAAAATAATCCCACATTGCTGAAGAAATTTTGCTTCTTGCCCATGCAATATTTTTGTTAATTACTGTTTGAAAGGCTAATTAAGCACCTTTGTTAATTACCAAGATTGTTGTATTGGAAGTTAACTTAGCACATAGGGAGTATTCTGACAATTCAAGACAGGTGCTACAGCTTCTACATTGAATATTTTTCAGAAGACTAAATGGTTAAAGTTCATTCAGAAGTATTGTTAATTATCCAGCTTGGCAGATTGGAAAACTATTGCTACATGCTACGCACAGCTCAGAACTACATTCTGCCAATTATACGCACATAGCACATGTTTGTTTTTGTCATCCTTAGCAAACGTTGCCTAGGACACCCCGTGCTAGTTACATAACTAGAACTATGCATGCAAAGTTGCTGTTTGCGAGTACTGCAGCTGACGTAACCACTGTGACTCCCTCCTATTCAGGGCAATTAAGTTGAGTCCTGGAGCAGCCAAGTCTTGTGTGGCAAAAAAAAAAAAAAAACACAACAGGTTGTGCAAGGAAGGTAACAACAGTCACAAAGTGCAGGGGTGTCACAAGAAGACACGGGACGTATGTACCACAGGATACCTTATTTTTAATACAACGCTGTGCGGCACAGATCTGTTGCTGTTTTTCTGCAGACTGTGGGTGCTGAATTTCAGCGTGGCTTTATCATGTGGTGGTAATGCATTATAACATTACTGGAAAAAGAAAAAAATAAACAGGGGCCTGCCTTATAGATTTAGGGAAGCCATGTTGAGAGCCATGTTGTTTTGCCGAAAGAGGTTTTTCACGTCAGTTCATTGTTGTTCTGCTTGAAAGCTACGACACCTCCTGGAGGTGAGGGTAAGGCAGGCTTGCTCTTTTTTTGCATTGGCCAAATTCTGCATCATCTTAAATGGTGGAGGGAAGGCAGAACAACACGGTCTTGCAAGAAGCCTCTCCTGTTTTGTTTTTTTCTTCTCATGGTTCACTTAACAAATTCAGTGGTGCCATTCATTTACAGTGGCCGAAACTGGTCTTTTCTATTTCTCGTAAGTGCTTGCTGCAATAAGTCTGCGATGTGGGGGGGGGGGGGTGACATGGTGCGCTTTCGCACTAGCGTCATGGTGTAGATAAAATCTAGATATATTGAAATGACTGACCTACGCTTCCATCTGGATTTTCGTAGATTCCATCCACTTTTACCCTTCCGAAAACTCGGTGATGCCTGGCTACATCAAGGACAACCCTGAATTCACCAAGTACTGGTTACAGCGCTACAGGCTGTTCTCCCGCTTTGACCAAGGCATAAAGATGGATGAAGGTAAGCCTTTGAATATTGCTGTCTGTTTTGACCCTTGTTAAAATGCGACTGGGTGTCTGTCTGATCAGCAGCAACTTAACCAGCGGGGTGCGTCTTGAGAGTAGATACGGTCACATCTTACGCAATTAAGCTTCACCATCAGAGTGGCTTAACAAAATAGGTAGTCCATTGTACAGAAGACGCGTGCACACACACACACACAGTGCATGTGTTTCAGCTGACGGGGGCCAAATTACAGTACTTCTCTTCGAAAGTGAAACTAGATACAAAGGTGTGGCAAGCGCAATATTGGTAGTGGTAGGCTTGCTCATGCTGATATCTTTTTTTTATTAGTTTTTGTAAATACTTTCATATAATGCCACAACACCATAAAAACAGCAATGCTAATGACATGTGAACAAACTGAAACATTTGCAAGCAACAAAAAGGTTAGCAAAAGACTGTTAACCATAACAACAAAATAGAAGGCCACAACACTGTAAAAACATACATTTAACCACCCATAAATCAATGTGACAGAACAAAAGGTTGACAGGGACAAAATAAAAGGCTGCTAACTAGAACAAAATAGAAGGCCACGATTTAAGATCCAATGCAAACTGAACCGCCTCATCATCAGCATTTACTTCTTGGATCTGCCTTAATTTATTTTCCTTGAACTTTAGGTAACATCAGTGACGACTCTTTTTGCTCTTCATTACTTAGGCAATAATCTTGTGCTGACTAAATTTGTGTTCTTCTTTTCACCCAGAGTCCTGGTTTTCTGTGACGCCAGAGAACATCGCCAAGCACATAGCGGATCGCTGCAAGGCCAACGTTGTGATCGACGGGTTTTGTGGCGCTGGTGGCAACACCATCCAGTTTGCCAGAGTGTGCAGCCGTGGTGAGTCGAGTGTTGCTATTGTCGAGCCTTTCTACAGTATATTGCAAGAAAGTTCGCGTCGTAATGTGTACTTTTTAAGCAAAGCTACCAAGTGGCAGGCTTATGGGGCGTAAGCATCGTTTGCAAACAATCCAGCTCCAGGGGGTGTACAGAGATGAGTGCAAACAAGTGTTCTCATCAAAGGTGTGGTGGTCACATATGCCATTTTTCAATTATCAATGCTTTCTTGATTGCTTGTTGGCATTCTGCCGTTTCCGATGTGTTAATCTCACCTTTAATCAAGAACACTTGTCATTTCACGTTGCAACATTTCATTGTTTGTCACAATCAATGATAGTGACCACCCAGCTCCAGAGGTACACGAATAGCACAGTGGTACAATAGCGATAGTCACAAAACAGCACGAAGTGCTTTGATACTTGTGTCGTTTGCTTTTGACTGTGGTAAAGCAGGCATCGGCTCCGTTTTCAGTAGGCCTCCAGCGGTGCCGTAATGCATGCGTTCGCAACAGCCAGCGTTGTCATGCCTTGTTGATTTGTTTGCGTGTATCCCAGAAAGAAATACATGAGTTATTTCTATGGAAATGAATGTTACGTGCATGTATCATGGTCTGAAAGATTTCCCTAGTTTTTGGTGGTACGATATTTCAGTGGATATATTTGCGCTTACCCTTGAGGTTCAAGTGTAGTGAAACTCGTAATTATGCAGAGTAACTGGAATTGTACAGAATTGTATTGAGTAGATTCTGCTGTATTCATTTGCGGTTAATCTTATGATGGCAGTGGCTCATTGCAGCGTCACTATCGATCCACCTTGCGTCTTCTCTCGCAGTCATAGCCGTGGACATCAACCCAGCTAGGGTGGAGCTGGCACGACACAATGCGGCCATCTACGGTGTGGCGGACAAGATCAAGTTCATCGTTGGCGACTTCCTGGAGGTAGCTCCACGACTGCATGGCGACGTGGTCTTCCTGAGTCTGCCCTGGGGAGGGCCCTCGTACCAGCAGAAGTGGTCTTTTGACCTCAGAGATATGGAGCCCAACTTATATCCTTTTCGCTACTGTTCTTTAAAAGAAACCCAAAACTGCTTTGACAATATTTTGTGAACCCATTTAACTAGTGGTGCAGGTCCTTTAGATCATTACAGGAACACTATAGAGACAAACGAGTTTTCTTATATTAATAAATTGCTCTTTCAGGATTCCAATGACACCACTCTTGGAGGGAGAAAATGCGCTAAAGGGAAATGCAGTTGGTGACACTATCTTAAGTATCCCTCTCTAGTCACTTGTGATTTCACAGGTTTTGATGGCACCTTTCAGGGCTTGCATAGTTCCCGGTCAACAAAAATGATATACACAGTTTTCTGGGGCAACCAGAGCTCACCATACCAAGTTTTAGGAAATCTTGTTTAGCCACCTTGGTTAAATTGAGACCCTTGACGTCACCATTGGCATTTACGACGAAAAATTTGAAAGCTAAACTTTTGACGTTGAATTTCTCATCTGTCAATCAAGATATGCAATCAGCAACACTGGAGCTATATACTACTAGTATAATTTATTACTTCAAGCTATTTTTTCACTTTAGTGCCCCTTTAAAGCCAATTTCCGGAGATGTCGATCGAGGTAATGGCAATTCTATAGTATTCCCAAAACTTTTCAGTCCCCTGTCTGAGCAGAGATGCTTTGCAAATTCAAAAATATAATTTAAATTAGCAACAAAGCACAAAAACAGCACTGAAAGGTAACCGAGGTGGATACTCTTTTGTTTATTGTATTTGAGTGCACAAGGCAACTGTGACATCAAGAAGTTTAACAGCCATTGGGGAGCAGGCTCCGCCAATTAGTGGCCTTCGAACCGCGCCTTTGTTTGTCAGATGGTGACTGTCATGTTGTCGACGGATTCAAGTGCGGCGCATGCGACTGTGGTGTGCTGGTTCTGTTCGGCTATATGCTTCTGTCCTTGACTACCATTACACGTTCCAGACATTCGCTCTGAGCAGAAAGATCACGGACAACATCGCAATGTTGCTCCCTAGGAACGCTGATGTTGATCAGGTAGGTGGCAATATGGAGAAGTTTCATTATTATATACTGTATTAGCAGACATTGTACTTATAAATGATTTACTTGTACAATCTAACTGTATTCACTGCTTTTTGTTCATTTAGATCTTTTTTTGTTAATAGTAACCCATTCTCCTCTGCAATGCCATTTGGCCCCGAGGGTAAAATAAATAAATCATACAGATAACGTGGACAGCGGTTTTGTCTCCATCGTGATTTTAGGCAACATTGACAGGAATACCGTTAGCTGAGTCTTTGACGATTCAGGGCAAGGGGGTAAGTAGTACAGTAATAAAAAGAATTCGCTTGCTGGTGCACTATTCTGACCTACATTTTGTGATAAAATGAAAAATCTGACATTTGTTTGCATTGGCCAAAAGTTAGACTCCCCGCGAGTCCAACTGTGTTCGATATGTCAATAATTAGTGTATAAAATGTGGGAATTTGAAATTATTGGCATGAATCTTAAATATTTTCAGATTGTCGCCCTAAATAAAAATGTGGGTGTTGAAGACCCTGAAATGAGTGCCACAGGGCTTGGGAATGAATTTAATTTATTAAGACCCCTGTATTTTCGGTATCAAGGGGGACGATATGCAGCGGTCGGTCACGGGAGGGCCACAGCTCTCAACATACTAGCAACAGCAGTCAATTGCGCGTTGTAAGCAAGTGACCACGCATGATTGGTCGTCCAAAGACTGACAGTGGTTTCTACGCTTTCGACTGTGTGCAGAATGCAGATTTCGGAAACCCAGTGAATTGTGTTGGCTTGTCATGACAATATCCACTGAGGTGGGGCCAGCTTGCAGATTCTGCACAAACAACTTTCAAATCAAAGTAAAATATTTTACGAGTGTTGCATGGTTCCAGTGTGGGGAGAGCATTAATAGTGCATCCATGGAAACGATAGCTACTCGGTGGTCTATTAAACTTGCTAATACATCCGAAGCCTCAGTCGTGTCTGTACCCCTTGAGCCGTTGTGCGCACTGCCTTATAGAATGAGGCACGTCAGTTGCAGGGTGTCGACACTAAAAGTTTTAACACATTCATTTTCGCTCTGGAGAAATGCCAGCTGTGTTCTATCTGCAACAGCTACAATGCAGTTCATGAACCGATTCAGCTCTGTAAACCCTTATTGCCTTCATTGTCTTATATAGTGCCTTAAACTCGTTCGTAAAAAAATTAAAACCTCCAGGCAGTGCCACTCAAGTGACCCGACTGGTAATTTACCGGGTCCTGTATTGTGCAGATTTCCAATTATGTGCCGTGCAAAGCACCTCGAACAGACACGAGCATTGACAGGTGCGGGAAGAAGTTGCCGTGATGGCATATTTCAACAACTGTGGTCAACCTTTTCTGCATAACTGTAAAATTTGAATTTAGCGAAAATGGCTGCTGCAAGCACGCTCGTAAGTGTGGACAACTTACAATCACTTCATTACACAGCGAGCTTATGCAGTCTGCCAACCACTTTGTTCCGAAAGAGACTGCAGGTATTAATTTGCTTCATTGCGGGTTCAGTTTGGTTCGATGTCTTGGTATGTGTGCATTTCCTATTGATGGAAATCAACTCGTCTCTTCCTCACAGGTTGTTCGGCTGGCTGGTCGTAGGAGGCTCAGTCGATATTGAAAAAAACATGCTCAACAAGAAGGTCAAGACCATCACTGCCTACTACGGGGATCTCATAAGGTCTCGGTCCATAAAGTGCACTCCGCGATCTACAAAAACCCTCATTGAGGCGCTAACTTGTTTGTACATTTGCGAAAAAAAAAAAAAGAAGTGTTTCATGTATAGGTGAGTCATCAATGGGATCCAAGATCACATGTAAATTGTCATCTTGCTTGACAAACATGTTTTGCTGGCCCACACGAGCGCACTCCACGAGTTACAGAAACCCACATGCGGCGCAAACTTGTTTGTACAGTTGCGAAAAAGTGTTCTCATGTATAGGTGACTTATCAATGAGATCCAAGATCATGTGGCAATTGTCACTTGCTTGACAAACATGCTTTGCTGGAGGTATCTTTTTTAATGTAAGGATGTAATGCATGTGCGGCATTGCATGACCGACTATGGAGCATACAGCTTAAACTACACTTGGTGTGCTAAAGATGACCTGTGTTCCTTTTGTAAGGATGATATTGGTGTACAGCAGATGTGCAGAGAGTAGTAGTGCTACATGTACATATTATTCATCTGTACATAGTTTACGAAAAAGCATAGGAGGCTATTAACAGAAGTCAATTTTTCACATTATGCCGATTAAGAAACTATACAGAACACTACCATTATGGGAAAAAGACTACACTATTCAAGTGTAGCTATTATGTATGTTATAATTTTGAGGCTTTTAAAATGGTGTTCAGTAACATAGCTACATACACAGTGCACAGTTTTATACATAAAATATGTTCATGTTGGCTTTTTTCTTTATGGCAAACTCCGTGTGTAATCAGAGGCAATGTAATATGTGTATTTTTAGCAAAGTATCTCAATTTTGAGAGGAAGGAATTTTTAAAATATATTTTTTATTCCTCTGGTTAACTGCTACTCATCAATGGTTTTAAGTTGCACACATCCTTGTTGGTGATTGTTGTACTTTTCACAAATGTACAAATATCATGATGCATACTTGTAAGACACAATGTCGCAATGTCAATAAATATTTATTCCATTGCTCATTACATAAAAATAGTGAATATTTGTATGTACAAGTTGACACCTTGATAAAACAGACATGGACATTATAGCATTATCCGATCCTGTGGAGTAACGTATTCACATAATTCTAGCATGCCTCCATTATAACATGTTAATGCAATTATAACATAGATATATAGAGGTGCATAAAATTGCTGGTCTGAATCATGCAAATATAGAAAGAAATGTCTTTCCACTACTGCAGTGCGACAAATGTTTAATAACTGATATACCAAAGCTATTTTGTGCCAGAAACTACTTTGCGAAGGTCAGCTGTGTATGCTTTATTTTTGCTGTACGCTGTTCCTCTGACACAACTGACGTGCCATCTAAGGCACTCAAAGAGCACAAATTGTCAGCAGCATTGGCAAGCAAAACGCATAATGGCATAATGTAAAACTGTACGTAGCATGTGAGCGGAGCCTCTTTGCCAGAATGCACAACTATGAAAAGTGCATCACACACAAGCGAATCAAACCTTATTTGAAAGCATGAGATATATTTAACGCGGCTGTGCTTACGCATGGCAGCTACAGTGATCACAATGAAGGAGCTATTTAAGATGCGAAGAGTGCAGACACGATAAAAGTAAAACTACGTATAAGATGGCAATAACTTCTATGGTACCTGGCTAAAGATCTAGAAAAATCAACGAAAATGCTCAATGCATAAATCATTCGTAGCACTACACCTAATTGGCGGCGGTGCTGCATATTTGGAAGTCTTTTTGAAATGCTGGATACTGCTTACGAAAATTCATTCGGTTTCTCTGAATAATTGAACTAGGCACACCCTAAGAAAATTGAAATTACGTTATGAAGTACTATTGATTATTCCCGCAAGGTTCCAGCTTTACCTCGGTTATCTAAGTGGGCTTTGAGTGGAGCGGCTAGCTGTAAAAAATGTCCTATTTGAGACGGCTCGAATTCCCCGAGACAGTATTGCCTCAACTCTCTATGAGAATGTGTGTGAAGGGGCCTGTAAGGTAGTGCCAGTGATCTACTCCAACAAATATATGCGCCTTGCCGTAGCTCAGGAAGATATCTACAGCAGTGTCTGCTATGAGCGCCCGAGCAGCCACCGCCTGCTGTGCGGGGCAACACCTACTGGCAGTTTCGGGGTCTGACATGGTGCACCGTGAGCATGTGCTGCCTAATAGTCCCGCCGACGACTGAGCCCGCAACTACTGCAAGGTGTCGCCACACAGAGCAAAAGCCAACCACTCGTGCGCTCCACACAGATGTGGACGCGACTGTACAACACCGGTCAGCATTGTGGATAGCATACTGGCAAACTCGTTGAGCAAGAATGCCATATGTGGTAGTAGTTGTGTGCTGCCAGAGGTTCATAAAAATTATGTATATAAATTAGTGCTGACACCTCCTAGATAAGTCCTCAAGAAGCAATATGAAAATCTTGCATGCTGGGAACAAAACTCCGAATGATGCTGCTTTTGGAGGAGAAAAATAGGAACAAAAAAAAAAAGCATTCACTACATGATGTGGCTGAGCTGTTATATAGGTATTCTTAGTAGTTAAACCTCAAAATGCATTGCTACTATACTTATGCAATGTTAGACGTAAATTTGATGTGGCAAAATTTTCTGCTAGATGTAATAGTTTGATGCCATGAACTTGGCACAACACACCTTGGATGTGCATACCTTGCTCCAGGTACCACATGTCCTGGTCAAACTCCGGGAAGAAGAAGCCAATCTCGCGCCTGGCCGACTCCTCAGAATCTGCAAAGCGCATCGACCGGTGAGCTGCGGTGTAAACACTGTCGAGTGCAAAATGTGCCAGACACGCGTTAAAATGGCAAAGCAGGTATTAATGAAGTTATGCTAGCTTGCCGTGAAATCGGCGATTTCGACATCTGCTTTGGTATAATTTCTTATCAATATAGATAGATGGCATTATATTCCAAAGAGGTCAAACATTGAACTTATCAGCAAAGATAGCATTGTATTCTAAAGGGGTCAAACACAGAACTTGGCAAGTTTATCATAAACACTTGCTGAGCTAGCATATCTCTAATGTGAAAAGTCTCCTTTGAGTCACCGATGTCACGCCTATGCGAAGGTGCTGGTGTATGGGTCTGATATTTTATCTATCACCTACACATTAGGAAGAACAGAATTCTGAAACTTTACTCACTTCAACAATGGATACTGTCTATTTATAACCAATATATTCAAGTGAAGTGCCTTTGAAACTCTAGAAGTCAGGTCAACACAAGAGAGGAACCCACAATTGTGTTTATAGTATTTCTTATTTTATGAAATGAAATATACCATGGTACAGCAGCGGATAGAGGCTTTAAGTGGAGCAAAATAGTCTGGCAAGAAATATCATTGCATCCAAGATATCGAAATGAGGACTAAACTCGTCAAGGCAGCAACTGCCCTGACAGAAATATATTTATGATCTGCAATAAATTTCCCATTTGCACTATCAGTAAGAATGACACTTAAGAGACTTTTTTCTTGTAACTCTCAACTCCCATGTTGGGTGCAAGTTTTGCGGTAGAGAGCAACTTATTTCACACAAAACGTCCATATTATAACACTGACCCGATCCGTGACCAGCGTTGCGCGTGTCTGTCAGGCCAAACCGTGCTCGAATGGAATTGGGGGCATCGTGAATAGCCCTGTAAGAATAAGACCACAGCAAACAAGTACAATTTTTCAGAGAATGTCTATTTGAAATTCGTAGCACCGAGCACTGGCAATGTTTTGTTTGTATTCTTGCATTTACTTTCCTTGTTTCTTCGAAATGTCAGTGACAAAGTTGAAAGCTTTATCAATGTGTGCACACTGAATAGGACGGCAGCACTTTAACGTACGAACACTTCACAACACAAGAATGTGGTCACATTTCAAGAGTATGCTTGCTTCAAGGTCCTCTAGAGAGTACAGCACATTACAGTTGCTAGGGGTGGCACAATGTGGTCCAGTGAAGCCAACAATAAACTTAAGTGGCTGTCACTAAAAGGCCATGAGTAATGATGTTTATATTATTTGGTCAATATTTGGTGGAGTGTTTAAGATGAAATAAATACAAAGTGCCAAGGTTTACCTGTATGAACATGCCATGCACCACTATATGGATGCTCACAGTGCGACTATGGACATCCTGTTGTAGTTTCAGCCAGATCTAGAGGTTAAAAGCTGAACGGCTGTCATAGCTTATCAAATCAAGTAAATGATTTCTCATTGATCAGTGAAAAAACTACATAAAAGGCTATGAAATAAAAGCGAGCATTACACAGTAAGAAGTTACTGACTCATCACAAAACAGTCAAGACAGGTTACTGATTACACATCGCAAACAATCCCAAAAGCAACCCTCCCTTACCTAAACACTTGTGTTGGTCCCAGAAGCGCACGCCACTCCTTGATGCCATTCTCCTTTGCCAATATGTGGACTGACAATGGTCCGCTAATAAAATGAACGGGACGTCAAAAGTGTTCAGTGAGTAAACAGAATGACTTTGATACAATACAGAACAGTGAAACGAGCTGTATACCTACCTGGACATAAAGCTTGCTAGTCTCTCGAAAAAGAATTTTCCTGAAGGAGAAACAAAACGATTTGAACAGATTACTCATTTTCTGGTATGGTTGCTCGCTTCGGACAAAGAAAATAATTTCCAAGTTAACAAAAAGAAAAAGGAAAGCTAGCAATAATCATTGAAAGGTTTGTCAAAAGCAAAGAATCTAAGTGCAGCACATTTGAAGTTTTCAAAAGCATGCTGAGTATGAACAGTGTAATGCAGACAAGCAATCGCACAGTCTTATATTACATGACATTACACTATATATGATATTAAAGGAATTGTTGGCACAGAACTTAGTTCTACAGCATTTGATTCACTGTTTCATCCACTGCACTGGCTTAGCGTCGTCGTTTAAAATGTGTCGCGACAGCGACACATTTTAATGAGGATGAAGTGCAAGATAACACCGGCATGCTTCAGTTTAGATGCAGGTTAAAAAAAGCCCAGGTGGTTGAAATGAATTGATCCAGTCTTCCACTACACTGCGCCTAGTAATCATGATGATGTGTTTGTTGCACGTGAAAATATGAAACTTGTTAACTGTGAAGCACTGCTTCACGTCAATCATTTTATGGATGGGTTTCAGTGCCGTCATGTTGGATTGTGGTGGATGCATACTTTAAAAAGTCCGAGTTGGCGCATTTGACATTTTACGACTATTAATTCACGCTGCGATATACGAAAATTTGAAAACTTTTGTTTACCAGCTCAAGGTGCTGGTGCCCATGAGTCTAGTCGTCTGCAGATCAAAATTATTAAGGCATTCGATATGTGTAATCTTGCTAACTGCCACCAATCACTGAACAATTGCGTGCTAAACTGTCGAAGTCATTGTTGTCAGGGGTAATCTTTTTTTATTGCGTCATCATGACTGACACTGCGTTGAGACTTGAGAACACTGCTTTTGCGTGCAATTCTGTGCCCGCCAAGTGCCCCTTCGAAGACGTGCGCAGCGGCACGGTTTCGGACTGCGCAATGTGACAATCGTATCACGTCGCCACCGCAAAGTCTGAAGTCTACACGTGCACTTAGCCCGGTTCCATTAGCCGCGCAACCGGACACGCCACTCAAGGGAGTGTTGACACTCCGCAAGTGTGTGCGAAAGGGGGAGCTGGGGGGCGGTGACTCCAATTGTTGCAGAAAAGCCCCGCGCGCGCTTGTAGTCCCGAAAGTGTAGCGCGTGGGTCATCTTCTTGGCACTGCGCGGTCTCTTATCTCCGCGGCAGCTCGGATTAGAAAGAGCGCTTCCCCTAATAGAGGTGTGCAAACATTTGGCCGTGCGCGAAGAGCACGTGCAACTCCGGTTTGGCTGAAACCTCGTCTCGCGTACTACGAACGGAAGCCGTGTGTCCGTAGAGATAACGCTCTCGGCCAGGCCACGCAAGGAGCCATCTTCGAGATAAGGCATTTTACTCTTTCTTTAGGTAAATAAAAAGTAGAGAAGCGGACTCCCAACGGAATGCGACGCAATTACACGATTTGCGCGTCGGCGATAGTCGTCTCAGCGTTTTTCGTACCAGCGTGACATCGTTTTCGGCGCCAAAGATGCTTTTACTTTTGAAATCGTGTATATCGAGCAGACGACACTTTTGCGTGGTCTTGAAACTGACCGCCACAAGACGTCTTAAAGGCGTGTTCTCGTAAGCATCTCGGCAGTAGGTCAAAATCTGGCAGAGTAAAAAGCACTGCGCCGTTCGAGAGAAATACACTATTTTGAAGGTTTTCCCGCACTTTCACGCGAGCCGCGATACGACGATCGCCAAGAGCGTCTTTGAATAATCTTCGTTGAACATGACGGATCGATGAGGCGAAATTCGGAACAATGGGTGCAACAGCTGCTTCGCAACGCGTCGACACGATCCGGCTGGCGATCGTGTGCTTTCAAACGGAAAAGTACGATGCGAACATTCACGGCAAACGTGCGCGCAATCATGGGCGGGCGGCGACATGCCAACGTACCCTGATGCTCGGCGTAGAACTTTTCCATCTGTTCCCTCGAGTAAGTTCCCATCTTGCTCTTGACGAATATGAAATCGTTCTCCAAGATCACCTGCCGAACGGCCTGCGTGAAATTAGGCCAGATGAAAACATCACGCTTCGCAAAGAAGAAATATCGCTTCTCCACTGAAATGAATGCTCGAAAAATTGTTTACAGCGGGCGGCAGTGCAGTTTTGAGCAACGCGAAACAACCAAGACAATATTTGAAAATGGCAATACAAAAAAGGGGCGCGACCTTAATCAATGCGTGACTTTCACGCTCTTACTTTTTTTCCATTGCGCCATTCTCGCCGAAAAGCGTTAGCGATCGACGGCGAGTCGGCCGTCAAATGCGCTAATTGCTCGCCTCAAGGGCATTTCCTTCTATAGGGTCTAGGCCGAACCGGTTAAAAGCGGATCGCGAGAAAATTCGCTCGGGTCTCACCTCGAGTTTCACGGGGATCTTGCAAACGTCGGGCTTGAGGATCGCCAGAGTCAGCTGGAGCTTTCGCGTGATGCACATGTTTCTGTTGATGTGACGAGTGGCGACTCCCTCTCTCGACTTCGCCGGCAGCTCTTGCGGATGAGGGAGAGAGAGAGCGTGCGCACGTGGTCAAACGATCGTTGCACGTGCGCGACTGCGTGCGCGTAGCCACGCGAATGGCCACCCTGGCGACCCTCTTGACGTGCAAGCTGTCACGAATGCAAATTCGTTCGCTTCCGTCCCTTCTAAGAACGACATCCGCCTCCGCCGTATGCACGAGCGACAGTTTTTAATGCTGCACAAGTTCTCCTTGGGTTGTTAAGGCATTTCAAGGAGCCCGTTGGCTGAGTTCCAAGCCTAAGCTAGGTAGCCCATCTTTGAGTACATTTGTTGAAGGTTTTAGTTGTTAATCTCAAAGCTTTCGCTTTTTTTTTTTTGTAAATAAAAACTGTAGAGTCGTCATGACATTTTTTTCTCAAATAACTGTCAATTTAGTTAACGTTAGGATGCCAAAGTTTGATTGTGTTAGTTTTTAGCATGCTTTCTATTCTTTTTGCTCTAAACATTAAAAAAGGTTGCGCGTCACTTCTGGCATCTAGCGGAAACTCTGCCGATTTGAGGTGACGAGCAGGGCTGAGGCTCTCATTAACGCGGAGAAATGGCGTCGTTCGAAAGCATCTTTACGAGCGACGGCGCCGGGCAATTGTGGAACACTTGCGCCTGGGACGTCGTGTCGGCCTCGGTGCTGGCACAGTACAAGGGAGGCACGAGCAGTCCGCGCACCTTGTGTCTCTTGGGCTCGGACTACGTCATCAGCGCGCAGCAAGACAAGCCGCTGCTGCGGGTATGGTCGCTTCAGCGTCGGGATCAGATTCAGAAGCAAATCGTGTGCCCCGGCAGGGTATCGGCGTTGGCGGCGTCTCCCGACGGCCTGCACTGTGTGGCCGGCATCGAAGACAAGATATACCTGTGGCAGGTGAGGTCCCTCGGTCATGCTGTTGCGTGCGCGCAACCAGGGGCGCGCTCGTGTTGGTTTGTCATTGATTTTTCCCACGGGCCGATGGCTTCACCGCTGGCGTTTTCGGTATTTAGTGCCGCACACTGGCGGTATGCGAGAGAGTTGCCACTCGTCACATGGCTATAAATGTGATGCCATTCATTTTTCTTGTCGGAGACTCTTACTACAAGTGAGGGAGAGGCGCCGACTTCGTCTCCCGAATAAAAACTGCAGAGACGCCCTGCGCGTCTTTCTCTGAAGATGAGAAGAGTATTCGCATTAAATAGAATGGGCGTGCAGACACAGATGCAAGAGCTTGATTAAGACATGACAAAGGGCGATAGTACGGCGTTTGTGATGTCCTGGCTTCTCTCTTGTCCGTATTTGCACGGCCTGTTTCTTCAACATGAACACTTACAAACTAGCCCAGCTAACTGCTATTCCAAGCTTAAGAAGGGGAAGTGTTGAGTAGCTCGTTTCTTTGTTAGATGCAACCAATCGGCATCAACAGACAAGCCAAAGAAGGCACTGTAGACGTTGTCCGTTTTATTTAAGCGTACGGTAATTGCGACCCCGTAAAAAGGAATTAAAGTGCTCGGAAAAGCACCATTTGCCTCCTCGAGATCCGATACCAAAATTTTTGAACTTTTTGCGCTCATTAATTCTTTTCAGTTTGGGTCATAATCTATGCACGAAAGTTAAAAATAATATATGCCCCCTAAGCATAGGCGTATCAGATGGCGGGGGGGGGGGGCAAGGGAGGCAAGATGGGAAAGCAAGTTGGAGAAAGAGCTGAGCCCCCCCCCCCCCCCCAACGCACTTTTGACAGCGCTCACTGTCAGCTGCGTTATCGGAAAACAAACAACTAAGGCGAAGTTTTCCTTCACCACAGTAATCACTCAATTATATTGCTACAAGAAAAGGAAAATGTTACCAAGGAACGTTTTAATATAGTCAACTTTTTCTTAATTACTGCTGTGACGATTGTCCTTGAATGTTCCTTGTGTGAGCCGCCTATGCGACTCTTTCGCACCTTGTACTGGAGCATTGCAAAGCGGGCTACAGTACAAGGCGCAAAAGCGTCTTGTACTTGCTTTGTTATGAATGGGAACGCACAATCGTTTTATGGACCAGTCAGAGCATTTGCTTCTTCAAAGAAATCGTTATTTTTGACCAAAAATGAATAGTGTCACCGCTCCTTTTTCGAAGCTGCTGTGAGCCAATGATTGTGACGAATATTTTTAAATGCTTTAGTTCTGCTGTACAAAAAGCACCACAAAAAGGTTTGCACTTTTGTCTCTGATAAATCTGATCAGCCTTGCTTACGGTAATTTGTAGCAATGGCAGCAGTTTGCAAAATGGCAAAGAATAAAGTAGTGCACTAGAGTACTAGTGCACTGCAAGCTCAGCTTCTAAGCTTACCCCGCAGCTTGACCCACCGGACCAGGGAGAAGTGAAAGACTGTGGTTTTTTGCACGATTAATGTCTAATTAGGAGTCAGGCTAGTTAGTTTTCATTCAACTTGAATTGTATTTTGCAGCTCAAAATGCAATTCTGACATAAAAGAAGCACACACGTGCAGTGCTGCTTAGTTCTCTCTCAGCAAGGATGAGCTCACAGCAGTGTACACGCACACACTACCTCTAGAAAGTTTTCCGGAGTAACTGCGCAGTTACCATGAAAAGGGCTCTTTGCTACTTCAAAAGACGAAATGTACACAAAAGATTGCACACAGCACCACAAGGAGGTGCACTCTCTTTTTGTGGAGTAAAGCACCCGTTCTTTGGAGTAACTGCAGGAATGTTCGCGCCGTGTGCAAATGACTAATCGGTGCCTACACAAGCCTGTTTCATTTCAGATGGTTCTGTAGTGTGGTGTGGTGTAATGGTTAGTGTATGTGCAAGCTGACTGAATGGTCGTGACTTCATTGATTGATATGTGGGGTTTAACGTCTCAAAACCACCATATGACTATGAGAGGCGTCGTAGTGGAAGGCTCTGAAAATTTTGACCACCTAGGGTTCTTTAATGTGCATGATTATATATATATATATATATATATATATATATAATCACGTGACGACTGAAGTAGGTTTGTCGCTCCCCCCACTCGCAAAAGAGTTGGTACGCCACTGCCCCTACGCTCAATTGTCTGTTGGTTTCATGGAGGCAGAAAAGAATTATAGGTGGAGAAAATTAGGGGTGGATAATAGGAGCAGGCTTAACACTGACTTACCTTAATTCGGTTAAGGCAGCATTATAAGATGCCCCTTTTTTTCACATATGCAAATTAAGTGAAAGTGAGCATGCAAAGTACAATACATAGCTGTGTCTTCTAGCCAGAAAGTGGTTGCTGCAGAAGTACAGAACACTTTGAATGCTAGGGTGCACAAGGAATCTAGGAAAAGTGGGGACTTGTTTGCGTCACCCGGCTGCAAGCATACCCCGCAGTTCAGAAATCCCTCAGCAGTCGCCACTTGCCATGTCTGCTTTAACGCCAACTCCGGTGATTTTTCGAGGTCAGTGGATCCCAATGAAGTTCACTGGGTACTGTTATGCCAGCGAGTCCTCGTCAAACGACCGTGCCTCTGAAAAAGGCAATCTGGGTCAAGGCCAGCCCGCAGTCGGCCTGGCGCGATCACCTCGACGGCGTGAACACGCGCGGCGCCTCTCTCGCCCACGTGCATTGAGTCAGCGGCGCACGTGACAGCGAGCCGGCGTTCTCGTGCCTGGTGGTCTGACGCATGGCGCGGCGGCCCCATTGGCGGAACCTGCCCTGACGACCAGTGGCGCTTCTGATTGGACATTTTGGTTGGACCCGGTGTAAATAAAAGAAGCCCTGCGGCGCGTCGCGATCGGCAGTCCTACGAGAGAGGTGTCCCCATGTCGGAGGGCCGACATGTGTGTGAGTCAGCGGTCTTAGGCGAAAGGCTGACCTATGTGTTAGAGAGGAGAGCTCGGCTCTTCGAGTCTCTGTCGGCCCCAGTGCCGAAATTGTAACGCCTCTGTATATATGCTGTACATAAACCTTGTTTAACTCACCGTCGTCTCGTCCGCTCGTCTTATCAGCTCTGCGCAGAAGCAGTCGCGAGCTGATAAACATACGCTACCAAACGGCTGGTGACCTTCCCGGCGGAGTTGAAAGCAGTGGCGCCTTCGGGGCCGTGTTGGCGTCGCCGTCTTTCTCAACAGTGGTGGCTTCGGCGGGATCGGTCCGTCGTTCGCAACAGTGGTTGGCAGCTGCGGGATCGGCCGGCGTCAGCGACATCGATGCGGTGAGTGCCTGATGTTTTCCCCTCAGTTCACCAGACTGCTCTAGCTCAGGTTGTAGTAGTTTAGAGAAGGGCTGTGTGAAGCATTAGAGTGAGCTTTGATCGTTTCAAGCAAAGTCGAAGTGCTTTGAAACCAAAGTTAATGCGGAGGGGGTAAACACGGGAGAGTGAAAAATTGCTTGCGCGTCTTGCTAGTTGACTTATAGTGGGTACGGCAAGTAAATTGTTAACAGGGGCAAACAGAAAGAGGCTAGTGTGAACGATGGAGAACCTTAAAGTGAAGGAACTCATCGAAATTTGTGAGGAACTCGGCATTACTTTGGGCCGTGTGAAACGAAAGCAAGCGATCCTTGAGATCATGAAGGATGAGGGAGTGTCGGCTGAGGAAGTCGATGAGGCCTGGGTGGATATTAAAGCACGCCGTGAGGAGGCTGAAAGGCGAGAAGTAGAAGCTCGCGAAGAAGCTGAAAGGCGCGAAGCTCGCGAACGTGAAGAAGCTGAAAGGCGCGAAGCTCGCGAAGAAGCTGAAAGGCGCGAAGCTCGCGAACGTGAACAAGCTGAAAGGCGCGAAGCTCGCGAAGAGGCTGAAAGGCGCGAAGCTCGCGAACGTGAAGAAGCTGAAAGGCGCGAACGTCGCGAGGAGGCCGAGAGACAGGAGCGCCTTGAGATGAAACGACTAGAATTGGCAATCCTACAGTGTTCGCAGGCGCCTAGCGCAGCTTCTCCGGCGATTCAGGTCAGCGGTATTAGAATTCGGGATCAACTGCCACCGTTCGTAGTAGGCGAGGACATGGCGAAGTATCTCGTCAAGTTTGAACACGTCTGTGAGCGAAATGCTTTGGAGCAGTCTCTTTGGGCGCGGAACCTGCTAGCTCTTCTTCCCGGCGAAGTGTCCGACGCATTAACTTGCTTGTCTAGGGAAGCGTTTGAGAGCTATGACGAGGTTAAGGAAGTGCTCTTGAGACGTTACAAGTTGTCACCCGAGGCTTTCAGGCAAAGGTTCCGGTATGCTGAAAAGGGGAATGAGTCACACGTTGACTTCGCGTTTCGTCTTAAGGCCGATTTAATTGAATGGCTCAAGGGCGAAGGTGTTTATGACGACCGCGATAAAGTGGTGGAATGCGTTGCATTGGAGCAATTCTACCGCTGCATCGAGGATAATGTCAGACTTTGGCTGCAGGACAGACTTGGGGAAGTACAGTTAAATAAGGCAGCTGAGTTAGCTGAGGAGTATTATACTCGCCGAAAGTTGCATAGCAGGGCAGTGCGCGTTGAAAAGGATGAAAGGAAAGAGGGCTTTTCAAGGAAACCTGATCAACGGAAACCCGTTCCGCACCGTAATTTCAAAAGGACCCGTCTCTTACGAAGGACAGTGTAGGGGAAGGGCAAACAGAAGCGGAGAGATCGAGTGAGGTTTCTACCACACAGGCATTTGAATCGGAAAACAAACGGAAGCCGCTAATCTGCTACAACTGTAAAAAGGAAGGGCACATCGCGAGAAACTGTCAGGAAAAATTTGCCTTCGCAACGATCCGAGAATCAGAAAAAAACATTCGGTTGTTGGAGCCGTATCTCCAAGAAATTAGGGTCAATGAGAAAACGTGCCGAGCACTTAGAGACTCAGCGGCAACCATGGACGTTGTCCATCCTTCATTGGTGTCTCCGGATGACTTCACAGGAGAATGCGCGTGGATTAGGCAAGTCGCCGAGGTGCAGAGTGTTCGCTTACCAATCGCCACGGTTGTCATTGAAGGCCCGTTCGGTAAGCTTCGCACCGAAGCAGCTGTGTCTGCCGCGCTAAATGATCGTTTTCCTTATCTATTCTCCAACAACTCAGAGCAGCTTCTCAAAGAGCAGGGCAAATCGTTCTTCCCCAACTTAGCGTGCATGGCTCTCACGCGATCGCAAGCGCGAAAGCTTTCGCGGAAGCTTGACTTGGTTCCATGCGGTGAACTCTCAAGTGACCTTGTCGGCGGGTCGACGGAACCCCAGAAAGGAAATTTTCCGCATGAGTCATGTGAGCAGTCACGCGAGCGGCCCGGCGCGGGAGCGGCCGGCGCGGTATGCGCTGGGGGAGACGACGTGGCGCCATTGAGTCAGAGCGAGAGGGTTGCAACGCTCTCGCCTGTAACGGAAAGTTGGAGCGAGCTGCCGAGAGTTGATCGAGAGACGCTCATTCGAGGGCAGAGTGAGGATCTCTCGCTTGAAGCGCTAGTGGAAAGCCAAATTGAAGCGCGAGTGGAAAGCCAGAAAAACGCGGCAAAAGTGCTGTCGAAGGAGCACTACGAGAAATCGGGGAAGAAGCGTGCTTTTGAAGTTGATAGTCAGGTAATGCTGCTGCAGCCGTTCAAAAAGAACAAGCTTGAGGTTGATTGGGAAGGGCCCGCCAAAGTATTATCGAAGCCTTGCGATACAAATTATGAAGTGAAATTAGGAAGGCGGCCGGACAAAATTTACAACTTGATGAAACCATACGTTCAACATCAAGCGGTCGTAAATCTGTTGTTGAATGCTTCAGAGGAAGAGGAAGCAGAAAGTTTGAGTTCTAGTGAGGTAATCGAAGGGGGATCGAAAGTAATCCGGGAGCAGATAAACCTAGAGCCTAGCTTAAGTGAAGGAGGACCTGAGAAAGAGGACCTGAGAAAGATTGGTTCCGAGTTTGAAGACGCGTTTTCGGACTGCCCCGGAAACATGAGGGTGATCGAACACGATATCGAGCTAAGCGGTGAGAAGTCAATCCGTAGCAAGCCGTATCGTTGTTCCCCTGTGCAACGTCGAAAGTGTGAGCCGCTCTTGGTGCCGCATAGGTATCGTCGCCTAAAAGTGGCCGGTTACTGAAGTGGAGCATGTTGCTCCACAGCGCAACTTTGACGTTCGCTATCAAAAAATAAAAAAAAAATAAAGGAAAGGTAAACGCTAAGGCAGGTGCATTGAGCAGTGAGTTCCAGCTAGTAACTTCTCAACCTTTCGGTTTCTCGCTGGCGATTCGGGGCAAAATTTTTACCTCATCACGACCTGGGCTGAGCGCTCTCGTTCAGAGTGATCTCAAGGGGCCAACTTTGTGGTATTCTAATTCGTTACGTTGTTGTACGTGGGAAAAAAAAAATTGAGTTGTCATTTTAAGGGTCTTTTGTCCCACATGTGCCTCTTGATGTAGAGGGAACAAAATTCCGATAAACACGTAGATAGGTATATGTTGTACTATACTTTGTCTGGTGTTCTGTCGGGTGACCAAGGGCACTTGCTTGTGTCGTGTGTTGTCTGTTGTCGAACCGTTCTTAGCAAGTTGCAGAACCATCGACAAGTGCTGAAACCGAAGATGGTCAGAAGAGACGAGTGAAGCTGGTCGACAAGTTGTGGCGACAAGCCAGTGGAGCTGGGATCCGTCGTCAAAAATGGGATGTGTTCCCGGAACAGTTTGGAGCTGTATTCTCCCTATGGCCCTGGAGGCGAACCTGGAGGGACCTGGCGAACGAGCGCACCTGACATCCGAGCCCCGTGGAAGCAGCTCGTCTTTCCGGGGCATTTTCTGGCGGCGGGGGTGCTGTTATGCCAGCGAGTCCTCGTCAAACGACCGTGCCTCTGAAAAAGGCAATCTGGGTCAAGGCCAGCCCGCAGTCGGCCTGGCGCGATCACCTCGACGGCGTGAACACGCGCGGCGCCTCTCTCGCCCACGTGCATTGAGTCAGCGGCGCACGTGACAGCGAGCCGGCGTTCTCGTGCCTGGTGGTCTGACGCATGGCGCGGCGGCCCCATTGGCGGAACCTGCCCTGACGACCAGTGGCGCTTCTGATTGGACATTTTGGTTGGACCCGGTGTAAATAAAAGAAGCCCTGCGGCGCGTCGCGATCGGCAGTCCTACGAGAGAGGTGTCCCCATGTCGGAGGGCCGACATGTGTGTGAGTCAGCGGTCTTAGGCGAAAGGCTGACCTATGTGTTAGAGAGGAGAGCTCGGCTCTTCGAGTCTCTGTCGGCCCCAGTGCCGAAATTGTAACGCCTCTGTATATATGCTGTACATAAACCTTGTTTAACTCACCGTCGTCTCGTCCGCTCGTCTTATCAGCTCTGCGCAGAAGCAGTCGCGAGCTGATAAACATACGCTACCAAACGGCTGGTGACCTTCCCGGCGGAGTTGAAAGCAGTGGCGCCTTCGGGGCCGTGTTGGCGTCGCCGTCTTTCTCAACAGTGGTGGCTTCGGCGGGATCGGTCCGTCGTTCGCAACAGTACGTTCATTTGCACATTTGCACCATTCATGCCAAATTGCAGGCTTGAGAGTTTCGCAGATTATTTTTGAATGAATTTCACAACGTGCGTCGAAACACTCACATAGATTGCCAGAATTAATGGCAACATTGTGTGTGTGATGTTAAGTATTGCTTGGCGGAAGTGACGAACCAATGTTGCCACTGCAAAGTCTGCTATGTATTGTGTGGGTTCTGCCGGCGCTGCTTGGGTTGAGCGTGCGATTTCCTTTTCCATGTTGGTGGGCACGCGATAGGTGCCAAGTGGGATTGCGTTGTGAGCCACACACTATTTGCCATATACTCTCCATAACAGAGTAAGCGTTTTCGCCGATCGCCACGAACGGCGTGGACAGGTAGTGCCATCTGGCGGGCATTATGTATGGGCGATCGGGCAGGTTCCAGCTGCGTCAGGCAAATCTTTACATCACACATAGAAGTGCACTCCGTTGGGTTTCGGTATTGGGGCTTTTCGGTAATTAAAAATTATTTTCGATTTTTTTTAGCATTTCAGTTATCGGGCACGTGAGAAGAGTGTCTAACGAACATAAAAGCACCATTATCCTCACGTGGTCAACAAATCGCCGGAGTTGGCCTTTAAGCTGGTCTTGCATGCTATAGCTGGACAGTAATGCATCAGTACAAGTGTAGTGTACACTTGTAGGCTGAAAGTTCTGTGGCATATCTAAACTATTCTTAACTGGGGAAAACCTGCATAAGAGGGGCGAGCACGCAAAAACACAGTACACATAAGTGTGATGAACTTACAACTGCCATCTTAATGGCATCGATCGCTCATTTTTACAGCACACTGAATACCATTCCAAACAAACCACCTAACCAAGGTATCAGGTAGGCAAACTACATGGTCATTACTTGGTTCAGCACTCATATCTGTACTTCGTTTCTGCGTCCTCCTCCGTCTCGTGCAATTTTCCCCCTGCTTAGGATGTACTAACTCATACAAATCAAAAGTCCTGCTCGAGATACCTAAACTATATGGTCTATGCCAGTCTATTCATTAGGGTGTAGGAATTCATATCTGTAGAAAGTGGGCTGATCAGCAAAGGTGAAGATATGCTTCTTTCAAGGTAGTGCCCAACTTCCCCATCATCTTGAATTAGTTTTGGAACAAAATATCATGGACTATCTCCTTGAAGGGAACCCCGATGGGATGCAAAGCAGCAGCGGTGCGCCGGTTGAAATGGGCATCGACGCGGGTGTTGTAAGAACGGTTTGAAGTGAAACTCGGTGTAGCATTTACTCAAGTAAACATTTGTTTGAAATGCAGACAGGGGAGGCGGGTTGGGTTTCATGTAAGTTTCATCGCAGATAAACGAGCAGAAAGAGCCCACTCGATGGGTGTGGTCGAGTGCTGTGGGCGGTGGAGAGGGTGAAGCGAGAGGAAAGTGTGTTGCTGGCGGAGGAGCCAGCTGCTGCGGATGAAAGGGAGAGTGACGTCAGTACTCACTTGCAAGGGAAGCGTGCAAGGGGTGCGTGACAGCAGGCAGCTGTGACGTGACCTACTTGGCACCGCTCCAACACCTGCGATGAGGGGAATGCATTGCGGCGTGTTTGTACGGGTGCACTTACGTACGGCCTTACACGTGTGAAAGAGCTGCTTCGCATCTAAAAAAGCGATAGGTGGATCAATGGTGTCCTCACTGCCGTGCGACGTATTCGGCACAGATGGAGCGGGTGAATATAGGTTAGCGGCCCTCCATGTGGAGGGCCACTGTATCGCACAACAGCACCCAGCTTGGGCACACCAGTGGTTACTGCTGACTTAGCTGCAGTTCGTAGGAGGGACATAGTTGGAGGGTGTGTTTTATAAACATTGAAGTTCAGGCAAATTAGCGTGCTACCCATAATTTCTATGCTGGCTTGACCGTCGTGCTTGCAGCTCCTACACAGTCTAGTGGTTAAATTGCTAGGCTGCTGACCCAAACATTTCAAGATCGAATCCCGACCACGAGGTCCGCATTGTTGACGGAGGCAAAAAGGCTTGAGGCCCATGTACTTAGATTTATGTGCATGTTAAATAGCTCAGGTGGTCGAAATTTTTGGAGTCTTTCAATCGGCGTCCCTCTTAATCGAATTGTGGTTCTGAGACGTTGAACCCCAGCAATCATCATTATTAGCATCTCTTGGTGACAATAATGCCAGTGTTTTATCTAGTTATTATTGTAGGCAAATCTATGCCGTAAAGGCATGCCCTTAAGCAATACCTTTTTAGTGTGGGCTGTTTTCCTGCTCTTCGGTATGTTAAAGGAGTACCTACAAGATTTTTGCGCACCCCGAAAGGGTCATTTATTGTTTCCATGATATGCACTGCCTTCGCTCTTCACATACTGCAACCTGACAACACGTAGTAAATATTTTACTTTGATTTTAAAGTTTCTGCCACGCAATATCTGCAAGCAGGCTCCACCGCAATTGATATGATGGAGAGTCAACACAGTTCATTGAGTTAGCCTAGTCGGCAGGCATCGTGCATGCAGCCTAAATTGCAGGAATCCTGCTTCTCGACAGCAACTTATTTGATGTTTATGTGAACCATGTGTGGCTTACAACAAACTGACAGCTGTTGGTACTATGTCGCTATTTCAACTCTTCCATAACATCAAAGCAAAACTATTTTTAAGGTAAAAGTATTAAAATATATATTGAAAGCATTCTCAAGTGCTATGGCACTGTTTTTTGGTGTTCTTGAGACCCTTGTTTTTATGTAGAGCTAAAAGCCGAAAATATTAAAATAGTCAGTACTCCATTGAACAATTTTTAAGTTCTCATTTCTGTAGGTGTGCAAGAACACTGCAAGCCTCGAGCACAAGAATGACACTCATATATAGTCTAAACCGCATTTGTATAGTGTGGCCAGTCAGCCTCTTCAACCACTGTGTTGGAAATATATGCAGACAGCAACACCATAATGATAGCAAACAGTTATACTGCATGCTGGGCCACTTTGCTATGGTTCAAACATGGACTATTGTGAGGTAGAAGCTGTGGACAGCGTCCACAGTCTAGCTCTCGACCACTCTCAATAAGTGACCCAGATTGTATTTATTACCTTGAGTCACGCTAACTGAATAGTATTAGTATCCGAGCTACTCCTAATATTTTAAGGTCTATTGCTGAGAGTGCATAGGACGTTGACACCACGTGATGTTGGAGTGACTGTGAATTCACAGTTGCACTAAAACGTCCTTGCTGCTTTTCTCTGAAGGTCTCATCAGGCGACCTCCTTGCCGTGGTGAGCCGCCACTTCCAGGTGATTACGTGTCTGCGCTTCACTGACGATGGTGGCCGTTTCGTCTCGGCATCACGTGATGGCCAAGTGTTGGTCTGGGACCTGGCTGAGGTTGCGTGCACCGGCACGCAGGGACCCGCAGAGCCCGTGCACGCTTGGTCGCAGCACAGCTATGACGTCACCGACATCCACATCGGCGCGCTGGGTGGGACACGCTGCTACACTTGCTCGGCCGATCAGACGTGCCGGGTGTTTGACATTGACGGCGGTGATCTGCTGGCCACCGTAGTGCTGGAGGCCGCACTGACGGCAGTCGTTACGGATCCGGCTGAGGACCACATCTTTGCCGGTTCCAGCACTGGAAAGATATTCGAGGTGAGTTCTTGTTGATGTCCTGTTGACACCTGTGCCTAGAAAGAGTGGGTATTTTTGGTGGTGCGATATTCAACAGTAAAAAAAAAAAAACTTTTTTCATAACTGAGTAATGTTACAAGACTAACCAATTTGTTGCATAGAACTTGCAAGGACAAGCCGACTGCGAAGATGGAACAAGTATTCTTGTGTGTTCACATGCTTTTGTGAGTTTGCAGCACAATATACTTGACATTCCACACAACTTCAGGGAAACCGTTGCCTACAGATCATCAAAACAGCAGAAGGGAACTCTGAAGAGAAGACATGGCTTTGTCGGTCTCGCACACAAAGAGCATTAGAGCATTGAACTACATGTGTGTCCTCAAAACACCATGTATCACTTGGCTAAAGCGCGTCCTCGCAACATTTTCAACCATTGTACGATTCCAGTGTTGTAACGGTCGCACATCGTATCAATATTTGTCTTTTTACAGCGGAAGCTCTTATCACAAGGGTCGCATGCGCCGTAGTTCTCTGCCGCTGGCAGAGTCCATAACCACTGTTGTGCAGAATAAGAAAAGAACTAAATAAAGAACACCAACGACACAATAAGATTCGAACCCGGGTCCCTTGCGTGCCAGCCCAGTATTCTACCACCGAGCCACGCCGGTACTTCGAAATCGTTTCCAAACTGACGTTAGGCAGGCTTAATGTCAGGAGATGAATCATGTTGATGTGAGCATTAAAGCGTCTAAGAGCAGCAAAGGAACAATCCG
Organism: Rhipicephalus microplus; assembly: GCF_013339725.1. Taxonomy (NCBI): domain Eukaryota; kingdom Metazoa; phylum Arthropoda; class Arachnida; order Ixodida; family Ixodidae; genus Rhipicephalus; species Rhipicephalus microplus. The sequence continues at coordinate 118,896,967 of NC_051167.1, forward strand.
GCATCATACAATGTGAATTTCGTAATGACTGGGTCATTGAATTCTCCATATCATTACAAAAGCTTCAGGTATACCGTAAATACTTGCGTATAATACGAGGTTTTCTTCCAAATATTAGCATTCCAAATTTCCGCCTCGTACTATGTGCGGGTCCAAACGAAAACTTGCTCGAAAAACGAAATTGTGCTTGAAGTTTCGGTTTCGTAACTGCCGCTTGGCTACGGCTTCGTTTTGTCTACGAGTGGCTATGCTTGGCTTTGTTATCTTCGCGCACTCGCGCTGCAAAAGTGAGCGCTAGTGCCATTTCTTTCTTTGTTGTTGAGTATTTTGAGCGCTTGGACAGCGGACGGGCAGACATGTGAACCTCGCTGTGTTCTGTGCCTCACTTCACATGCCAGGGCACCGAAACCAGTACTCGGCTGCATTCAAAAGAAAGGTCACTGCAGCTGCCAAGGAAATCGGTAACAGTGTGGCCGGAAGACAGTTTGGAGTCACCGAGGGAAGTGTGCGTGGATGGTGACGACAGAAAAAAGCACTTTTCGCATGCAGCGGAAAACGAAAAAGCTTTCGCGGTCCAAAGAAAGGGGCCTTCCCAGAGATTCAACTCGCACTGACAGAGTTCCTTCGACAGCAGCGGGCGGGGCACTTGCCAGTCAGCATGGAGCTGATGCAGATGAAAGCGAGGGAGCCGGCGAGAGAAAAGGAGATGTCGAGCTCGGACTTCAAAGCCAGCAAGCACTGGATATACCGTTACATGTGCCGAGCCGGATTTTTCCTGCGCCGGCGAACCTCCATTTCTCAGAAGCTCCCTGTAGCCAGAGCTTCTTATCTCATTTCAATTCCATGTGATTACGTTGCGCCGCTCGCAGAACTTCCAGCTGGGACATATCGGCAACGCCGATCAAACGCCAGTTTACCTGGACATGCCATCGCCCCTTACAGTTCAGGAGAAGGGCTCGAAGCAGGTTAGTGTCTGTACCACTGGCAATGAAAAAACGCGTGTCACAGTGATGTTATCGTGCACGGCGGACGGACACAAGCTCCCATCTTATTTCGTCTTCAAGTGCGAGACAATGCCTGAAGGGGAGGAGCTACCGAAGAATGTCATCGTGAGATGTCACGATAAAGGCTGGATGAATGAAGACCTTGTCCTAGACTGGGCAAAGTCTGTGTGGTGCAGATGGCCTGGTGCCCTGCTCTCTTTTCCATCCATTCTGGTGCTGGACGCGTTTCGCTGCCATTTGGCCGACTCGGTGAAGAGGCTCCTGCGCGATTGCAGCACGGAACTGGTCGGGATCCCGGGTAGGATGACATCTCAATGGCAACCTCTCGACGTTTGTGTGAATAAGCCGTTCAAGGATGCGGTTAAGCGTTGCCACGCCGAGTGGATGCACTCAGGTGAGCCTGCAGTGACGCCGACCGGGCGGCTGAAACGGGCGTCGCCGGCCACGCTATGCAAATGGATCGTGGACGCTTGGGCAAGCATCCCAGGAGACCTTGTGCATCATTCCTTCAAGAAGTGCGGCATCTCTAATGCCCTCAATGGCACAGAAGACGAGCACCTATTTTTCGATTTGCCTGACTAGGAAATGTCCGAGGAAAGCGCAGTTGAAGACGACAGCGATTGACATGGCGGATGCGTGCTCAATAAATGTGTTTTCGGTGACCTTTCCTACATCGTTTTTTACGCGAATACAATTTTTTTTCATTTTGCGCCTCTAAAATTTAGCCTCGTATTATATTCGGGTTCGTTATATACGTGGGTATTTACGGTAATTCTTTATTGTGATCAGCCACAGCATCAGCCACTTTCTTGCAATTGTGTAGTGGTAATTACACTTCTTGGAAGAGTGACAAAGGATGGCATAGTGAATACGTCTCTACTACACAAAAATTGTAATGAATTATTGTGTAGTAGGTACCCAGCAAGTGTGTTTCTAGCACTTACTCAAAGAGTGTTTAAAAAAGGCTGTGAAAGGCCGCTTTTCTAGTCTTCGATGTGACAGTGCTGTGCGTTTTGCGCAGGTCTGTGTTTTTTTTTTCTGAGCTGCGATTTTAAATGGAGGCTTTTGGTACCTACCATGTTCGCAGCGTTTCGGAGACGTGTTGAAGCTGCAGGCTCAGTTTCTTGTGTGAAAAGCACCTTGCACTCTGTGTTAAACTCGTAGCGTGGTTGTTTCAAACAGAAATCATTTTGAGATTCCCAAGCACAGATCTCTGGATGTTGCCGTCCTGTTCTCGCCGGCAATGCCTTGGGTAGCCTGTGCAAAAGCAACCTCGGCCGTTGCCAAAGGCTTGCCTCCGAGGCATACGCCCTAGGTGGTAAGTGTGCGGACCGGCCTGAGATATAAATTATATGCATTATACATATAATTTATGTTGAGTAACAATTCACCAGAGAGGTCTCTTGTATTCTTGTCTTTTGGCGTAAAGTATGGAAGCGACGTTACAGATAATGTGCCGTTCTTTTCTCCTACAGTGGTTTAGGTGACACATATTGAGGCATGCTGTAGAAGCAAAGGAATTAAAGGAGCACTGACACAAAATTGCAAAAGTGAGGTAATGAGTGAGATAGATTTATCAAGAGACTCACACAACATCTACGAAATATCAACAACAAATATAGTCTAGACCCCATTTAAAATTCTAAATTTAAATTTAAAATATAAAAATTAAATTTAATTAAATTTAAATTAAAATAATGTTAAAATTTAAATTAAAGCTAATTCTAATGTGCATGCCATGCAACTAAGCTAGTGCGAAGCCTCTCACAACGTTGACATAAATGCAGCCGAAGTGTAAACGAACTTACGTTATGAGTTTGTGGGGGCTGTTTGCTTGCATGCGCCTTGCGCTATTTGTCATTTCTCCCTCCGTGTTTGCGGCTTTGTGCATGTCCGAGCAGTGCCCGCTCGTGCATGCTCTTGCGCGTGCGTATGCCACCACTTCGCAGTTTTGCGTGGTCACGTGGCCACCGGTGTTTACCTTGCTACCGGAACTGATGTTGCCCAGCTCGGAGCTTTTTGAAACCGAAACGGCGACTGGGCACTCTACAAATATCTCTAAATAAATAACCGTCATGCACTTGTGCAAACGAGGTTTTCAGCTGTGATGAGTGGGTCATAAGCTACGTATCACAAAACAACAAACGAAAGCAAGGTGCAAAACTTTTGTGTCAGTGCTCCTTTAAAATTACTTGCAAATCTTTGCTATGCTCAAGCATTCAATAGAAAGCTGTTCATGTATTTGTCATTATGCTGTGAAGAAAAAAAAAAAGAAACTTGAGATCTGGGGAACACAAGAGCCATAAAGTGGGACAGATAGAATAATTAGCATGGTCTTGAAGTGCACATGTTGATTTCTATGTTCACTGTTGAATGAAAGTCTGCAGTGTTGCCTTGTCCACTTTCTCATGCCTGACGAGCACATCACATTTTTAAGCACCTGCTGCGCCATGTGGTTCTTGCCACCACTCTTTGAGCGCACATGCATTCTTAGTTGATCTAGTATTGCTACAGCCAGCAACAGTGTTGGTTGCGGCACCTTGGACAGTACTCTCAAACTAACCCGTCCGATAATACTTTCATGAGTTTAGTGCGGGATACGGGATTATTCAGGGCTCAGGCGACAGTCATATGTGAGAACAGCAACAGGAAATGGCAGTATATTATGAATTACAGTAAAACCTCGTTTGTCGAGATCTCGTCAATTCAAACTCTGGCTTGCTGCGTGGTTTGGGAAAAAACTGTGTACATTGTATTCACTCGCATAATAGGCGCACCTCCAGTTTGGTCGCGAGAAATCAATTTATTATTTTTCTTTTGTCCTGAACTTGGCTGTCATCAGCAGTTCTGTATCGTACTTGCACGGTTGCAATTTGACGCCTATTTACGTTAACTGATGCGAGGAAAAAGAAAAGAAAAAAGGCTGTGGTAGCACGGCACCAGCTCGCCAAGTGAGGAAGACTGGTGGTTGCTTGGGTGTCTGAGTCCTTTGCACCGAAGCCAGGGTGGCTCCAGCAGCTAGCCCGGCCACGTGCCCTCTACATGGAACCTGTGATCGTGTCCCCGTCAAAGTGTGCATTGAGTTTCCTGTTGATAAAAGTGTCGACGTTATCGCGTTCGATACCTCGTCGGCAAATTTAAAAGCATTTCGGCTTACCGACTCGAGCTTTCGCCTTTGCTGCAACTACGCGGACTTGCACAAGCTTGGCGGACTTTAGTCGCCACTGATTTCCTGACCGCGAACCTAAGCATCATATTACATGCACTGCTTTTGGATCAGTGCATGAGTGTGATTTTTTCGATGCCCAACCTTCGTGTTGTCTTGCACTAACTTCCCTCGACAACATGCTGGATCGCAGGCTAGGCCTAATCATTGTTGGTACTTGTCAGTTATGGTTTCGTGCAGAATCAGCGTAACTCTTTTCCATGGCTATATTTGAAAGAAAGGGGCTTCAGTGGTGCTTCTAAGAATGGTGGTTCTGGATTTGATTGTAAAGTCTTGCAGCCCATGTCTTGTGTAAGCCAGTGAAATCGAACTATCGGTACCGTTCTGTGTGCGAAATGTCGGCTGTGGTAGCATTCTTTTCGTGTTTTTTTTTTTTCCCTTTACAGCGAAAGCTGTTATGAGATCAGAACAAGGGTCGAGTTCGCCTAGTTCTCCGCTGCCGGTGTTCGTAAACCACTATCCTGCAAAATGAAAAAAAAAAAAACAGAATAGGAAAAAAAACAAAGGACACAATGGGATTTGAACTCTGGTCTCCTGCGTGCCAGCCCAGTATTCTACCACTGAGCTACGCCAGTGCTTGGAATTGCGTTGCAAAGTAACCCTAGACAGGCTTCGTCCTTCTCCGAAGAATGACGAAAGATGGCTTGGTGAATTCTTCTGTATTGCACATAATTGATTTATGGCATAGTGGGTACTCTGCAAGTGTGCTTTCGCTGTGACTGTGCTGCACATCGCAGTGAAGCGGTGAATCATTTGCTGGCATCTGTGGCCGCAGTGAAGCGGCCACAGATGCCAGCAAATGATTTAGAAAAGAAAGGTGATGTTCTTCAAAGACATAAACGCAGGTGTTTCTTGACGGGAGATAATGAAAAAGTACGACATTGAAAGAAGCACCTTAAAGGGCCCGTAAACCATCTAGAGGTCGAGATTCTGTTGTTGTGGGGAAATTGTGCACAAGCGTACAACGAACACGGAGCCGTGAGAATCTTTCGAACCGGTGCAGTAATCCCACTTTGCCCTTTCGCCGAGCGCCCCTCCCAATTTCGCGTGACATACGTCATCGCTGACATGCTGCTTGAAACACCATCTACTTCTGGTTGCTGCGACTCCAACGGTCGACTCCATCAGTTGCGTGCTTGCTGGCGAACCATGGCTGCCGTAATCATGCCGGTATGAAACCTGTGCTGCGGACATGTCTTCAAAGGATTTCCAACGCTATGGACCCGTATGGGGACACGCCGTGCCCCGCACGTGTTACACGCACGCAGGCAACACGACGAACAACAAGCAGCACAAACAGCTGCTTGCAGATTGACCGGAAGTCGTCGGCTTTTGCTTGACAGCATATTTGGCATATTTGGCTCGGCGCGCCAGAGATGTGGCACGACGAGTCACGTGGAGGCTCGAAGGCCCGTAAAGGAGGAGGGATTGTTTCTTGGAATTTGTGGCACGCCGACGGCTCGTAGCGCTGCCACGTGCAGAATCGTTGATCCCAACGGCATCCTGCATACGATGCGCGCGTTTACTTGAAATGCTTGAAAAAATATTGGAGCTAGTTTATGGGCCCTTGAAGCGACTGCGTGAAGATTCAAGCAAAAAATTTTTAGGTGTTTGACAGCGGCAAGTTCACTGGAAACGCAGACGCACACTGGAAACTGGAAGACGGCAGCTCACCCAAAACTGGAAGATGCATTGCTATGGTGGATCATGGACTTGTGAAACGGCCAGCTTCCCTCAAGTGGACCTTTGTAGCTGAAAGCTACGCAGTGAAATGAACATTGACTCTCTTGGTGCGCCGACACTTTCAGAACATCCAACTATTTCGATGCAGGTTGAAGATGATTGTTCTAGTGCAAGTTTTGACAACGAGACTGACAAAAATAACACTTTTTTTTTTTCCTGAAATCAGGCTTTGTCTGTGCCATGTACAGTTTTCTTTGGTTTGCATGGTCCATTCGATTAGTATCTGAAATTAAGTTAACTTTGGTATTTTCGCCAATCCCATGAGAGCCGAGTTAACAAGGTCTGAATGTATTTTGTCGTCTGCTACATAAAAAAGAGCACAGAACAGAGGGAGGCACCATTCTGTCCTATAGAATGTATACAGATATTTTTTACAGACAACTACAGAAAACGCGACCTCTTGAGTTGGACAAGTGAATTAGCCTCCTTTGTCTCTGGCTTGATCCAATCCCACGTCAACAGTATGTAAAAATAGCTACCAGTGGCCTCGTCCAAAGTCTATCGCTCAGTCAAGGCTTTAACACGCACACAAAAAAAAATTGTTGAAGTCATCACACTTTTCAATTTTGAACTTAGAAAAACGATGCCCCTAAGTACCGATATTCAGTTATAATAATTCTTAGTTTTTTGATGCATCGAAAACATTTCTTAATTCTCTTGGCAGACAATCAAAATGTGGCACATTGTTCTGGGGCGTGTTCCCTTTGCCCATAAGTCATTGGTTGTTTGCTTTCTCTTATTCTTTCTTGACATTGTGTTCTGTTCTATCGGAGAATGTGTACAAGATTGTGCCCCTGGCCTGCAATGTTAGCAAGATTTGCGCAGCACTTGATGAATATAGGTCTCACGCATGACTGAATGGCTCTTTAACATCATGTCCAAATGCCATTGTCCAAGAATACGACCCCTGCACCAATCTCCTCCTAAACAGTGTCATTGGTGTAAGTGTTCGCACATTCTACCGTGACCTTGTTGACGAATCATCAACACAACGGCATCATTTACAGAAGCGTAACCTTTGTATGGCTTTCCACTGGCCCAGCAGTAGGAGCTAAGCAGCACACACACACATGCAGTACACGAAAAAGCACATGCATTACACTCGCACGACCGCCACACTGACCTTTAAGAAGAGCCAGGACAGCGTGAATGATCGCATGAAGCTCGTCAGACAGCGATGGTGATTAGTTATGCTACCGAAGCTATTTGGGTAATTGCTGCAGATCCCAAAAGCCTCCCTTTTGCCAACTGCATGCAAAAAGCCGATTTCAGTTGTGGATCTTGAAGGCTGTGCATTGCAGGTGAAAACAAAAACTTGTTTTCGGCAATGCTCCCACTGATCTTGCGCGGCTTGTCCTATCGTCAAGCCAGGCCAAGCTGCGTGAAAAGTCTGCATGACCACCCTGTGACCCCTCTGTTTCCACTGCTTCGTTTACTTCTGCTGTGTGGTGTCAGTCTTTTTGCAAGCAATGTAGGCACATTTTCGCAGCTCAACTTTGCCAAAAGCATGGCTTGTAATTGGTATATAACGGTAATTTGGAAAGAAGTCATACCTAGACCTTGAAGGCATTCACTTAGGAGTGTCCTGGTTCCAAGCGCCAAGTTGGAGTCCAGGAAAATAGCACGAAACGTACTAGGGCCAAAGCTCCTCGAATTTATGTGCTTGCAGTGACTCGGTGAGCCTACGCCTCTATGCTGCTGCATATAACCCGCATGGCTTCGTCGCATTCGTTTGCAACACACTCTGCTGGATAGCTTAGAAGCCCAGCAAGGCTACGTGCGGCACTGACTGCCCATTTTACTGTCACAGGTGGCCCTGTACAAGTGGAACACGGGTAACAAGCGTCCGGAAGCGACGTTTCTCGGCCACGAGGGCAAGGTGACCTGCTTGGCGACGTCGCTGGACGGCCAGCTGCTGGTGTCGGGTAGCGAGGACTGCACAGCTCGAGTGTGGGACGTCGCTTCCAAACAGTGCATTCACGTCCTGCACCACAAGGGAGCCGTCACCAATGTTCTGGTCGTGCCAACGCCCGTGACCCTAACGTCCATGAGGCCGTCGCCGCCGACACTCCCACTGGGTGTCTTCAAGCGCACCACACAGGCGGCCAAGGATCCGAACGGAGTACCCGTGCAACTGGAATCTGGCCTGATGAGAATGAGCAGCGAGGAGGAGGCAAGGCGAAATGCATTGCCGCGCCTGGACTTGGCCGAGGCACTGCTGTCTACAGCCGCGTCGTTCACCGTGGGCGACGGAGATGTCGACGGCGACGAAGATGAGGGCAGCACATTTGAGGACGCAGACTTGAGCAAGCAGGTGGCCATGCTCAAGGAGGTGAACAAGCAGCTGTACAGTTACGCTTGGAACTGCGTTCTCAGGCAGCAGCACACGACGGGCAGCGAGATGTCGTCACTGTGATTTGAGGTTATTGCAACATTTGTGGGAAAGGGGAATAAACAGTGTAATGTTTTAAAGTATTATCACTTGCCTGCGTTTACTATAAGAGAGAAATGTGTGCAGATTCAAGCGAAGAGGCATTGAACCACACCTTTTGTCTTTAGTGGGACAGAAAGCTTACTGTCAGTATTGCAAATCAGCTTTGTGGAAAACTTGTGGAAGGGTAATGAAAGGGCAAATTGACAAGCACCCATTAATTGGCACATTGTTGCAACAAAATTTATGTGGGAGTGTTCGTAGATTTTTTTTTTTGTGACATAACTAGTAGAACTTATTCCATTGTAGCAATTGGGAGCCTGCCAAAGAAATTTTATTCTTTTATTGCAGCAGGCACACCCATGTTTCCATTCCGAGGGGATGAACAGAAAATAAAAAAACTCAGCTTTGTTATTTGAGCGTGAATTGCCAGCATATCTGCTATATTTCTGATGTCAATCTTCATGCAGGTCTTAATGCAATGTACTATATTGTTATAATAAAAAATAATAAATAAATCAATAATAACGCAAAGTAATGAATGCATGCCTGATTAGGAGAAGTGAACTTAGTCTCCTAAGCTGACCTTCATGTGCTCAATTTGTGTAAGCACTGTTTCAAGACAGCCATATTAGATGCTACTCTTACATCATCAGGGTGCATAGTTGTGATCTGCATTCTCTGAAGTGCATTTCTTCATTTCATATCAAGCCAAAAATGTTCTGAAGCTTATCATTCTTTCTTTGTATACATCAGGAAATACGTTTCATTGTGGTAAATCAAGAAAATGGTGATTGGAATGCAGTCATTGTTAAATATACTATAGTATAGTTACTCATAACCAGTCCTGCAGACATCATAATTATCAAGATTCAAGTTCTTGAAGTTGGAGATTGTGGGGTGAAACTTTGTGTACTTTATGGTGGGCAGACACTTACCACACTTTGAGGCTCTTCCTAAATCACATCGCATCCAGTGGTTGTATTTGGGATGGACCAATCATTTGGAAGTCTTGCAGACATACGAATGGGCAACTTATTCAACCACCCATGCATGCTAGGGCAAAATAACATTCAGTGCTTCTCACACGGGTGATTGCTGGGGATGGATGAACTGTAAATGCGAGTTTAAAAGCAAAAAGCAATTTATCAAATAATTTCGCATTGAATAGCAGTCATGACATTGAATATCAGCATGTGTGTCATGACTAAACTAACTTGTAAAGCATTTTAATGACTGGAACTACATTTGGCGATGTCAATCTTTCGGTTTCAAGTGGAGTTGAGTAGTAGCAAGATTTGAATTGCAATAGGGTGCCAGTTAAGCAGCAAAACATGTCATGTTTTAAAATAACTGTACTTAGCGCATATAATCCTGTTTAACATTAACAGATGCATGCATCTGTATGCACTGATAAATCTTTTCTGAATACTTAAGATGCGTAATATGTCTACTATATAAGAACTCTCCACGGTGCTAAGTATACATTGTGTACATTGCTAAGTATACATTGTGCTAAGTATACAAGTGTGTTCAACAAAAATGTTGATTTTTTTAGAGGTGGTTTCACCACATAGCAGGTCCACACTGCAGTGAGACCATGTTTACATAAGATTGTGTGCGTTCATTTCGAAAAATTGAAATTAGCTTTCAAGTGAATTTGAATACTCAAATATTTATTTGAAGCCCTAAAATATTTGTCCAGCCTTAATGATTGCACTTAAGGTCGTTTTGTGCATGCATGACGTAGCATAGCGAACCGTTTCTCTTGTGGGTATCCTGTAGTGTTAGCCCACCTTTCATCATGGCTTCTGGTGCTTTCCCGTTTAGGCGTTTGCTTTGTGCACTACGTTGTAGTGCATAAAGCGTGCGGTTATGCATAGCCACGCGCCCACATTCTCTATTGGCAGAGGGCGCGGAGTCGCGTCAGAAAGCCTCGTGTTGACGCACTGCGATGGATATGTCGGCTCAGGCCTTTAGATGCCTCTTCAAACGAGTAAATTGACCGTCGCCGTCAACGTGAGTGATGCAAAAAAAAAATCAACATCAAGTGAGTCGCCATATGATGGGACAGACTGCCCAAAAATGACGTTGTGACGCACACGGTCACGTCGTCACATGACACCTTCGCCTAGTCAATGATGGGCCGATCTTGGAAGCAGTACAAAAGTAGGTGAGGTGCGAAACGCTTCAAGTGCTTCCAAAGCTGGAGGCTGTGCAAAACCACATTCGGGACACAAAGGTTTTTGAGGTGGATGAGGGCGCATCATTCCATCGACTGAAAAGAAAACGAGGGGGCCTTTGTCTTTGGTTCGTCTTATAGGTGAATGCATAAGAATACTTGCATGTCTCTCTCTCCCACTTGATCGAGTGCAAGACGATCTCGCTGTCTCAGGAGTGTAACTAGTTGACGGCCGTGTAGTCTGTGTACTCGTGCAACACGAAAAAAGTGGCCGCGATGCCACACCTGTTCTTGTTTTTCCTGCGGGAACCCTCAAGCAGCTCGTGGTAGAAGATCATGTTGGTCTTGGTGATGGAATCGTCGAACGTCAGCATTACGAGCTGCAGCGCCTGGTCCGGTCGCAATCCGGCTGGTGGCTCGTCGGACGCGCATGCGCAGTGTGGACGCGTGCACGCGGCTTTGTTGCAGTCCTCGTCCCAGTGGCGGTGCCACGATTTCTTTAGTGATCAGCGTGTAGTAGTTGCCTGGACCTCACTTTTGTGTCACGCTCGTTCACCAGGAGAGTGCACTGGTTTTCCAGATTTGTAAACAAGGGGTAGTGACCACAGCCCGACATACCTGAAGATTGATGGCTTTCCAAGTCTCAAGTCCTCCAGAGCCATCCAGTGCACCGATTGACCAGTTAATAATGGAAGACTGTGTTGGTGGCTCGCCCTTCAACCTAGAAGACATAATAAAGAGTGCCCTACAGTCCACCACGCATTCGCTTTCGATGAGCTCATGACGTAGCGATATGGACATTGAACTCGACAAACTTCGAGAAATTCGTCGTGTTAAAATGACGTTAGAGACCCACGGAGTCCTTTGATGATCCGAGAGTGGCCAAGCGCACACAAAAGAAAATACAGCGTCACATGAACAAGCTTAATAAGCGACGATGGCCATCTTTTTGCGAGTTCTTGGATTCAAGAAAGCCTCTGTCGCTATGTAATCTGGAGAACTGTCCGGGGTCTTCGTACAACCACTGGTCAGCGCTATACCCATTTAAATCTCTGGGACCTCACCTACGCTACGAAGAGATTTGCAGAATCTTTCTGCCGAAGGATTGCCTGTGGGGCAAGCTCAACTGGGACGAGGACGCCCGACTGTTCTTTATCCTAACGTGATACCTAAATGGAGTGTCCGTTTTCAATGGAAGAGCTGAAAGCTGCGCTTGCTTTGTTTAGGCTTTCTTCAGCGCCAGGACCTAACGGCATCACCTACCGCGCTCTGTGTCACCCAGGAGATCAAGCTCGAAAGGCACTCTTGCTACTATACAACAACTTCTGGTAAAGTGGTATGGTTCCACTGGAATGGAAGTCGTCGCCTGATTCTATTCATCGAAGCCGGCAAGTCAATTTTGAACATTTCAAAATACCGCCCGATCACTCTCGCGAGCTGTGTTGAAAAACTTACGGTGAAAATGATCTTAACACATCTGAAATGGTACTTGGAGTTCTACTAAACATATCCAGATGTCATGTCTGGCTTCAGACAAGACCGCTCATCAATTGACAATGTAGTTGACTTGGTGCATGTAGAACATCATAAGGCCTGTGAACGTTTTATTTGCTGCTCGGTTTCTTGTCGGGGCTCGCGACAATGTCACCCACGAAGCCATTCTCATCGCATTAGTAGGACTCGGTGGCAAGATCTGTACGTGGGTTCACAGCTACTTACAGAATTTCACGGGCATACAGAGAATGGCCCAACACCCGAGTATTACGCTAGGCGAGGAGTCCCGCAAGGCGGTGTGCTAAGCCCGACGTTGTTCAGCCCAACACTCATTAGACTAGTTGGCAAGCAGCCAAGCAGCGTACGATTTTCCATTTATGCTGATGACGTGTGTGTGGACATCAGGTGTGACTTGACTTCAACTTGGGGCTCTACTTCAGAAGGCAGCATCAGTGACATCGCACTATTCACGTAAACAAGGGCTCAAAATTGCAAGAGGAAAGTGTGCAGTCGTGGCGTTCACCAGACAGCCAATGTTCGCTTACAGCATGTCAGTTAACGGTAAATTGGTGTCATGCAGCCGGAGTCACAAGGTTCTTGGGAGTCATAATCGACCGAGACCTATCTTGGACAACACACGTAAACTACAGTGAAAAAGCAGCTGACTGCCATTTGTCACTTGTTCTGGTTCCTTGCTGGAAAATCTTGGGGAGTGTCCGTCGAGTCTATGTCACAGCTGTACAAGGTATTATTTATTAGATTCTTACGGTACAGCCTATCCTAATATCTAACATGTGCAAAACTAAACTGTACACACTCCAAAACATTCAAGCCCATGCTCTTATAAGATATGCCTTAGTTTATCCCACTGTGCATCGGTGGCTGAAACCATTGACATGGCACAGGACTACTCGATCATGACGCACACCACCATTGAAACGATGCATACGTACGTACCCCAGGCAACATGACATTTCCCACCACTTGGTGAGCCTCGCTACTGATAGACCCTGCACGAAATTTAGTGCAAGTGCATATCGTACATGTTTACGTCAGGTTATACGCCTACGACGAAATCGGTATATCCTCCGCGGTGCCTGACCCTTCCACAATTACGTCTTACAATTCCAGCAATGCAGAAGAAATCAAATTTACCTTAGTCAGTCCTAAAAAATTGAGCCTTCACCTCTTGCACGAAATGTAGAATAACCACGTGCACATATTCAACCACAGTGTCTAGTTGTGGTGGTGCGGTGGTAATACCAGCTAGGGAAATCACCTAGCGAATCAAGCTGCCACACGTCACTACGTCTACGGCGGCAGAACTTGTGGCTCTGCGTGATGCCGTAGAGTACATTACATCCCAGAGACTGAGCAAGCGGGCTATGTTTTTCAACTCGAAAGCAACCTTGCAGAACATGCAGTCAGTCCTTCGACGAAATTAGCACGAAGAGCTAACGTACGCGGTTGTCAAGCTTCTTCACCACGTCACAGAAACAGGCCACTAGATCAATTTTCAGTAGCTACCTGGCCATTCTGGGATCAGTGGCAATGATTACGCAGACAACATGGCTCGCACATCCCACCAAGAAAATTCTTTCTCACCTTCCGCTTCCTCTGTCAAGGACAGACTCTGGAAGGCAACTGCACCTCCTGACACATAGTCTGTGTATGCTGGAGTTCAACACCCCATCATAAGGAATACGAGACTCCACCAAATAAACCCTTCACTGGAACTTCGACCTCCATCCGGACTTTGTTGATGTCAAGCTTCGCTCCTTTGTCGGCTTTGGTTGGGGTTAGCCTTCGCAAAAACACATACAACTCTGATTGGATCGACTGACAGTGCGAAATGCGACGTCCGCGGCACCGAGGAGAAGACATCGACCATCTGCTATATCATTGCCCTCAATTTGCCTCTGAGAGACAGAAACTTTCTGACCCACTGCGACTATTGGACGATCGGCCACTATCTGTGCAGATGCTGCTGGAACACCATACTTGTACTTCATCAGCTAAAAAAGCAGTAGAGCCCTCTTGCGCTTTTTGAGGACTACGGACCTATGTGGACGCCTTTAACTTTTGTGTAGTGCCACTACTGCATACGTGTCAGCCCATTGACTTACAATTTGTTTTGTGTCTTTCTCTTCTTGTTCCTCTATCTCTTTATACTCCCCTTTCCCATTCCCTCAGCGTAAAGTAGCAAAGCCGCCATGCCTTCTTTCTTGTTATTGTCCTTCCATAGAGTAGTAGAACGAGTCCTTGAGCTCGTAGAGCGACGTCCTTCTTGTACTTTGAAAAGGGCATCTCTTATGTATATTTGACATGTAGAGTTCATCAAAATCTATATAGCGCATCCAGATGTAACTTAATAAACATTGTGTATGTAATGTATATATAACAACGTCGTCACATCTATATACGAAGACGAGAGATGTTCGCAGGTTACTTGATCATCTCCGAGCAAGCTCCTCTAACATCTTTGTAAATATGGCAGCGTTTTTTTATAGCAGCTATTCAATAAATCCTTTCCACCTCTCTGACTTCTCGCTTGGCCCCTTTTGTTGCCATCTCGCTTACACTGCCAACCGTATACCTTCTGGTGAGTCTCATAATTGTTTATCTCAACTGTGAATCAAAACCCTCCCTTTATAACTCCTATGTACTGTGGCAGTGCTATCGCTTGATTAAGGCTTTATTCGGGTAAAACCCATTTATTTATAGAGATACATCACTGCAAGTGTGTCACAAAGTTCGCCCTCAGGAATTGCCTGCATTTAATACAAGAACTTAGTTTAGATGTCCAATTACAGTATCACGCGCTGTGTGCGCTCACTGTGTATATTATGTAAAGAGGTTGTGCATGTAGACATTTTCCCGCTTGCTTTTTGTTCAATATTACTACAAATTTTGACCGTAATACTTCCCTCGTTTCGAAAGTATTCACAGAAATGTCCAGCAGAGCTTCCGCGTGGTAATTTTGTCGGACATCGACAGCCAATCATACGAGAATCGCGCAGAGGGGTGCCTCTGATATAGTGGGATATAGCATAGTACGAAACACCGTGCACTCCATAACAGTGGTGTTCCGTACTATGCCGAAGAGTTCCCGTTCTGAGACATGCAAATTTCCTATTTCGCTGTTTTTCCTTCATAATAATAATAATGATAGTAATAATGCACGTGCACACACACTCATACACTGGCTGCAATACAAGATCGCTGGCCTTTGCAGCATTGTTTACGTACTTTATACATACTTGGGTTTCGAGTCTGACATCCTCGATGTAATACAAATCGCCCCACGTAAGTATCAGAAATATAAATAATAAACTCAATGGCTATGCTTTTGATTTATATGTGGGGTTTAACGACTCAAAACCACCATATGATTATGAGAAAACCTATAGAGGAGGGCTCCAGAAATTTTGACCGACTGGGGTTCTTTAACGTGTACCCAAATCTTATCACACAGGCCTACCGCATTTTCGCCTCCATCGAAAATGCAACCACCATAGCCGGTATTCGATCCCGCGACCTGCGGGTCAGCAGCCGCGTACCTTAGTGACTAAACCACCGCGGCGGGAAAATGGCTATGCTTTCGCGCATGCGCTACAACCGATTGCAGAAGCCGAAAGCGTAGCGTGACCCTTATGTTTCGGTCGTCACACTGCAGGGCGATTTCACATTCCCGAAATCTTAGCAATATCGTAACGATTCCCGTATCGTAACGATGCAGTGCGTAGCCACTTCGTTCTAGGATTCACCGCTAGGTGATAGTTGTTGGTGGAATAAACCAATGCAGATGTTATAAACAGATGCGAGATGGTCGTACTTGAGTATTCACTAGATGGACAGACAGACAAGCAGACGGTTACACAGACGGACGCGCGGAAGCAAGAACGAACGGACGGACTGACGGACGCTTCGCCCCACTCATCATTCAGTCAGTGGATATGCTGTGATTTTTTTCTGTCACCCAAAACGACAGCGGAATATTCCTAAAAAAAGCGGGAATTCCTTGCACAAAACATCGCCGCTTTGTAAAACAGAGGAGTGCAGGAGAGGTGGCGACCAGTTTTTCGCTCGTCAGGCAATGTGGCTCTCTTTTCCGCCCCGTTATTTCACCCTACCCCTCTCCACAACTATGCGCCGTGCTCTATTACTGTTTGCAGATGACGAAATTTTTGCTAGCGTCCAACAACTGCACGAATGATAAGGCCGTAAGCATTGTGCTGGTGCGGTGGCTTACGCGTGTATCACCGCCACCGTCAGTGCGCTTCTCAACCATTCACAAGAGCGATCACGTGCCTCTGCGAAAGCGCGCGTCTTGAGAATAGGCTATCGAGATCACGTGATGTGAATCCACCTTTAGATTTCAAATGCGCATGCTCAAACCCCATCGGTCGAAGCGACATCACATGTTCCACTGGCTGCGCTAATGGACCCGCTAGGATTATTATGTCTCCGTTAACTACTTCGGTACAAGTCAGACAAAAGCCTGGGGAAAAAATAGACACACACAAACAAGCATACACAACTTAACTCGACGATTTATTAACACGAAAACACGATCCAGCTAGTGCACTCAGTTTGAAAATCAAAGCGATATAGGTTATGCTCAGCAGTGTGATAATGTTGAATGACACCAATTTTGTGCTCTCTTTAGTACTCACGCAGACGACTTGTCTCGCATACACAGCTCTTCAATCAGCCGATGCAACTAGTAACGATACGAGTTTCCTTACTCAAACTCTACATTGACAAAGAGGGCACCCCTGTCGACGTACCCTTGCCATTTCAATATCCTTCCAGTTTTTTTCGCCCGTGTAACGACCCCAGTTCGAAGCTCCGGCACTAGGCTTCTTCACCAAATCGTGGCCATCCATGGTTACCGGCAAGCGGATGTCTTTTGACTCATTCCTTGGGTGCATGACGATGAAGGTCACCTTCTTATTGAAAGGCCACTCCACGTAACTGTCCCATTCGCCGTCGCGCAAGAAAAGAATAAAAGCAAGGTAAACGCCGTTCTCCTTCTTAGTGAACCTGCAGTTGAGCTCGAAAGTGTAACCACCTAGCAAATACGTGTCCGTTGATTTGGTGAGTTCTTTTTTCTTCTCGTTCAACGAGTCCAACCCTTCGTAAATGTTGGCGAACTTGCAAGTGGTGATCAAAACGCCAGCTCTTGACGCAGCGCGGTACGGCCCCTGGATTTCCGCCGCCTTTGACGCAGTCGCGACCGACGAATTTTTCTGCACTTCGAGCAACTGACGTTCGAGGGTGGCCACCTTTTCGGCCAAAGCGTTGGTGAAGCAGCTGAAAACGGCTTCCAGGTCGACGCCCTTGCTCAGCATCAGCTCCCGCGTGCTTCTATCGACGTCCACCATATTGGGAGCGCCTCCGATTCCCTTGGCGTCGACTTCGGCTTTCGCCGCACGCAACGGCCCGGTGCATTTTCGGTAGTGATCCACCGCGAGACTGCGGAAAACGGTTCGCTCGCACTTTCCGCACTTGGTCTCCCCGCTGCCGCACCGAGCCATGTGATCGGCGAGCTCGGACAGTTTGCCGGAGAAGTTGCACACACTCGAGCCGGCCACGCACACGATGCAGCATTGTTCGAGCTGGCGCAGCTCGATGCTCAACGACTGAACGTCGGAGTCGGTGAACTTCTTCCCGTCGAACGGACAGCAGCGGTCCTTTCCTTGCGGCACTTGCGAGTAGCAGCTTTCGCAGAAAACGTGGCCGCACGGCAGCTGCGAAGTTCGGGAAGGCAGCAAGCGGCAGACACCGCATAGGCGAGTGGCCGGCATCGGCTCCACGAATAGCACCCGCCGCATCTCGAGGAAGTCGCCGAAGCCGGTCAGCGTGTACTCCCAGCCGCCCGACATGGTTGAGATAAGACGCCGAAGGACCGAGAACTGTCGACAGCAAAGAGTAAAACTCTGAGCGTGCGAAAATCTTGCGCAGCCTCGCCGATACAACGCAATGGCCGACCGTGCGACTGAAATTGGAGCGAAAGCAGCGAGCCGAGCGCGCGCTCCAACCGAACTTGCCTTATGCAGAGAATAGACTGGCGGCCTTCCTCCGTGCTGGCGGCAATTCAGTGTCCGCCTCGCGCTCAATGTTTCTGGGAAGAGTACGAACGCCGACAGTTTCAAGATCTGCCATGCTTTTGAATGCCGCCATGTTTTTTCTTCTTTTTAATGAGGGCCAATCAGAAGAAGAGATGTTTGTCTGTGAACCAATCAAAGCAAACATGTGGCAGAAACAAGATGGCAACGTTAGAAGAATTTGACAATGTCCGACTGAAGCATGGAGCAACGCTTCCATTCGTTCTTTCATGGATGATTTCTTTAAATGCTAGTGCTAACGCGCGCTTGTAAGTGACTTTTGAAAGGGGAAAAGGAAGAAATGAGCGCAGTTCCGTTACTGGCTCTCACTCAATGGAGGGCACATCCACAGTTCTGCGCAGGGGATGGGGTAAGAAGGCATTAAAAAGGATAGGGAGGAGCTAATGGTTTAGAGATATAGAGATGAACAAGAAGAGAGAGAGGCGCAGGGACAGTCACATACATGACCTACTACACTCCTGACCTGCCCAGAGAGCACCTCTTCCAGCGCCCACGTTCTAGTTCATACCTTCTGCCGCTAGGGCCGTAACTTAGGAGCACTGTGGCGCTAGTCAGCACCTGTTCGCTGACGTCAGCTTGAGTGTTCGTGGTCATATTTCGGCCAACAGAGCACTCATATTGCGTAATTATTATGCACTAATGAAAAATAATTTTGAAACAAATATTTCAAAAGTCATTCACAAATTCTTTGCAATTAAATGGACGCAACATCACATATGCTGTCCTACACTATGTAAGTCTACGGATTCTCGCATTTGTCCACCAGTGTGCAATAAATTTTTCGTCACACTGAACAGCTTACTTGACCAGTCATCTAAGTGAAAAAATAGTCACATATATGCCGGCTGTTCATCACGGAATGCAGCCGTTCTTACTCTAGCGCCGTCCAAACAGCCGTAAAGTAGCAGACGAACAGGTTATAGGTAGCGCCACCTACGGCGAGCGATTGAACGAGAGCGGGGACACGCGCTCCCATAGGAACCCCGCTATCTGAACAGGTCAGGAGTGTAGTAGGTCATGGTCACATATACGGAAGTAAGGAGAAGATAGGAAAGAGGGACACGGTGGCAAAAGCCCGAGGACGGGGCACCACTCAGTGAGAGCTCTTGTCGGCGTCAGGAGATGGCGTAGGGTGAGCCAGTCGGCCAAAGCTGCGCTGTCGTCGGAGGTCGCGGGGGCTCAACCGGTCGGCACGAAATACAGCGAGCGAGTATGCAAACGCGCGCTTATCAACGGCAGCCGTCGGTTCGCCTTAGTTCAGGGAGTGGTCGCGCTAAACAAATGCCAGAAAGGGCAAGCGGGACAAGCGGTATTTACGGGCGTGCGCTCAGAGATTGAGGGGATGACGTATACACTATGGAATGGCTGTACATAGACGGTAGATCTGTTACGTCGCTCCTCTATATGTAAATGTTGACGACTATGCTCTGACGTCGCCTACGCTAGCGCGTGACAGTGCAGGTAATTATTTGACACAACCCATACTTTGTGTAATTTGTTACTTGCAATAGACGAACAAAACTTGAGAGCAGTAATAAAACAGCGCAAACAAAATATGTGCGTTTTCTTTTTTCAAACTTTTTTTCTGCGAATTGCAGCGAGAGGCGACTGTATGTAGGCCTCCCTTTTGCATGAGTCCGTGTTCTCGGGCTTTTCGCATCGTGCAGACGCCACCCTTTACAACGAAACTATTTTTTTACCGCGTCTCAACGCTCATTCGTCTCGTTTATCCTCCAGTACCCTATTGAAAATTCTGTGTTGGTGGATGAAGTGGAAAGAATCGTGGATATGGTGGAAACCGTAGTGGTCATAATGGATGATTACAGTGAGACTGGAAAAAATTATGGCAGATGGTGGTGGCGAGCCAATGGTGAATTCTGTGGAAAATGCCGGCTGATGGTGGCGATGTAGAACGTGTTTGGTGGAAGGCTTGGTGAGCAAGCTGGATGACGGTGGCAAGACGGAAGCTTGGTGGATGATGGTGACATGATGAAAAAGCACATGACAGTATGTGAAATCACTTATTTGTAGTGTTTCATCCTTGAATGCGCAGGGATACATGTTTACGGTTAAAAGAAAGCAACGCTGCTCAATACGCTTTCTAGCACTTTTTCTTGAAAGAGGGCGAGGAAAGGCAAAGATGCAACTTCCGTTGGCAGCACGGCTCGGCGCCTGTAGGGGAATGGGGGACAGGGTATTTACTAAACATGTGGAGAAGACAGAATAAGAGAAATGGCGTTCATGACATAGGACGCGGCTGGCGGCTGGTATAGCCGCTCCTCCGGTCCAGTGTCCCCAAGAAGCGAAGACCCGCCTTGAAGACCTGGGTGTGGTGCCGTCCAGAGAAGAGGAGGTCCCTCTGTGCAGCTGCAAGCAGACCGTGACGACGTTAGAATAAAAATAAATAAATTGGTAATAAACGTTTTATTAAACTTAAAACATGCACCAGGAGGTACACTCAGTTGAAAGCACATACACAGGTTATGCTCAAATGTTCAATGACACCAGTCTTGTGTCCGTATATGCACTCATGCTGACAACCTGCCTCGCACACAGAGCCCTTGAATCAGCCGACGCCATTAGTAAGGATGCGCCTTGGTTCCTCAAACTCAACGTTGACGGAGAGGGCATTTCTGTCGACATATCCGTGCAGTTCAATGTAGTTCCAGTTAATCGTGACAGTGCTCATGCCCCAGTTCCAAGCACCGCCTCGGGGTTTCTTCACCACACTGTGCTCGTCGATCATCAAAGGCAGGCGGACGTCCCCCGATGCATCCTTGGGGTGCACGACGACCAAGGTGATCGTCCTTTTCGAAAGGCCACTCCACGTAGCTGTCCCATTCACCGTCGCGTAAATAAAGAGAAAATGCCACGTTGACCTCGTTCTCGCTCTTCGTGAACTCGCACTGGAGGGCGAAGGTGTAACCTCCCAGCAAATACGTGTCGGTGAAATGGCTCAGTTTGGTCCTCTTCCCGTTCAGCGAGTCGAGCCCCGCGTAAATGTTGGCGAACTTGCACGTAGTGATCAGAACGCCGGGTTTGGATGCGGCGCGGAGCGGTCCCTGGATTACGGTCTTCCGTCGTGCATCGGCGACCGAAGGCTGCCTCCTGTTTCGGGACGTCTTGAGCACTTAGAGCAACTGACGTTCGAGACTGGCGACCCTGTCCGCCAGGGCGTTGTCGCAGCAGCCCGTCATCACGGCTTCGAAGTGGACGCCCTTGCTGGACACCAGCTTTCGGCTGCCTGTCTCTACGTTCGCCACCTTGGGAGCGTCTTTATCGCAGGCGGCAGCTTCGCCACTCGACGCACCCAGCGTGCCGCTGGAGCAGCTCCGATAGTGATCCAACGCCAGCTGGCGGGACACGGGTCGCTGGCACTTGCAACACCGCACCTCTCCGCCGCCGCATTGAGTCAGGTGACGCGCGAGCCCGGACAGTTTGCCGGAGAAGCCGCACACTTGGGAGCCGGCCGAGCACACGACGCGGCTTTGGTCGAGTTCACGACGCCTGCACGCTCACCCTGTGAACTTCTTCGTCGGCGAACTTCTTCCCGTCGAAAGGACAGCGGCGGTCTTTCCGACGCGCTAGCTGAGCCTCGCAACTCTCGCACAAAACATGGCTGCACGGCAGCAGCAAAGTTCGGGGAGGCAGCAGGCCGCACAGGCCGCACACGCGAGTGACTGGCATCGGCTCGGCGAAGGCGACCCGGCGCATCTCGAGGAAGCCGCCGAAGCCGGTCAGGGTGTACTTCCATCCGTCTGCCATGTTTGAAACGAGACGCCGAATGTTGACACCGAACAGTCAGACGTTGACGCAGCGCAAACGGCGACTGTGCGACGAAAATTGGCGCGAGAACCACGAGCGAATTGGCGAGGAGTCCGACCGAACTTGAAAGTCCGCAGAGAATGGTCAATTCGTCGGCGCATCAGTTCACGTGCAAGCATACAAACATCACTAGCTAGAGTACGAACTCCTTCAAGTTCTGCCATGCTGTTGAGTGTCGCCATGTTTCTTTTGTTCAGAACCAATCAGAAAAGGAGAACCTCGTTTGTGAGCCAATCAAATCATTGTAGAAGCAAAAAACGAAACGGCAGCGTTGTGGAATTCGACAGTGTTGTATTCGAGCGTAGCCTCCAGAGTTTGACGCCGAAGTGGCTTTTTACTCTGCGTCCCCCGATATCTGAAGACTAATTAGTTGTGATCAATTACTAATGAGATGTTGATTATAAATAAAAGGTGCGAAGCTGTGGTATGGCTCTTTTCGAAGCTGTGACGCCGGGAAACAACTGTACTGCTTCATGTTTTCGTGGCGGACTCCCCCTTTCTCAGATAGCGCAGCCGGCCGATGTTGCCGGCCACCATGGCGGCTATGCATGGAGGATCGGCTGTGCTAATGTCTAGAAATATATCTATGCACTATAGCTATGCGATTTTTTTCTATCCTCTGTGATGGCAACCGCCTTGCACAGCAGACGCATGCGTACACGTTGTCGCAATTCGAAATCAGTCAATCAATCAACCAACCAATCAATCAATCAGGGTTTATTTTCAGCTTCAAATACAATCAATGGAGCTTCAGAGACAATCAAGGGATCCAGAACATATATTTTTGCACTCGGGAGGAGGAGGAGGAATAAATGAGGAAGGACAGGGAGGTTAGCCAGTTCTCAGACCGGCTGGCTACCCTGTATTTGCAGTCGGTGTATACGTCGTGGCAAGATTGACTATGTGATTTCATCCGGGTGCATTGCTGTGGCGTGTAAGTATACATCTTAGATCTATAACGCCGTCGTTCAGTTTATCACTGATGTCTTCCTTTTATGATAAATTTGAATGGGACTGGACAAAGAGAACTGTACTTCCAAATGATCTCAAATGCCGGTTGCCCGCTCCTCGCGCTCTGTTATGTCACTTTGGTTATTTAATTGATTGGAATATCACCTAATTAGCTTGTTGAACGAATTCCGAACTTAATTAGCTTGTTGAACAAATTAGAGGTGACTATTGACTTTCCTGAATAACTTTGCGCGAACACGCGAGCGTCATTTGAGGGTACATCTGCTCTGGATAAACATAAACGAAAGATGCTGACAGCGTTCTGGCCTAAGAATGAAGCTGGTTGAGCCGAAACACCAGTTCAGTGATCTACGACTCTCACCACTAGCCCAATTGAACACAATGCAATCGGATTGACGCCGTTTACATAATGATGATGTCCTGAACCATGAAACTAATGTCAATTACAATTATCAATGTCTTACCAGCCTATTTTTTTATGGGAGTGACTCGTTATCCTTAGAAGACGGAAGCCTCGGATGCCCAACCAATCGCGAAAAATTACCCGTCGAAACGAGCGATGCGAAAGCTCATCACGCGGTGACGTGATCAGATATTGCGTCATACTACGATGTCGTCATCACATGACGTCGTCGCTTCGTCAAAGGTGGACTGATCACGGAGGCAATGCAAAAACCTGGTAAGGTTAATAAAGCTTGCAATGTACTCTGATCCCGGAGCACTGAAATACCACGTTAGGTGCAAGAGACCCTCCGGAGGAGAGAGTAGGAAGATAAAAAAAAATAGTGGACTTTGAAGGAAAAGGAAATAGTACCGGTTTTTCTCCGATTCATTTCAGGCGGATGCACTAAGGGCCACTGTGACCTTTTTTTTTTTTTAAATCACAGTTGTGAGATGGAACTTTCGGAATGCTGTTTCGTCAGTATGAGTAATACCGTACACGGGGACATCAGAAGATGAGAGGAGGGGTGACTCAACATTCCTTGATTCAGCTTGCAATTGGGTTCGTTGGGTGTCCGTTTAGTAAGTATAATGTGTCGCGTGGAGCGACACAGAAATATGGTTGATCCCTCCGTCAAGGGAATTGGTGTAACACGAAAGCTAAACGTGTCTTTACAGAAGTAGTTTAATGATTGCGGCCCACTGATATAAGAGAGTTTGCGCAATGTCTATTGGTGTTTGGCCGCTATAGCACCGTTTAGTGTGGCTCATTCTTACACCGTTGTGTGCATCCACCAATATGCGTGCGCCTTGAGGGGGGGTTGGCCGCTCTTAATCGCCTCTTAGGGTATGGGGGGGGGGTGCGCACAAAGTCTGCTCTATGGTGACTTAATAGGGAGGGGAGGCGCTGCCATCTCTTAATCGCCTGTTAGGGTAGGGGGGGTGCGCACAAAGTCTGCTTTATGGTGACTTAATAGGGAGGGGAGGCGCTGCCATCTCTTAATCGCCTGTTAGGGTATTGGGGGGGGGGCGCACAAAGTCTGCTTTATGGTGACTTAATAGGGAGGGGAGGCGCTGCCATCTCTTAATCGCCTGTTAGGGTATTGGGGGGTGGGGGGCGCACAAAGTCTGCTCTATGGTGACTTAATAGGGAGGGGAGGCGCTGCCATGAAGCTTCGGCCAAGTAAGGACGGAACCCTGAATCACATATGCAGTGCGAGTGGCCAACATTTTTATTGCCAGTACGTGACCTTGACGATCAAGTCACAAACAGCGTTGCGCATGACAGCAAGCGCAGAACAAACAAGTACGCGACACCAATCAACAGTCATGTGTCTGCCACGCTCACATGTCATTTTCTCAGAAATAGATAAGTGTCAAACTAAAGCATTTCTCCTTTAGAGCTGTGATCTTTTGGCCCTCAGTTATCATAGGCGTACGCTCGAAGGAGGGTGGGGGGGGGGGAAGGTGTGTGTGCGTGCAGAGTGAGTCCCACAAATATTAGAAAGAGGAGAGGCCTTGCGTTTTGTTGTTTGTTACACTCAACACAAATCTCATACTTACTTAAGGAAGCAACCGCAACTGCAGTAGAAGAGTTTCAGCCTCCGTCCCACCCCCGTTCTATCTTAATTTTGTTTACGTTACTTTACGTAAGTCGACCACCCGACTTATAATCGAAACCTATACTAGCGCCACCAGTTGCGGTGGTACAAAAAGAGAAATAGACGACGTCCTGGCGTTGTTACGATACTGCTCTTGCGTTCCGGCTCTACCTTTAACATTGACCGTATTTTATGACGTATAACATGCAGCCTAATCAACAATGCGTGGGAAATTTCCAGATAACAATCCTGGCCTATTACTTCGAAGCTAGCTTTTTTGCATAGCTACTGCGCAATGCCGTGAAGCCACCTTTGCGCACCGAAATAAGCGTGTGTTTGTTTATTTTTTTACATTACCAAGAATGTTTTGGGATTCTTTGATGACACATTTTTAAAACATGCCAGTGCGACATTTATGAGGCCAACATGACAAAGTGCGCGACATAACGGGCACGGACTCTGACTATGAAGCCACAGTAGATATCAGATTTTTTTTTCTTTTTACCATGCGATTTCTGGGAGGCCGAACTGCGTTAGAGTCGACTTACAATTTCGTAAATACGGCAGCTTTCGAAATAACTCAATAGCCTAAATAATGAAAAGAAAAGATTGAACCAATATTGCTGAAATATAAGCTGAATTTAAGTAACCTTAACGTTCCATTTGTTTTCTCTCACTCAGGAAATCAAATACGGCATCGCAAACGTTTCTGTGCCTGATCCCCGGCACGGTAACACCAAAGGTAAGCACCTCAGGAAGGGATAAATTTAAGCCCATCCTTAAGAATGGCTGATCTAGAAGTGTTTTTCTTGATTTGTAAAGAATATGCATGTTCGAAAGAAATAATGCACAGATTCACTCTCATTGCAATGGAGGTATAAAGGTGTCCTCACTGGATCAAATCGCTTCATAAGTAGAAGTTCAGTGATAGAACTCGGCATCATTCTCTGGTAATTGATATTCCTACCTTTCTAGTGGAGCGTGATCGATTTTTCTCAAGGAGAATTAAGATGAGGAAACTAAGATGCCGATGGAGTAGACATAGCGAAGTTATCCGATGGGGGGAACTTTTCAAATCACGCATCGTTTGATGCTACTGCGAGTGCATCCACATATTCATTGAGGGTTAAACCTTTGTGGCGTGGCACTCACAGCAAGTGAATGAGGCGTAAATGCCTTGGGATAAAAGAGTAAAATGTTTCTAAAGTACTTGGAAAATTTTATGCGGCTAATGAACTACACAAAGCCGGACAGTCTGTCAGAATGTTTCAGATTTGATATTTGGTTTATTTCACCATATTCGATACATAATATATATACACTTTGAACAAAGGTCTAATAGAAAAGAGGAAAAGTATCATACATGGCAAGGATAGCAGGGTAAAACCTGCAATATCTGCAGCTTGACAAGCCCCGTCACCACGACACAATTGCAGCAACGTGCGGTACAGGGACAGATTTATTTAAGGCAAAACATTTCAACTCGCACTGCAAAAATAACTTCAAACTCTCAAGAAATATTTTTAATAGGAAAGCTAAACATTTAATGCAACCATACTTAAAATAGAATTTTTAGGCATTACATTTAGAGTATTGCTTTTTAATTTGAATTTATTTAGTACAGTGGGTAGGCAAAATTGTAGTAGCTGTTACCCACAGTTTGTACGAGGCCGTGGAATGTACCAGTTAGCAGTGTCTCTCATTGAAAGGATTTACAATTAAATTGGCAAATGTATGTATGTGGCGGCTTTTACGGATTAGTTCTGATCTGGATGTTGTTAAGAGACAGTATTCATAGAGAAATTCAATTTTTAAGATATTCAATTTTGTGAAAGAATCAGACGTGTGTGCATTGTAAGAAATATTTCAGATGGCACATATTGTGTTTTTTTGTGATATGATCAAGTTATGTAATGATTTGTTGTCCTGGTTCCCGAAACTAAATGACAATAGCGTAAGTGGTGAGTAAAGAGGGCATGATATAAGTTTTTGCTGTTCTGGTAATATGCGTTGACATTTTCTAAGAATTCCCACTACTGTACAATGTTTGCTCCATATGTAATCGGTGTGCTGCTCCCAATACATATGTTCGGGAAACACAACCCCTGGCGTCTTTGCAATTGGGGAGAATTCTATTTTCACATTATTTAAGTACAATAAATGAAGTATTGAACATGGTGTAGATTTCGCTCTGAAGATAACAGCTTCAGTTTTTGAACAGTTTATACGTAAGGAGCTTCTTACTGTCCAAGTAAGCTTTGCTAATGTATGATTTGCCAATGATACCATATTGCCAATGGTCATTCCAGAAAAAAAAACTCTCATCATCTGTATAAATAACATACTCTATCTATGTGTTTATCCTTGTGATATCATTTATAAGAATAAGAAACAACAGTGGGCTGAGTATGCTACCCTGTGGTACGCCATGTCCTATTTTTGCTAGTGGGGATAGTTCCTTCATTATGTCGGCTTCTTATATTGATATGAGTCATTGGCGTAAAGCTAAAACAATCGCGAGTGATTCGGCGTGGATTAACAATGGTAGGGTCACCTAACCAAATTTTTAAAAAGTGCCATTCAAGAGATAATGGCTCAATTCCCACCCGCGCCTTTCCTTCACGCAGTCCTCATAAGCCCAGTTCTCGCACTCAACGCATCGAATCTACAGACAGACGCCGGAGCTCTGTTGCTCCAAAACGCCTTGCAGACAAAACACCGTCCCTCTTTCCTTGTGATAACTTTGATTTTTCAGAACGCTGGCAGTTAAACCGATAATTTAACGAATGAAATCTTGATACGTTCTCACACGTTGTCTTCACATCTTTTTGCCGTTTTGGTGTTTTTAGCTTCATCAGCCGGGCTTCTCGGGGCGATGAATTTCGAATTTTCTATCGCTTGTACTTTTCGAAATTTCGGTATGAAGAAAAGTCTCATTAGAACTCGATTCCAAAACGTGTTTCCGAAAGGCTTAATTTGCAGATTCTCTCATTTTTTAATGCGCCTTTTGAGAGCATCCTTGGGAACGCGAAAAACCTCGACTCAGCGCAATTTTAGTGAGCCCTCTCCTCAACAACAATCAGTGCTTTTTAATGTCGTTTTCCTGCCAGAGAGCCCCATATCAGGTTCTATTATACGTACGAAGCCTTCTAAACAAAAAATATGTAATCAGTGTATAAGTAAATGGTTCCCCTAATAAGACACTCTTTAAGGCAACTGGTGCCTCTGTTGTCGCATTTTGACCCTTCTGATATGTCCGAATAAAAAAAAATCCACTTTGTCGTCGCTCACCACACGAACAAAACTTTTGGTGGTATGTACCTAGAAGTACAAAGTAACGAAATAAACACTTACCTAATTGTACTGACGCCGAAGTAGCTTTATGAATAGGTTCTGAAATTTGGTTTAGCAGAATTTTACCCCTTCTTCACGGGTCACTGACGCATTGACACTAGCAGCGTAATTTTTCCCGCGCAAAAGCTGTGAGCAATCAACTTATACACATAAAAATGTATAAAGGTACCAGAACTTGTCGCTGGGACAAAGAAACAAAGAAACGAACTTTTTGCATCAGCTGCAGAGGCCAGCAAGGTCAGAATGTCGCGTTTTGCCCCATGGCTCATTTTACCGCACCCTACCCTATCTATCCGAATGTGTTTGATTCTTTCGATTAGATGTGAGCTATATAATGCCGATGTCATGATATGTAAATCCAGCACCTTGCTTTTTTCAAAACAGGAATCATTTTTGCAATTTTCTAATTAAGCGGAGTCCATCAATTTTTTAATGAAATGGTTAATGATAGCAAGTATGTTCTGTGGTAGAACGAAACGTCCTTGGGGAGAACACTAGGGATAATTTTTATTACTTATGTAGTAATGCGATCAGGACCTGGAACAGAATTGGGAAAGGGTTTTATTACTTCTGCTAGTTCCGAAGCTGTGATATCTTCAAGGTCACCACTCTTCCCAGGAGACCATGAGATAGCTTGAGAAAGCAGACGCCCCGACTTACTCGAACTCAACGTTTACATAGAGTGCAACTCTGTCGACGTACACTGGCAGTTCAATGTCCTGCTAGTTCACCGTCACCGTGATACGGCCATTGTTACAAGAGTTGACATTCGGTTGCTTGACCAAGTCATGGCCATCCATGTTTACCGGTAAGCGGATGTAGTTTGCCGGATTCCTGGCCCGCATGATGGTCAGGACCACCTTCTTGCCGAAGGGCCAATCCAGGTAGCTGTCCCATTCACCGTCGCGTAAAAAGAGAGCAAATGCCGCGTTCGTAATGTTCCCATCCTTGGTGAACTTACATTGCCGCTTGAAGGTGTAACCTCCGAGTGTATACGTGTCGGTTAATTTCCTCAGTTCCTTTTTACCCTCGTTCATCGAGTCGAGTTCTGCGCAGATGTCGGCAACCTTGCACGTGGTGTAAAGACGCCGCATCTGGGTGCTGCTCAGTGCGGTCGCTGGATTACGGCGGCCTTCTCCGCAATGGCAACCACCGACTGGTTATCGCTGTTTTCCTTTTCCTGCAGTTCGAGCTACTGACGTTTGAGACTTACCACACGACGTTCGAGACTGTCTACATCGTTGAAGGACATTTCGTGCTCTTTGACCAACTGATGTAGGCCACCGGCAACATATGAGCATGGAACTTTTCCCGCATTTCGATCAAACGAAGTTCCAGAGAGGCAACATCGGCGCTTGACGTTTCCTGCACTTCGAGCAACTGATGTTCGAGATTGGCCACTTTCTCCGTCAATGCTCTCTCGAAGCAGCCGAACTCGGCCTTCCTCAGCGTCGGATCCCGCGTGCTTTTATCAACATCAGACGCCTCGGAGGCAGCTTCGGAATCAGCTGTATGGAGATGGCCGGTGCAGCCACGATAGTGATTCACTGCATCGTCGCGGATCGTTGACACTTAGAACACTTTACCTTTCCGCCACCGCAGCGAGTCAGGTGATCGGAGAGCTCGTACAGAGTGACCGAGAAGCCACACACTTCGGATCGTGCCGAGCAAAGGATGCGGCGTTTCTCGATCTCGACGGTCATCTGGTGAACGTCGGAGAACTTCTTCCCGTCGAACGGGCAGCGGCAGTCGTCTCCCCGCGGTAGCTGATCCCTGCAGCTCACGCACAAGACGTGGCAACAGGGCAGCAGCCACGTGCGGCAGGGCAGCAGGCCGCAGACGCCGCAGAGGCGAGTGGTCGGTATCGGTTCGGCGAAGGCGACGCATCTCGAGGAACTCGCCGAAGCCGGTCAGCGTGTACTTCCAGCCGTTCGCGAGCGCGCTTTGATAGGCCGTCATTTTTTCGAGTACTGAACGCGAAATCAAGGGAAGCTTTCACTCTGACCTGTAGATAGTTCGGCGAGTAAAAGGAGGGCTTGAACCGACACGAACGGCACAGAAGCTGACAGGGCTGACTGCGTGTTGTTCGCTAGTTCACTCACTGCCAGGCACTGCGCCGTGCTCCTGACCGGGTTGCAGAAATTAGGTGCCTGTTCTCATCCTCTAACCACTACCACCACCACCACTCACTGCTGAATGGTGGTGGTTGTCACTGGTTAGAAGATGGCGCCTAATTTCTGCAGCCCTTGCGGGAGCGCGGCTCGGTGCCAGGAGGAGAAGGTAGAGAAGGGAATTGGGACAAAAGAGTTCTCAGAAGAGCGAGAAGAGGACCTTGCAGGGAAAAGGCGACAAGAAAGGAGAACTGTAGTCAAATTTACTGCAGCGGTCCGAGAGGGTGGGGTACGGGGGGGGGGGGAGAGATTCTTAAATGAGTTATAAGATGAAAGTGAGCCCCGTAACTGTCTGCATCATAGTGCGACACCTCAATAGTGGCTCACCAGGGGTGGAGGTAAGGAAAGAATAAATGTATATAGGAAGCATTAGAGGGATAGAGATAGAGCAGGGAGAGAGAGACCCACATACAGAAATAAGAACATAGGAAGGATGTCACGGTCGCAGGAGTCTGAGGACGGGGCACCACTAAGCGATAGCTCATGTCGGCGGCAAGAGACGGCGTAGGGCGAGCCAGTCGGCCAGAGCTGCGCTGTCGTCGAAAATCGTGGGGGCACGACCGGTCGGCACGAAATCATGCGAGTGACACACAGGATCGGCATTTTTTTTCGGATGGGGAAGGGAGGCTTTGGTTTACGTGGTTGAGACTCGTGTAACTTGAATGACAGCTGATGCATTATTATTATTATTATTATATTATTATTATTATTATTATTATTATTATTATTATTATTATCTTTTGTGTGGCAGATTGTCACGGGGCGTCCAGACACTCCTGGCTACGCCATCGGCCTGGGGTGTTTGGACACCACCATCCCCCCTGCCCCCACCCCAACAAGAAGAAAATTTTGCACGTGTTTACATACACGCACACAGACAAACGCTTGCGCAAGAAAGCCGAAAGGGTTGCTCGCGAGACGACATTGTGGTTATGCCCGCAACCTTCATAATTATTCCTTAGATTCGGCTTTGATTTTTGTATTGCTAAGGGGAAGAAACTTTTTTTTTTACACATTTCTCGTAAAAGTACTCGAGATTAAGAGATGTGTTTGTCAGCCTTCGCTGCAGAGGTGCCCTGTGCAACTTGCCTGTAATCAGCCTGCTTTATTGGTTTCTGATCTCGAGGCGTCCCAAGAATTCGTCATTCTGGGTTCGCAGAAGCAGTGGAATGGCTTTTCTCAGTTCCCCGACGGCGAGCGCCGAACTGAATTGTTGCTTCGGCGCTTCTGTGACATTCCGAAAACTCCTCTGCTAATGCTAGAGCCAAGTTTTGTACTCGGTAGGCCCTTACATGACCGTGTTTGTGGCTTTTAAGCGGTAGACAATTAAGTCGGCTATTGTAACATTCTCTGTTTGAAAGATCAGAGGTGGCTGGCCTCGTTGGGTGCTGTTTGACGCAAACATCGGCGCTTGCGACCCTGTCCCTCTATAGCGGAACGCTCTGCGAGCTATCGCAGCGGAAATAACCCCTACCAGTTAGAGCTGGACTCCCAACCCATGGTTCACGTGGAGTCGCGACCAGGGCGGGTTTCAGGCCAGTGGTAATGAGGCGAGTTCTTTGCTTGACACCGTTTATTACTGCCAAAGCGCCAGCAGTACGCATTAGTGGACTAGTTCCCTGCGACAACGTAGAAAAACAATAAATATAAAGCACACCGGAGAGAGTGATGTTTGCTCGCACTCACCTCTCGTGTTGTGGCAGCTTGGGCTAGTTGGTATGACATGATAGTTATAGCACGAGAACAGAACGACGACAAAGAGACAAGAAGGACGCGACCGTGTCCTTCGTGTCCTTCTTGTCTCTTTGTCGTCGTGATCGTCATGTCACCTCTCGTGCTTTGCACGACCCTTGCCACGAGACGCTGAGTCGCACACAAAAGACCGCTGACTCGCTACGGCGCTGTGGATGAATCTGTCACGGTCCGAAGTACCACGTTGTCGGACGCCCATTTCTTGGCGTCCGAAGGAAGACTCCAAATAATAATAAATAAATAAATAACAAGAAAAAAAGGGATAAGGAGGGATACAGGTTATTCTGGTTTCGAAACAGGAAGCAGGGCGCGAAGAGAGCTACACGTTGCCCTCTCCCACGCGACCCGTCTCGCCGTTGTGCATGCACACGTGTCGTGAAGCCGAGGTGCGCCCGATTGAAATAATTAGATGCGCTTGGAATCCCGCACTCCCCCGCCCTTTCTTTCAATTTCCCTCTCTCGGTTATGACATTTTTTTCTTTATTTCGAGTCGCGACTTCGCTGTTCTTGGATTATCGGCAGGCGAAGCAGCAAAGAAGGCGCCGACCCTTCTTCGGCGCGTCTCACTGCAAGTACCTTCGTGAAAGAATGCGGCAGCACAGGTAAAACCTCCAGCCAGCAGAGTGCTGTAGCAGAACTTTGAAGTGTGTCAGCTTTGGATAGTTGGTATGACATGACGACAGTTATAGCGGGAGAACAGAACGACGACACAGAAACAAGAATGACACGAAGCGCTCGTGTCCTTCGTGCTCTGGGTCGTCGTTCTGTTCTCGCGCTATAACTGTCGTCGTAGCAAAACACTGCGAGTGCTTCGACCACCACAACCACCCGGACGACGTGGGGATTCTAGAAAAAGAAAGGAAGACTAGCCGGCGACTCCTCCTCGAATCCTGGCACAATCATCAGACAGCGGGTAACATGTCAACCGCTCCACGAGGACATTGCCCTCCCTCTATCTACTGCCAGCGTTTGCGACGAGCCTCTCCGGCCTTCTCACCCCTGAGGAATAAGCTGGACCTCGTGTCCTTCGTGCCCTTGTTGTCTCTTTGTTGTCGTTCTGTTCTCACGCTATAACTATAGTCACGGCTTCGGAACGTGTGGTTTTCCTCATGCAATATTGGTTAGAAATTTATCATATCATTTCTATCCCAACCAGGCAAAATTCTGCCGAACGTCCACCCTTGATTATGTGCCTTACAAGCAAAAATGTTGTTAAGCGCCTGTGATTATATGGCAGGATGTAGTTTCCACGCGACTTCACATACAGGCTCTCATGTTCTAGGTACGTCATGATGGTAGCCATCTGGTGGCTACGATCGTGTTAGTGCAAGGGAGGACACCACACTGTCCTTCGGCCCCTGCCTCAATTACTCTCGGGCCGTTTTCTTCTGTTCACCAGGCGAGAGTGAGCACAAAGCAACGTGAGGGTGCGCCAGCTCTAATCAGTTGACAGGTGAGCAACCGCGGGATGCATGGATTTGTGCCATGACGATTTGTGCCATGACGACAGAACGACGACAAAGAGACAAGAAGGGTCGTCGTTCTGTTCTCGCGCTATAACGGTCATCATGTCATAGCAACTAACCCAAAGTACCACACTTTGGGTTAGTTGCGTTTTGCTGGCCGAACTCCTTGCACAGCAGCTGACGTGTGAGGCCAAGGTACGCAGCTGCGGATGGTGGATGCTGGTTGTGGGAAAAAACATGACGCTCTGCTCTTCTGAAGAACGGAGCTCAGATAAGGCCGCTCATCAATTGACAATGTAGTTGACTTGGTGCATGTAGAACATCAGAAGGCCTGTGAACGATTGTTTGCTGCTTTGTTTCTTGAGGTTAAAGGGGCTTACGACAATGTCACCCACGAAGCCATTCTCAACGCATTAGTAGGACTCGGTGGCAAGATCTGTACGTGGGTTCACAACTACTTCCAGAATTTCACGGCCACACAGAGAATGGCCCAACACACGAGTATTACGCTAGGCGAGGAGTCCCGCAAGGCGGCGTGCTAAGCCCGACGTTGTTCAGCCTAACACTCATTAGACTAGTTGGCAAGCAGCCAAGCAGCGTACGATTTTCTATTTATGCTGATGGCGTGTGTGTGGACATCAGGTGTGACTCGACTTCAACTTGGGGCTCGACGTCAGAAGGCAGCATCAGTGACATCGCACTATTCATGTAAACAAGGGCTCGAGATCGCAAGTGGAAAAGTGTACAGTCGTGGAGTTCACCAGAAAGCCAATGTTCGCATACAGCATGTCAATTAACAGTAAATCGGTGTCATCCAGCCGAAGTCACAGGTTCTTGGGAGTCATAATCGACCGAGACCTATCTTGGACCACACACTCGTAAAAAAGCAGCTGACTGCCATTTGTCACTTGTTCTGGTTCCTTGCTGGAAGATCTTGGGGAGTGACCGTCGAGTCTATGTTACAGCTGTACAAGGTATTATTTATACGATTCTTGCGGTACAGCCTACCTGTAATATCTAGCATGTGCAAAACTAACCTGCACACACTCGAAAACATTCAAGCCCATGCTCTTATAAGATATGCCTTGGTTTACCCCACTGTGCGTCGACGGCTGAAACCATTGCCATTGCACAGGACTACTCGATCATGACGCACATCACCATTGAAACGATGCATACGTACGTACCTCAGGCAGCATAACATTTCTCACCACTTGACGAGCCTTGCTACTGATAGACCCTGCACGAAATTTAGTCCAATTGTTTGTGCCCATCGTGCATGTTTACGTCAGGTTATACGCCTACGAAGAAATCGGTATATCCTCCGCGGTGCCTGACCCTTCCACAAGTACGTCTTACAATTCTAGCAATGCAGAAGAAATCAAATTTGCCTTAGTCAGTCCTAAAAAATTGAGCTTGCACTTCTTGCACGAAATGTACAATAACCACGTGCACATATTCAACCACAGCGTCTAGTTCTGGTGGTTCCGTGGTAATACCAGCTAGAGAAATCACCCAGCGAATCAAGCTGCCGCTTGTCACTACGTCTACGGCGGCAGAACTTGTGGCTCTGCGTGATGCCGTAGAGTACATCACATCCCAGAGACCTGAGCAAGCGGGACTATGTTTTTTCGACTCGAAACTGGCCTTGCAGAACATGCAGTCAGTCCTTCGACGAGGTTAGCACGAAGAGCTAACGTACGCGGTTGTCAAGCTTCTTCACCATGTCACAGAAACAGGCTACTAGGTCAATTTTCAGTAGCTACCTGGCCATTCTGGGATCAGTGACAATGATTACGCTGACAACATGGCTCGCACATCCCACCAAGAAGATTCCTCTGTCAAGAACAAACTCTGCAAGGCAACTACATCTCCAGGCACATAGTATGTGTCTGCTGGAGTTCAACACCCCATCAGTAAGGCATACGAGACTCCACCAAATAAACCCTTCACTGGAACTTGCGACCTCCATCCGGACTTTGTCGATGTGAAGCTTCGCTCCTTTGTCGGCTTTGGTTAGGGTTAGCCTTTACAAAAACATATACAACCCTGATTGGATCGACGGACAGTGCGAAATGCGAACGTCCGCGGCACCGAAGAGAAGACATCGACCATCTGCTATATCATTGCCCTCAATTTGCCTCTGAGAGACAAAAACTTTCTGACGCACTGCGACAATTGGACGATCGGCCATTATCTGTGCAGATGCTGCTGGAAAACCATACTTGTACTTCGTCGGCCAAAAAAGCAGTCAGAGCCCTCTTGCGCTTTTTGAGGACTACGGACCTATGTGGACGCCTTTAACTTTTGTGTAGTGTCACTACTGCATACGTGTCAGTCCATTGACTTACAATTTGTTTTCTATCTTTCTCTTCTTGTTCCTCTCTGTCCTTATACTCCCCTTTCCCATTCCCTCAGCGTAAAGTAGCAAAGCCGCCCTGCCTTCTTTCTCGTTCTTGTCCTTCCATAGAGTAGTAGAAGGAGTCCTTGAGCTAATAGAGCGACGTCCTTCTTGTACTTTGGAAAAGGGCATCTCTTGTGTATACTTAACGTGTAGAGTTCATCAAAACCTATATAGTGCATCCAGATGTAACTTAATAAACATTGTGTATGTAATGTATATATAACAACGTTGTCACATCTATATACGATGATGAGAGATGTTCGCGGGTTACTTGATCATCTCCGAGCAATCTCCTCTAACATCTTTGTAAATATGGCGGAGTTTTTTTTTTCATAGCAGCTATTTAATGAATCCTTTTCACCTCTATGACTTCTCGCTTGGCCCCTTTTGTTGCCATCTCGCTTACACTGCCAGCCGTATACCATCTGGTGAGTCTCATAATTGTTTTTATCAACTGTGAATCAACACCCTCCCTTTATAACTCCTATGTACTGCGGCCATGCTATCGCTTGATTAAGGCTTTATTCTGTGTTGTAGGCCCGTGTGCTCAGATTTGGGCGCACGTTAAAGAATCCCAGGTGGTCGAAATTTCCGGAGCCCTCCACTACGGCGTCTCTCATAATCATATGGTGGTTTTGGGACGTTAAACCCCACAAATCAATCAATCAAGGCTTTATTCTGGTATAACCCATTTATTTATGGAGATAGATCACTGCAAGTGTGTCACACAGTTCGCCCTCAAGAATTGCCTGCATTTAATACAAGAACTTAGTTTAGATGTCCAATTACAGTATCACGTGCTGTGTGCGCCCACTGTGTATATTATGTAAAGAGATTGCGCCTGTAAACATTTTCTCGCTTTCTTTTTGTTAAATATTACTACAAGTTTTGACCGTAATACTTCCCTCGTTTCGAAAGTATTCACAGAAATGTCCAGCAGAGCTTCCATGCGGTATTTGTAGGACATCGGCAGCCCATATTACGAGAAGCGCACACAGGGGTGCCTCCGATATAGGGGGATATAGCATAGTACGAAACACCACTCCATAACAGTGGTGTTCCGTACTATGCTGAAGAGTTCCATCCTCGATGTAAAACAAATCGCCCCACGTAAGTATCAGAAATATAAATAATAAACTCAATGGCTATGCTTTTGATATATATGTGGGGTTTAACGACTCAAAACCACCATATGATTATGAGAGAAGCCGCATAGGGGAGGGCTCCAGAAATTTTGACCGACTGGGGTTCTTTAACGTGTACCCAAATCTTATCACGCAGGCCTACAGCATTTTCGCCTCCGTCGAAAATGCAACCGCCATAGCCGGGATTCGATCCCGGGACCTGCGGGTCAGCAGCCGCGGACCTTAGTGACTAAACCACCGCGGCGGGAAAATGGCTATGCTTTCGCGCATGCGCTACAACCGATTGCAGAAGCCGAAAGCGTAGCGTGACCCTTATGTTTCGGTCGTCACACTGCAGGGCGATTTCACCGTTCCCGAAATCTTAGCAATATCGTAACGATTCCCGTATCGTAACGATGTAGTGCGTAGCCACTTCGTTCCAGGATTCACCGCTAGGTGATAGTTGTTGGTGGAATAAACCAATGCAGATGTTATAAACAGATGCGAGATGGTGGTACTTGAGTATTCACTAGATGGACAGACAGACAAGCAGACAGTTACACAGACGGACGCGCGGAAGCAAGAACGAACGGATGGACTGACGGACGCTTCGCCCCACTCATCATTCAGTCAGCGGATATGCTGTGATTTTTTCTGTCGCCCAAAACGACAGCGGAATATTCAAAAAAAAAAAAAAAAAGCGGGAATTCCCTGCACAGAACATCGCTGCTTCGTTCAACAGGGGAGTGCAGGAGAGGTGGCGACCAGTTTTTCACTCGCCAGGCAATGTGGCCCTCTTTTCCGCCCCGTTTTTTCACCCTACCCACCCCCTACCCCTCTTCACAACTATGCGCCGTGCTCTATTACTGTTTGCAGATGACGAAATTTCTGCTAGCGTCCAACAACTGCACGAATGATAAGGCCGTAAGCATTGTGCTGGTGCGGTGGCTTACGCGTGTATCACCGCCACCGTGAGTGCGCTTCTCAACCATTCGCGAGAGCGATCACGTGCCTTTGCGAAAGCGCGCGTCTTGAGAATAGGCTATCGAGATCACGTGATGTGAATCTACCTTTAGATTTCAAATGCGCATGCTCAAACCCCATCGGTCGAAGCGAGATCACATGTTCCACCGGCTGCGCTAATGGACCCGCTAGGATTATTTTGTCCCCGTCTACTACTTCGGTACTAGTCAGACAAGAGCCTGGGGAAAAAAATAGACACACACAAGCAAGCATAC
Source organism: Rhipicephalus microplus (assembly GCF_013339725.1). Lineage (NCBI taxonomy): Eukaryota > Metazoa > Arthropoda > Arachnida > Ixodida > Ixodidae > Rhipicephalus > Rhipicephalus microplus. The sequence goes on from NC_051167.1 coordinate 118,935,526, forward strand.
ACAACTTAACTCGATGATTTATTAACACGAAAATACGATCCAGCTAGTACACTCAGCTTGAAAACCAAAGCGATAGGTTATGCTCAAAAGTGTGATAATGTTGAATGACACCAATTTTGTGCTCTCTTAAGTACTCACGCAGACGACTTGTCTCGCATACACAGCTCTTCAATGAGCCGATGCAACTAGTAGTAACGATACGAGTTTCCTTGCTCAAACTCTACATTGACAAAGAGGGCACCCCTGTCGACGTACCCTTCCATTTCAATATCCTTCCAGTTCTTTCCGTCCGTGTAACGACCCCAGTTCCGAGCTCCGGCACTAGGCTTCTTGACGAAATCGTGGCCATCCATGGTTACCGGCAAGCGGATGTCTTTTGACTCTTTCCTGGGGTGCATAAACGATGAAGGTCACCTTCTTTTTGAAAGGCCACTCCACGTAACTGTCCCATTCGCCGTCGCGCAAGAAGAGAATAAAAGCAAGGTACACGTCGTTCTCCTTCTTAGTGAACCTGCAGTTGAGCTCGAAAGTGGAATCACCTAGCAAATACGTGTCCGTTGATTTGGTGAGTTCTTTTTTCTTCTCGTTCAACGAGTCCAACCCTTCGTAAATGTTGGCGAACTTGCAAGTGGTGATCAAAACGCCAGCTTTTGACGCAGCGCGGTACGGCCCCTGGATTACCGCCGCCTTTGACGCAGTCGCGACCGACGCATTTTTCTGCACTTCGAGCAACTGACGTTCGAGGGTGGCCACCTTTTCGGCCAAAGCGTTGGTGAAGCAGCTGAAAACGGCTTCCAGGTCGACGCCCTTGCTCAGCATCAGCTGGCCGCGTGCTGCTCTCTACGTCCGCCATCTTGGCATCGTCTCCAGCTTTCTTAAAGGCAGCTTCGGCGTTCACCGCACACGACGGTCCGGTGCATTTTCGGTAGTGATCCACCGCGAGACTGCGGAAAACGGTTCGCTCGCACTTTCCGCACTTGGTCTCCCCGCTGCCGCACCGAGCCATGTGATCGGCGAGCTCGGACAGTTTGCCGGAGAAGTTGCACACACTCGAGCCGGCCGCGCACACGATGCGGCATTGCCGAGCTCGCGCCGCTCGATGCTCAACGTCTGAACGTTGGAGTCGGTGAACTTCTTCCCGTCGAACGGACAGCAGCGGTCCTTTCCTTGCGGCACTTGCGAGTAGCAGCTGTCGCAGAAAACGTGGCCGCACGGCAGCTGCGAAGTTCGGGAAGGCAGCAGGCCGCAGACACCGCATAGGCGAGTGGCCGGCATCGGCTCCACGAACAGCACCCGTCGCATCTCGAGGAAGTCGCCGAAGCCGGTCAGCGTGTACTCCCAGCCGCCCGACATGGTTGAGATAAGACGCCGAAGGACCGAGAACTGTTGACAGCAAAGAGTAAAACTCTGAGCGTGCGAAAATCTTGCGCCGCCTCGCCGATACAACGCAATGGCCGACCGTGCGACTGAAATTGGCGCGAAAGCAGCGAGCCGAGCGCGCGCTCCAACCGAACTTGCCGTATGCAGAGAATAGACTGGCGGCCTTCCTCCGTGCTGGCGGCAATTCAGTGTCCGCCTCGCGCTCAATGTTTCTGGGAAGAGTAACGAACGCCGACAGTTTCAAGTTCTGCCATGCTTTTGAATGCCGCCATGTTTTTTCTTCTATTTAATGAGGGCCAATCAGAAGAAGAGATGTTTGTCTGTGAACCAATCAAAGCAAACTTGGCAGAAACAAGATGGCAACGTTAGAAGAATTGGACAGTGTTGGACTGAAGCATGGAGCAACGCTTCCATTCGTTCTTTCATGGATGATTTCTTTAAATGCTAGTGCTAACGCGCGCTTGTAAGTGACTTTTGAAAGGGGAAAAGGAAGAAATGAGCGCAGTTCCGTTACTGGCTCTCGCTCAATGGAGGGCACATTCACAGTTCTGCGCAGCAGATGGGGTAAGGAGGGATCAAAATGGATAGGGAGGAGTTAAAGGTTTAGAGATATAGAGAGGAACAGGAAGAGAGAGAGGCGCAGAGACAGTCACATATACGGAAGTAAGGAGAAGATAGGAAAGAGGGACACGATGGCAGAAGCCCGAGGACGGGGCACCACTCAGCGAGAGCTCTTGTCGGCGTCAGGAGATGGCGTAGGGCGAGCCAGTCGGCCAAAGCTGCGCTGTCGTCGGAGGTCGCGGGGGCTCAACCCGGTCGGCACGAAATACAGCGAGCGAGTATGCAAACGCGCGCTTATCAACGGCAGCCGTCGGTTCGCCTTAGTTCAGGGAGTGGTCGCGCTAAACAAATGCCAGAAAGGGCAAGCGGGACAAGCGGCATTTGCGGGCGTGCGCTCAGAGATTGAGGGGATGACGTATACACGATGGAATTGCTCTACATAGACGGTAGTCCGTTACGTCGCTCCTCTATATGTAAATGTAGACGACTATACTCTGACGTCGCCTACGCTAGCGCGTGACAGTGCGGTAATTATTTGACACAACCCATACTTTGTGTAATTTGTTACTTGAAAAGACGAACAAAACTTGAGAGCAGTAATAAAACGCGCAAACAAAATGTGTGCGTTTTCTTTTTTTCAAACTTTTTTTCTGCAAATTGCAGCGAGAGGCGACTGCATGTAGGCCTCCCTTTTGCATGAGTCCGTGTTCTCGCGCTTTTCGCATCGTGCAGACGCCACCCTTTACAACGAAACTATTTTCTACCGCGTCTCAACGCTCATTCGGCTCGTTTATCCTCCAGTACCCTATTGAAAATTCTGTGTTGGTGGATGAAGTGGAAAGAATAGTGGATATGGTGGAAACCGTAGTGGTCATGATGGCTGATTACAGTGAGAGTGGAAAAAATTATGGCAGATGGTGGTGGCGAGTCAATGGTGATTTTTGTGGAAAATGCCGGCTGATGGTGGCGATGTAGAACGTGTTTGGTGGAAAGCTTGGTGAGCAAGCTGGATGACGGTGGCATGACGGAAGCTTGGTAGATGATGGTGACATGATCACTTATTTGTAGTGTTTCATCCTTGAATGCGCAGGGATACATGTTTACGGTCAAAAGAAACCAACGCTGCTCATTACGCTTTCTAGCACGTTTTCTTGAAAGAGGGCGAGGAAAGGCAAAGATGCTACTTCCGTTGGGAGCACGGCTCGGCGCCTGTAGGGGAATGGGGGACAGGGTATTTACTAAACATGTGGAGAAGACAGAATAAGAGAAATGGCGTTCATGACAGAGGACGCGGCTGGCGGCTGGTATAGCCGCTCCTCCGGTCCAGTGTCCCCAAGAAGCGAAGACCCGCCTTGAAGACCTGGGTGTGGTGCCGTGCAGAGAAGAGGAGGTCCCTCTGTGCAGCCACAAGCAGACCGTGACGACGTTAGAATAAAAAAATATCTGGCTAATAAACGTTTTATTAAACTTAAAACATGCGCCAGTAGGTACACTCAGTTGAAAGCACATACACAGGTTATGCTCAAATGTTCAATGACACCAGTCTTGTGTCCGTATATGCACTCATGCTGACAACCTGCCCCGCACACAGAGCCCTTGAATCAGCCGACGCCGATGCGCCTTTGGTTCCTCAAACTCAACGTTGACGTAGAGGGCATTTCTGTCGACATATCCGTGCAGTTCAATGTAGTTCCAGTTAATCGTGACAGTGCTCATGCCCCAGTTCCAAGCACCGCCTCGGGGTTTCTTCACCACACTGTACTCGTCGATCATCAAAGGCAGGCGGACGTCCCCCGATGCATCCTTGGGGTGCACGACGACCAAGGTGATCGCCTTTTCGAAAGGCCACTCCACGTAGCTGTCCCATTCACCGTCGCGTAAATAAAGAGAAAATGCCACGTTGACCTCGTTCTCGCTCTTCGTGAACTCGCACCCGAGGGCGAAGGTGTAACCTCCCAGCAAATACGTGTCGGTGAAATGGCTCAGTTTGGTCTTCTTCCCGTTCAGCGAGTCGAGCCCCGCGTAAATGTTGGCGAACTTGCACGTAGTGATCAGAACGCCGGGTTTGGATGCGGCGCGGAGCGGTCCCTGGATTACGGTCTCCCGTTGTGCATCGGCGACCGAAGGCTGCCTCCTGTTTCGGGACGTCTTGAGCACTTCGAGCAACTGACGTTCGAGACTGGCGACCCTGTCCGCCAAGGCGTTGCCGCAGCAACCCGTCATCACGGCTTCGAAGTGGACGCCCGTGCTGGACACCAGCTTTCGCCTGCCTGTCTCTGCTCTGGCCACCTTGGAAGCGTCTTTATCGCAGGCGGCAGCTTCACCACTCGACGCACCCAGCGTGCCGCTGGAGCAGCTCCGATAGTGATCCAACGCCAGCTTGCGGGACACGGGTCGCTGGCACTTGACACACCGCACCTCTCCGCCGCCGCATTGAGTCAGGTGACGCGCGAGCCCGGACAGTTTGCCGGAGAAGCCGCACACTTGGGAGCCGGCCGAGCACACGACGCGGCTTTGGTCGAGTTCACGACGCTGCACGCTCACCCTGTGAACTTCTTCGTCGGCGAACTTCTTCCCGTCGAAAGGACAGCGGCGGTCTTTCCGACGCGCTAGCTGAGCCTCGCAACTCTCGCACAAAACATGGCTGCATGGCAGCAGCAAAGTTCGGGGAGGCAGCAGGCCGCACAGGCCGCACACGCGAGTGACTGGCATCGGCTCGGCGAAGGCGACCCGGCGCATCTCGAGGAATCCGCCGAAGCCGGTCAGCGTGTACTTCCATCCGTCTGCCATGTTCGAAACGAGACGCCGAATGTTGACACCGAACATAGCCTCCTATATTTTTTTGTGCCCGCGCATTAGCGCTAAATACATACGCGCCATCCGTCCCTTATAGTTTTGGCGCTCGCCGCCAGATGCCGCACCGATCCATAATAACAGCAGACGACGCGGCCTATGCACGCTTGCGCTTATCAACGGCAGCCGTCGGTTCGCCTTAGTTCAGGGAGTGGTCGCGCTAAACAAATGCCAGAAAGGGCAAGCGGGACAAGCGGCATTTGCGGGCGTGCGCTCAGAGATTGAGGGGATGACGTATACACGATGGAATTGCTCTACATAGACGGTAGTCCGTTACGTCGCTCCTCTATATGTAAATGTAGACGACTATACTCTGACGTCGCCTACGCTAGCGCGTGACAGTGCGGTAATTATTTGACCTTTGTGTAATTTGTTACTTGAATTGACGAACAAAACTTGAGAGCAGTAATAAAACGCGCAAACAAAATGTGTGCGTTTTCTTTTTTTCAAACTTTTTTCCTGCGAATTGCAGCGAAAGCGTCTGCATGTAGGCCTCCCTTTTGCATGAGTCCGTGTTCTCGCGCTTTTCGCATCGTGCAGACGCCACCCTTTACAACGAAACTATTTTCTACCGCGTCTCAGCGCTCATTCGGCTCGTTTATCCTCCAGTACCCTATTGAAAATTCTGTGTTGGTGGATGAAGTGGAAAGAATAGTGGATATCGTGAAAACCGAAGTGGTCATAATGGCTGATTACAGTGAGACTGGAAAAAATTATGGCAGATGGTGGTGGCGAGTCAATGGTGATTTCTGTGGAAAATGCCGGCTGATGGTGGCGATGTAGAACGTCTTCGGTGGAAAGCTTGGTGAGCAAGCTGGATGACGGTGGCGTGACGGAAGCTTGGTGGATGATGGTGACATGATCACTTATTTGTTGTGTTTCATCCTTGAATGCGCAGGGATACATGTTTACGGTCAAAAGAAACCAACGCTGCTCATTACGCTTTCTAGCACGTTTTCTTGAAAGAGGGCGAGGAAAGGCAAAGATGCTACTTCCGTTGGGAGCACGGCTCGGCGCCTGTAGGGGAATGGGGGACAGGGTATTTACTAAACATGTGGAGAAGACAGAATAAGAGAAATGGCGTTCATGACAGAGGACGCGGCTGGCGGCTGGTATAGCCGCTCCTCCGGTCCAGTGTCCCCAAGAAGCGAAGACCCGCCTTGAAGACCTGGGTGTGGTGCCGTGCAGAGAGGAGGAGGTCCCTCTGTGCAGCCGCAAGCCGACCGTGACGACGGTAGAATAAAAAAAATAAACTGCTAATAAACGTTTTATTAAACTTAAAGCATGCACCGGCAGGTACACTCAGTTGAAAGCACATACACAAGTTGTGCTCAAACGTTCAAAGACACCAGTCTTGTGTCCGTATATGCAGTCATGCTGACAACCTGTCTCGCACACAGAGCCCTTGAATCAGCCGACGCCATTAGTAACGATACGCCTTTGGTTCCTCAAACTCAACGTTGACGTAGAGGGCATTTCTGTCGACATATCCGTGCAGTTCAATGTAGTTCCAGTTAATCGTGACAGTGCTCATGCCCCAGTTCCAAGCACCGCCTCGGGGTTTCCTTACCACACTGTGATCGTCGATCTTCAAAGGCAGGCGGACGTCCCCCGATGCATCCTTGGGGTGCATGACGATCAAGGTGATCGCCTTCTTGAAAGGCCACTCCACGTAGCTGTCCCATTCACCGTCGCCTAAATAAAGAGCAAATGCCACGTTGACCTCGTTCTCGCTCTTCGTGAACTCGCACTGGAGGGCGAAGGTGTAACCTCCCAGCAAATACGTGTCGGTGAAATGGCTCAGTTTGGTCTTCTTCCCGTTCAGCGAGTCGAGCCCCGCGTAAATGTTGGCGAACTTGCACGTAGTGATCAGAACGCCGGGTTTGGAGGCGGCGCGGAGCGGTCCCTGGATTACGGTCTTCCGTTGTGCATCGGCGACCGAAGGCTGCCTCCTGTTTCGGGACGTCTTGAGCACTTCGAGCAACTGGCGTTCGAGACTGGCGACCCTGTCCGCCAAGGCGTTGCCGCAGCAGCCCGTCATCACGGCTTCGAAGTGGACGCCCTTGCTGGACACCAGCTTTCGCCTGCCTGTCTCTACATTCGCCACCTTGGGAGCGTCTTTATCGCAGGCGGCAGCTTCACCACTCGACGCACCCAGCGTGCCGCTGGAGCAGCTTCGATAGTGATCCAACACCAGCTTGCGGGACACGGGTCGCTGGCACTTGACACACCGCACCTCTCCGCCGCCGCACTGAGTCAGGTGACGTGCGAGCCCGGACAGTTTGCCGGAGAAGCCGCACACTTGGGAGCCGGCCGAGCACACGACGCGGCTTTGGTCGAGTTCTCGACGCTGCACGCTCACCCTGTGAACTTCCTCGTCGGCGAACTTCTTCCCGTCGAAAGGACAGCGGCGGTCTTTCCGACGCGCTAGCTGAGCCTCGCAACTCTCGCACAAAACATGGCTGCACGGCAGCAGCAAAGTTCGGGGAGGCAGCAGGCCGCACAGGCCGCACACGCGAACGACTGGCATCGGCTCGGCGAAGGCGACCTGACGCATCTCGAGGAAGCCGCCGAAGCCGGTGAGCGTGTACTTCCATCCGTCTGCCATGTTTCAAACGAGACGCCGGATGTTGACACCGAACAGTCAGACGTTGACGCAGCGCTAACGGCGACTGTGCGACGAAAATTGGCGCGAGAACCACGAGCGAATTGGCGGGAGCCCGACTGAACTTGAAAGTCGCAGAGAATTGCAGAGAATGATCAATTCGTCGGCGCATCAATTCACGTTGCAAACATACAAACTTCACTAGCTAGAGTACGAACGCCTTCAAGTTCTGCCATGCTGTTGAGTGTCGCCATGTTTGTTTTGTTTAGAACCAATCAGAAAAAGAGTTTGTGAGCCAACCAAAGCATTGTAGAAGCAAAAACGAAACGGCAGCGTTGTGGAATTTGACAGTGTTTGATTCGAGCGTAGCCCCCGGGATCCGAAGCGAATGGCTTTTTACTCTGCGTAGCCCAATATCTGAAGTCTAAATAATTGTGATCAAATACTTATGAGAAGTTAATTGTAAATAAAAATGTTAAGAATGTGGGAAGATGTGGTGTGGCTCCTTTCGAAGCTGTGACGCCGGGAAACAACTGCACGGCTTCATGTTTTTGTGGCGGACTTCCCCTTTCTCAGATAGCGCAGCCAGCGGCCGATGTTGCCGGCCAACATGGCGGCTATGCATGTCGGATCGGCTGTGCTGGTGTCTAGAAATATTTCGATCTTTTTCTATCCTCTGTGGTGGCAACCGCATTCCACCGCAGACGCATGCGTACACGTAGTCGCAATTCGAAACCAATAGATCAATCAATCAATCAATAAACCAACCAATCAATCATTCAGGATTTATTTTCAACTTCAAGGACAATCAATGGAGCTTCGGAGAGAATCAAGGGATCCAGAACATATATTTTTGCAGTCGGTGTATACGGCGTGGCAAGGTTGGCTATGTGATTTCGTCCGAGTGCATTGCTGTGGCGTGTAAGTATACAACTTAGATATAGAATGCCGTCCTCCAGTTTATCATTGATGTCGTCGTTTTATGATGCATTTGAATGGGACTCAAAAAAGAGTAGTGTACTTCCAATTGATCTCAAATACCAGTTGCCTTCTCCTTGCGCTCTGTTATGCCACTTTGCTTATTTAGTTAATTGGAATAGCACTTTATTGGCTAGTTGAACGAATTACGAATTGAGGTGACTATTGACTTTCCTGAACAACTTTGCGCGAACACGTGAGTACCTTCATTTGAGGGTACTTCCGCTCTGAATAAACACAAATAAAAGATGCTGACAACGTTCTGCCCTGAGAATGAACCTGGTTGAGCCGAAACACCAGTTTGGTGATCTACGACTCTCGCCACTAGCCCATTTGAACACAATGCAATTGGACTTACATAATTATGTTGTTCTGAACCATGAAACTAATGCCAATTACAATTATCAATGTCTTACTGGCCTTTTTTTTTTTATGGGTGTGACTCGTTACCTTTGAAGACGGAAGCCTTGGATGCCCAACCAATCGCGAAAATTTACCCGTCGAAACGAGCGATCCGAAAGCTCATCACGCGGTGACATGATCACATATCGTGTCATGCTACGATGTCGTCATCACATAACGATGTCGCTTCGTCAAAGGTGGACCGATCACGGAGGCAATGCAAAAACCTGGTAAGGTTAATGAAGCTTGCAATGTCTCCAACCCTGGATCACTGAAATACCGCGTTATGTGCAAGAAACCCTCCGGAAGATAGCGTAGGATGATAAAAAAAAAAAGTCGACATTGAAGGAAAAGAAAATAGTACGGTTTTTCTCCGATTCACTTCGGGCCGATGCACTAAGGGCCGTGTGAGTTTTTTTTTTTTTTAAATCACAGTTGTGAGATGGAACTTTCGTAATGCTGTTTCTTCAGTATGAGTAATACAGGATGAGTAATACACGGGGACAGCAGAATATGAGAGGGAGGGGTTACTCAACATTCCTTGATTCAGCTTGCAATTGGGTTCGTTTGGTGTCCGTTTAGTAAGTATAATGTGTCGCGTGGAGCGACACAAAAATATGGTTGATCCCTCCGTCAAGGGAATCGGTGTAACACGAAAGCGAGACGTGTCTTTGCAGAAGTAGTTTAATGATTGCGGCCCACTGATATAAGAGAGTTTCCGCAATGTCTATTGGTGTTTGGCCGCTATAGCACCGTTTAGTGTGGGTCATTCTTACACCGTTGCGTGCATCCACCCATAGGCGTGGGTGGATGCACGCAACGAGATTAGCGGGGGGGGGGGGGGGGGGGGGGTTGGCCGCTCTTAATCGCCTCTTAGGGTAGGGGAGGGGGGGTGCGCAGAAAGTCTGCTCTATGGTGACTTAATAGGGAGGGGAGGCGCTGCCATGAACCTTCGCCCAAGTAAGGACGGAACCCTGAGAGACATATGCAGTGCGAGTGGCCAACATTTTATTGCCAGTACGTGAGCTTGTACATCGAGTCGCAAACAACGTTGTGCACGACAGCAAGCGCAAAACAAACAACGGCGAGGCACCAATCAACAGTCATGTGTCTGCCACGCTCACACGTCATTTTCTCAGAAATATATGAATGCCAAACTAAAGCATTTCTCCTTTAGAGCTGTGATCTTTCGGCCCTCAGTTATCATAGGCGTACGCTCGGAGGGAGGGGGGGGGGAAGGGGGGGTGCGTTGAGTGAGTCCCTTAAGCATTAGAAGGAGGAGAGGCGCTCAGACGAACCGTCCCCCCCCTCCCCCTCCCAAGTGTAACTCTGCACACACGTATGACACAAGGGACCTTGCGCTTTATTGTTTGTTACACTAAACACAATTTTCATACTTACTTCAGCAAGCAACCGTAACTACAGTAGAAGAGTTTCAGCTTCCGTCCCACCTCCGTTCTATCTTAATTTTTTTTCACGTTATTTTACGTAAGTCGACCACCCAACTTATAATCGAAACCTATACTAGCGCCACCAGTTGCGGTGGTACAAAAAAAGAAATAGACGACGTTCTAGCGTTGGTACGACACTACTCTTGCGTTGCGGCTCTACCTTTAACAGTGACCTGTTTTATGACGTATAACATGCAGCCTAATCGACAATGCGTGGGAAATTTCCAGATAACAATCCTGGCCTATGACCACGAAGCTAGCTTTTTTGCATAGCTATTCTATACTGCCGTGAAGCCACCTTTGCGCACCAAATAAGCGTGTGTGTGTTTATTTTTTTACATTACCAAGAACGTTTTGGGATAATTTGACGACACATTTTTAAAATATGCCAGTGCGACATTTATGAGGCCAACATGACAAAGCGCGTGACATAACGGGCACGGACTGCGTCTATAAAGCCACAGTAGAAGTCAGATTTTTTTTTTCTTCTTACTGTGCGATTTCTCGGAGGTTGAACTGCGTTAGAGTCGACTTACAATTTCATAAATACGGCAGCTTTTGAAATAACTCATTAGCCTAATTAATGAAAAAAAAGAATGAACCAATATTGTTGAAATATAAGCTGAATTTAAGTAACCTTAACGTTCCATTTGTTTTGTCTCACGCAGGAAGTCAAATACGGCATCGCAAATGTTTCTGTGCCTGAACCCCGGCACGGTAACACCAAAGGTAAGCACCTCAGGAAGGGATAAATTTAAGCCCATCTTTAAGAATGGCTAATCTAGAAGTGTTTTTCTTGATTTGTACAGAATATGCATGTTCGAAAGAAATAATGCACAGATTCACTCTCATTGCAATGGAGGTATAAAGGTGTCCTCACCGAACCAAATCGCTTTATAAGTAGAAGTTCAGTAATAGAACTCGGCATCATTCTCTGGTAATTGATATTCCTACCTTTCTAGTGGAGCGTGATCGATTTTTCTCAAGGAGAATTAAGATGAGGAAACTAAGATGCTAATCGAGTAGACATAGCGAAGTTATCCGATGGGGTGAACTTTTCAAATCGCGCATCGTTTGATGCTACTGCGAGTGCATCCGCATATTCACTGAGGGTTAAACCTTTGTTGCGTGGCACTCACAGTAAGTGAATGAGGCATAAATGCCTTGGGATAAAAGAGTAAAATGTTTCTAAAGTACTTAGAAAATTTTATGCAGCTAGTGAACTACGCAAAGCCGGACAGTCTGTCAGAATGTTTCAGATGTGATATTTGGTTTATTTCACCATAATCGATACATAATAACATATACAGTTTGAACAAAGGTCGAATAGAAAAGAGCAAAAGTATCATACATGGCGAGGATAGTAGGGTAAAAGCTGCAATATCTGCAGCTTGACAAGCCCCGTCACCCCGACACAATGGCAGCAACGTGTGGTACAGGGATCGGTTTACTTAAGGCAAAACATTTCAACTCGCACTGCAAAAATCACTTCAAACACTCAAGAATTTTTTTTAATTGGAAAGCTAAACGTTTAATGCAACCATACTTAATATAGAATTTTTAGGCATTACATTTAGGGTATCGCTTCTTAATTTGAATTTATTTAGTACAGTGGGTAGGCAAAATTGTAGTAGCTGTTACCCACAGTTTGTACGAGGCCGTGGAATGTACCAGTTAGCAGTGTCTCTCGTTGAAAGGATTTACAGTTAAATTGGCAAATGTATGTATGTGGCGGCTTTTACGGATTAGTCCTGATCTGGATGTTGTTAAGAGACAGTATTCATAGAGAAATTTAATTTTAAGATATTCAATTTTGTGAAAGAATCAGACGTGTGTGCATTGTAAGAAATATTTGAGATGGCACGTATTGTGTTTTTTTTTGTGATATGATCAAGATATGTAATGATTTTTTGTCCCGGTTCCCCAAACTACATGATAATAGCGTAAGCTGTGAGTAAAGAGGGCATGAAATAAGTTTTTGCTGTTCTGGTAATATGCGTTGACATTTTCTAAGAATTCCCACTACTCTACAATGTTCTCCATATGTAATCGGTGTGATGCTAAATTTGCCTAAAGGTGTTCTAAATTTGTCTCGGCCCCCACATCGCCATCGCTCAAACCACAGCATGTTACGTCGACTAGAACACTTGCTCGCGGAGGAAGCGTCACGCTCTCTTCAGAAATACGGAGTACGTCGACACGCCTTCCGTCATCCTGCACGTTGATTGCTCGCTGGGCTGAGAACGTGACGCGGCGCTCTTGAAGATCAATGATAGGTCCATTTTTCTGTAGAAAGTCAACTCCCAGAATGACGTCATGGGAGCATTCACGTAGAACAAGGCAGCTTGCTACGAATGTATACCCTTGAATCTGTACTCTAGTTGTGCAGGCGCCCAGTGGGGTAACGACATGGCCACCAGCTGTCCGAATCTGCGAGTTATGCCACGGCGTGATTACTTTCTTCAGCTGCGTTGTCAGTTTCCCGCTCAGTATGGAATAGTCTGCGCCGGTGTCCACTAACGCATTAACTACACAACCATCAATGGTCACTGCTATGTCGAGTGAAAGCCGGCTATCCTTTGCAGCAGCAGGTGATGTCGGACCAGTTTCTGTACAGTTCTGCGTCAATAGCAGGTCTTCAGCGCTTCGACGTTCAGCGACCCCGCCCCCAGAGGTCGCTTCGGCTAGTTTTCCCGGCGGGGGCTGGGAGATCGTGCGGTACAATACTGCTGGGGCGTTGATGAAAATCGCCTCGGTGATGGCGAGCGCGACAGGAGCCCGGCAGATGGTGGTGCATGCTGCTGGGAGAGGTAGTTTTCGATGTCGCGTGGTTTCTGGCCGTAACGGGGTGGCGGCGAGTACGCAGAGAAGCCGCGAAGCCCAAGACGGCGATATGGGCACTATCGGTACAAGTGATCAGCTTCTCCGCAGTGAAAGCGTAGAGGCCGGTGATCGGGTGTGCGCCAGACATCAGACTTCCGAGGAGACGAGTGCCGATCGTCGATGTACTGGACCGGTTGCACCGAACGATGGGCAACGGAAGCACCACGGGCAAAGGGCAGGGGCGGTGGCGTGTACGTGCCTTCGTAGTATGGTATGTGCTGCGCTGACTCGAGTGAAACTGCAGGGACAGGATGAACGAACAATGGCGGCGATGCAGCAGGGCGTTTCAAGGCTTCCGCGTAGGTTGTCCCACGGCGGTATTCAGCAGGAGCTGACGCAGCTGTATCAGGAGGCAAGGTGTCCCGGAGGGCCTGGTGCAGCTCATCCTTGATCACAGTTGCAGTAGAGCTAACCGTAGGATGAGGCGTTACACCAGCCTTTTGCAACTCTTCACGTACGATATTACGGATGAGTTCATGTAAGGAGTCATTGCTGGTCCCAGCGGCGGCGAAAATGTCAGCAGTGGACATGTCACTGACTTGCCTGTCGTATTGGTTTGATCGCTGCTGCAGCATTTTTTCCATTGTCAAGGCTTCAGACAAGAACTCCGTGACCGTCTTCGGAGGGCTTCGCACGAGGCCGGCGAAAAGCTGGTCCTTGACACCGCGCATCAAGTGACGCAACTTCTTGTCCTTCGTCATTCTTGAATCTGCCCGTCGGAAGAGACGCGTCATGTCTTCGACGTACGCGGTCACAGTTTCGTTTGGCGACTGGACGCGGGCAAGAATAGCTCGTTCAGCTCTTTCTTGGTGGTCAGCGCTGGCATATGTCTGCAGAAGTCTACGAGAGAATTCGGGCCACGTCGTCAGCTGCTCCTCTCGGTTTTGATACCAAGTGCGTGCCCCGTCTTCGAGATAGAAATAGACACGACCCAGTTTAGCCGCGTCGTCCCACTTATTCAAGTTGGTTACGCGCTCGAAGTCCGCCAACCAGTCCTCAACGTCTTCGCGCTCCGTACCATGGAACGTCGTCGGTGCCCGTGGGCTTTCCAACGTATAGCGGTTCGACGACGTGCTTCCCGTGCCGTTTGGCAAGGTTTGTACCGAAGTGCTGGTCATGTTTGTTGACGTGGTGGGAGCAGTATCGTTGACTTCCGGAGGCAATCACCTGATTCGGCGGCTGGTCCGATGCACGGGAGTATTGACTGGCACTGGACTCGTATTACGGCTTCCTGGGGGATGGGGGGTCTGCAGCATCCGTGAGACTACCCAGCACCTTCCACCAGTTTGTCACGATGAGTCACAAGTACTGGGGGATTTATTGAACGACCGGGTAGCCAGCTCTAGGACGATGCGTCAGTCGTGGCTGGCTCTCGAGCCGAAAAGACGCACGCAATCTTCTTTCTTTCCTCCAGATGGTAGAGCCGCTCTTGCAGTCGACCCACTACGTGTGGGTGGCAATATGAAGTATTAAAAGGGATAGAGATAGAGCAGGGACAGAGAGACCCACATACAGAAATAAGAAGATAGGAAGGATGGACATGGTCGCAGGAGTCCAAGGACGGGGCACCACTCGGCAAGAGCTCTTGTCGGCGTCAGGAGATGACGTAGGGCGAGCCAGTCGACCAGAGCTGCGCTGTCGTCGGAGATCGCGGGGGCAAAACCGGTCGGCACGAAATCCAGCGAGTGACACATTTACACATTTCTCGTAAAAGTACACGAGATTAAGAGATGTGTTTGTTAGCCATTGCTGCAGAGGTGCTCTGTGCAACTTGCCTGTAATCAGCCTGCTTTATTGGTTTCTGATCTCGAGGCGTCCCGAGAATTCGTCATTCTGGGTTCGCAGAAGCAGTGCAATGACTTTTCTCAGTTCCCCGACGGTGAGCGCCGAGCGGAGTGTTGCTTCGGCGCTTCTGTGACATTCCGAAAACTCCTCTGCTAATGCTGGAGCCAAGTTTTGTACTCGGTAGGCCTTACATGACCGTGTTTGTGGCTTTTAAGCGGTAGACATTTAAGTCGGCTAATGTAACATTCTCTCTTTGAAAGATCAGAGGTGGCTGGCCTCGTTGGGTGCTGTTTGACGCAAACATCGGCGCTTGCGACCCTGTCCCTCTATAGCGGAATGCTCTTCGAGCTATCGCAGCGGCAATAAAATTCTACCAGTTAGAGCTGGACTCCCAACCCATGGTTCACATGGAGTCGCGACCAGGGCGGGTTTCAGGCCAGTGGTAATGAGGCGAGTTCTTTGCTTGACACCGTTTATTAGTACTAAAGGGCCAGCAGTACGCATTAGTGGACCAGTTTCGGATGACAACGTGAAAAACAATAAATATGAAGCACACAGGAGAGAGTGATGTTTGCTCGCACTCACCTCTCGTGTTGTGGAAGCTTGGGCTGCTTGGTATGACATAATAGTTATAGCACGAGAACAGAACGACGACAAACAGACAAGAAGGACGCGACCGTGTCCTTCGTGTCCTTCTTGTATCTTTGTCGTCGTGATCGTCATGTCACCTCTCGTGCTTTGCACGACCTTTGCCACGAGACGCTGAGTCGCACACAAAAGACCGCTGACTAGCCACGGCGCGTGGATGAATCTGTTACGGTCCCGAAGTACCACGTTGTCCGACGCCCATTTCTTTGGGTCCTAAGGGAGACTCCAAATAATAATAAATAAGTAAATAACAAGAGAAAAAGGGATAAGGAGGGATACAGGTTATCCTGGTTTTGAAACAGGAAACAGGGCGCGAAGAGACCTACACGTTGCCCTCTCCCACGCGACCTGTCTCGCTGTTGGGCATGCACACGTGTCGTGAAGCCGAGGTGCACCCGATGGAAATAATTAGATGCGCTGGGAATCCCGCATTCCCCCGCCCTTTCTTTCAATTTCCCTCTCTCGGTTATGACTTTTTTTTCTTTATTTTGAGTCGCCACTTCGCTGTTCTCGGATTATCGGCAGGCGAAGCAGCAAAGAAGGCACCGACCATTCTTCGGCGCGTCTCACTGCAAGTACCTTCGTGAAAGAATGCGGCAGCACAGGTAAAACCTCCAGCCAACAGAGTTCCCTAGCAGAACTTAGAAGTGTGGCAGCTTGGGCTAGTTGGTATGGCATGGCGATAGTTATAGCGCGAGAACAGAATGACGACACGGAGACAAGAATGACCGACGAAGCGCTCGTGTCCTTCGTGTCTCTGTGTCGTCGTTCTGTTCTCGCGCTATAACTGTCGTCGTAGCAGAACACTGCGAGTGCTTCGACCACCACAACCACCCAGATGACGCGGGGATTCTAGAAAAAGAAAGGAAGACTAGCCGGCGACTCCTCTTCGAATCCTGGCACAATCATCAGACAGCGCGTAACATGTCAACCGCTGCACGTGGACATTGCCCTCCTTCTATCTACTGCCAGCGTTTGCGACGAGCCTCTCTGGCCTTCTCACCCCTGAGGAATAAGCCGGACCTCGTGTCCTTTTTGTCTCTTTGTCGTCGTTCAGTTCTCGCGCTATAACTATAGTCACGGCTTCGGAACGTCTGGTTTTTTCTAATGCAATATTGGTTGGAATTTCATCATTTCAGTTTCTATCCCAACCAGGCAAAATTCTGCCGAACGTTCACCCTTGATTATGTGCCTTACAAACAAAAATGTCGTTAAGCGCCAGTTATTATGCGGCTGGATGTAGTTTCCATGTGACTTCGCATACAGACTCTCATTTCTAGGTACGTCATGATGATAGCCACCTGGTGGCTAGCGATCGTGTTAGTGCAGGGGAGGACACCACACGGCCCTTCGGCTCCCGCCCTCATCTACGCTCACGCCGTTTTCTTCTGTTCGCCAGGTGAGCGTGAGCACAAAGAAACGCGAGGGTGCACCAGCCCTAATCAGTTATGCGTTTTGCTGGCCGAATTCCTTGAACAGCAACTGACGTGTGAGGTCGAGGTACGCAGCTGCGGATGGTGGATGCTGGTTGTGGGAAACGTGACGCTCTGCTCTTAGGAAGAACCGAGCTAGTGTCTCGGTGGCAGCGTATTGTAACGATCTGCACCCGCATAGCCCCCTTTTTCTTTACATTTGCTTTGCCTGTGAAGTGTGCGGTGGGTGACACGAGTCGCGGAAAAGTTCCCTATAACTTCTGCATACACTCAATGGAAAGGTCACGGCAGGTCGTTTGGCTGGAGTCAGAGCGGAGGAAAGATTTTGTGCGCGTGTTCCGAAGAGCTTAAGATTGAAGATAGCAGAGAGAATGCGTGACACCCCCCCCCCCTTTTTTTTCCTCTCTCCCGCGAAAAATGCCGCCATCCTGGGTCTGTATGAGTAAGTCTTTTTTCCTTTCTTCACCGAACCACCACCACCACCACCACCACTCTTGTGCACGCCGTGTTTGGCACTGCGCCGTGCTCCCGACCGGGTCGCAGAAGTTAGGTGCCTTTTCTCATCTTCTGTCCACTACCACCACCCACACGTGGCGAGCAGTTCACACTCTGCATTGGCTCGCTACTTTCGCGCCATCTTGCCGTCGCTCGCTCAGCGTTTGACTCTTCGGTGCTCGGTCATCCGTCGTCTCGTGTCAACGATGATGGACGGATGGGAGTACACGCTGACCGGCTTCGGCGACTTCCTCGAGATGCGGCGGGTGGCGTTCGCCGAGCCGATGCCGGCCACTCGCCTATGCGGTGTCTGCCGCTTGCTGCCTTCCCGAACTTCGCAGCTGCCGTGCGACCACGTTTTCTGCGAGAGCTGCTACTCGCAAGTGCCGCAAGGAAAAGACCGCTGCTGTCCGTTCGACGGGAAGAAGTTCACCGACTCCAACGTTCACTCAGTGAGCATCGAGCTGTGCGAGCTCGAACAACGCCGCATCGTGTGTGCAGCCGGCTCCCGGGTGTGCGGCTTCTCCGGCAAACTGTCCGAGCTCGCCGATCACATGGCTCGGTGCGGCAGCGGGGAGACCAAGTGCGGAAAGTGCCAGGGAACCGTTTTCCGCTGTATCGCGGTAGATCACTACCGCGCATGCGCCGGGCCGTTGCGTGCGCCGAAAGCCGCAGTCGACGCCAAGGGAATCGGAGGTGCTCCGAATATGGTGGACGTCGAGAGAAGCACCCGGGAGCTGATGCTGTGCAAGTGTGCCGACCTGAAAGCCATGTTCAGCTGCTTCACCAACGCTTTGGCCGAGAAGGTGGCCAATCTCGAACGTCAGTTGCTCGATGTGCAGAAAAAGTACGACGATATACAGTCGTTGGTCGCTGATGCTGCACGAAGGCTGCGGTAATCCAGGGGGCCCGCCGCGCAGCGTCTAGAGCTGGTGTTTTGATCACCACCTGCAAACTCGCCGACATTTTCACAGGTCTCGACTATCTCAACGAGGACCAAGAGGAACTCACGAAATTGTCCGACACGCATTCGCTAGGTGGTTACACTTTCGAGATCGAATGCGAGTTCACTAAGGAGGAAAACAACGTGTATGTTGCTTTTATACTCTTCTTGTGCGACGGCGAATGGGACAGTTGCGTGGAGTGGCCTTTCAAAAAGAGGGTGACCTTAATCGTCGTGCATCCCAGGAATCACTCAAAGGACATCCGCTTGCAGTTACACATGGATCGCCACGATGCGGTGAAGAAGCCTAGTGCAGGTACTTGGAACATGGGCTGTTTTACGGACGACATAGACTGGAAGGATATTGCACTGCATGGGTA
Source organism: Rhipicephalus microplus (assembly GCF_013339725.1). Taxonomy (NCBI): domain Eukaryota; kingdom Metazoa; phylum Arthropoda; class Arachnida; order Ixodida; family Ixodidae; genus Rhipicephalus; species Rhipicephalus microplus. The sequence goes on from NC_051167.1 coordinate 118,954,323, forward strand.
CGTCGACAGAAACGCGCTCTATCTCAACGTCGAGTTTGAGTGAGAAAACGCGTATCGTTACTAGTTGCATAGGTTGCAGCCGCCGTGATAGCTCAGTGGTTAGAGCATCGAACGCGTTATTCGAAGTTGCAGAGGTTGATTCGAGAACTAAGTTGTCCGCAAGTACGTATTTGCAGGACAAGAATGGCGTCGTCCAACTTATCACACGTTTGAGCGTAACCTATCACTTTGTGTTTTCAAACTTAGCGCGCTGTCTCTCGTTCTGGTATGAATAAAACGTTGATTTTGGTTTCATATACTTGTGTGTGCGTGTGTGCAGCGAATGTGGGTTACTCTAGCCCGAGGGTCAGCAACCTTTTCACGCAGAGGGTCAAAGTTGCGCGAAGCCCACACAGGGGGGGGGGGGGCGAAAGGAAAATTGGGAGAATGGCAAAATCAGGGGAATAGATAATAATAATAATAATAAATAAACAGATTATAGTTATGTTTATTTTCAGAATGCTTTCACAAGGCTGTAATTTACAAGCGAAAACCCTACTTAAGTTTAGTATTGGAACTCTTTTTGCAACAACGCAACTGATGGACAACTTTTACTTACTTGTTACTTACTTATGTACTTACTTGATTTACTTACATATGTGATAGGCTTCAAATATCTCACGCGTGGCCTGCGAGTGGTTGCAAAACCAGATAGCGTATCTGGGTGATTTTTAAGCTACATGTGTATTTGTTTCCGGCTCAATCAACAAGAGACAAGAGTTTTGCTGACACTGTATCGCAGTGGTTGTTAACTGCAGCCTTTTACGCAGGCCTATATTCTCTTCTTTTTTCGCCTGTACTCCACTCCGCTGTTACACCTCTCTGCTATTAAGTCATTGTTGAAAGTCAGCGCTCTTTTCTGTCCTTGCTTTTTTTTCTCTTCCATATTCACACTGTAAATACTTCTAAGTTGCGCTGTTTGTATATTCAGTTATGTCCTACCAACTTGTTCCAAGTTTCCACGCTTCATGGCCTCAGTAAGGCCAATGAACGAACCCTATGGTGTCGTACCACCCTTCCCCAAATAACATTACTGGTTACGCTCAGGTGTACTTATTCTGTAGGTTCGGGTTCGATTTGCGTATGGCTTGGGTCAGGAAGCTTTTTTCCACATTTATTGTATAAGTACACGAGATTAAAAGACGTACTTGTTGTAATTCGTCGCTGCTGCAATGGGAAACGGGGGTGTCACGGTTTTAAAATGGGAAGAGAAGATAAAAAGTGCACCCCGCAACTTTCACCCGCAGGGCAGTACACCTCAGCAGTGGTGTACAGGGCAACGATGTAGAAGTAAAAGAATAGAGTAGAGAGAAAGAACCCAGCTTTCTTGATACCCGGTGTCGAGGCGTCCCAAGAACTCGCACATTTTCGGTTCGCGGAGACAGTTGAAAGGATTCTCTGATTTTCCCTGCGGCACAGGGTTGCTTCGGCGCATTTGTCGCATCTCTAAATATTCACTGCTAACGCTGGAGCCAAATATTGTACCAAGGAGGCCTTACTTGGCAGTGGTCATGACTTTTCAGGGGTATAGAATCAAGCCAGGTGATGTTATTTCTTCGAGAGATTCGGAGGCGACTGGTCACATCGCGTTATGACAGTTACATAGAATACTGTTTGACGCATTCACATTCCGCGTTGAATGTCCATGTGTGCGAACTTTGCCCTCTAGCGGAACGCTCTGCGCACTATCGAGAGTGGCGATGACTCTCGCCCCGGCCACTACGCAGCAGCCCTACCAACCAGTTAGGAGTTGGACCCCTAACCCGTGGTCCACGCTGAGTCGCGACCGTGAATGGCGGGTTTCAGGTCATTGGAACAGAGCGAGTTCTGTGCCTGGCACCGTTTATTAGTGCCAAGGTGCCACTGATACGCAACACAAAACACGGGCAATGACGAAGTTGCGGAGCAGTTCCGCGCGACAACGTGAAAGCAGCAGGTATAAAGCACAAGAGAGAAAGAGCGGTGATGACTCGCACTCAACTCTGAGTGTCTTACTAAACTGATGCCTCGAGGCGGTCAGTCGCACACAAAAGACCGGGGACTAGGTGGTTTCCGACAATATTGAGCTCACGGTTCCCCCGAGTCGAAAGACAGCGTGGCCTCCAAGAAATCGACGCGCGTTCCTTGAAGTCTGGAAAGGAGTCTCTTCAAAAAAGGGCAAGTAGGGAAACGGGGCATCTCGGTTTAAACGCTTCAACCAGGGAGCATAGGCGCGGTGCCGTGCTTCCCTCCGGGCTGCAGAAATAAGGCGCCTTCTTCTTTTTCTAACCACTACAACCACCACCAGGTAGCAGGGCACAAAGGGCTCCGTCAAGGAAACGGAGACCAATATGTGGACAATTGGCATGATTAAGAAGTCCGCACTGGGAGGTCTATCGAACTTTTAAGCAGGAAATCGCCAAGAAAAGGACTTACGTCAATATTCGGGGTAGTTCTCCACTGTTTGAGTCTGCAAGACGAGAGTATTGCGAACAAAGACTTATCTGGCCAAATATGATGGGTAGACACGGTATGCAGTGCGTGTGGAGAGGAGGAGGAAACTGCCGAACACCTTATAATGTTCTGTAAAGGGCTTCACCCTATAGTTCAGGATGATGGCGCAGAGTTCTTCAAAGCACTGGGGTTTACGGACAGGGAGGGCAAAATAGACTTTAAGCGGGTAGAAAGAACTAGAAGGAGGTTATCTCACTGGTGGCTAAAGTCAAGGCACGAGTGAAAATTAAAACCTTCACTGCAAAGTACCAGTCCTATTTAAAGGGAAAAAAGATAAATCTAGTTTTTGATTCACTAAGTATTACGGCTAGGTGGCGTTAGCCGCCGCCATATGTAAAGGGTGCAGCCATATCAATCCATCCATCCAACGAAGACATAACGGGCCAAATACGAAGGCGACACAATATGCAGTGCGTGTGGAGAGGAGTAGTAAACTGCCGAACACTTGATAATGTTTTGTAAAGGGCATCACGCTATAGTTCAGGATGATGGCGCAGAGTTTTTCAAAGCACTGGGATTTAGGGACAGGGAGGGCAAAATAGACTTTTAAGCGGGTGGAGTTAACTAAAAGGAGGTTATCTGATCGTTGGCTAAAATGAAGGCACGAGTGAAAATTAAACCCTTTACTGCAAAGTACTAATCCTAAACTTTAATATTTAAAGAAAAAAAAAAGGTACGTATAGTTTTTGGTTCACTAAGTATTATACGGCTAGGTAGCGTTTAGTAACGGGGGAGATTGATGACGGGGTGTAGCTGGCGGCAATGAAACTGCGTCCCTGCCACAAAATTGCTTCCTGGAACATTTATTTTAACCATAGATATTATCTTTCCTCATCGTTGCCGCAGAGATAGAAGAAAATAAATATAATTTTCACTATTTTATAGCCTTCTACCGATGCACAAACCAGGAGTTCGATGTATTTTTTTCCGCGTGCACACAATTCTATAGTTGTCTTGAGATGACATCTGCCTCACAATGCAGTTTTACCAGTGGTTTCCTCCCTTACACCAAATCAAGGTAGATGTTTCACCTGACAAAGGCTGGAATGATCAACGAGTAACTGCCAGACCAATAAAGCAGCAACGAAAAAAAAAGTATGCTGTCGTTAGTACGTGAGGATGTGCTCTCGCGTAGTGCGCGAAGCATGATTGATATAGAAGCACGCTTAAATTAATATTCGCAATAATGTGAGCTTTATTTTTGGTCGCTTTATGTATAGTAGGGAACCTCCCGTCATGTCAAGAAAGCGTAATGTTGAGTATTAGGCAATAGCACCCTCCCGTTAATGCTGTTGTATTCGCGAGCGCATTCACGCATATTCATCTACGTCGTCGTTTGATACATCGGTGATTTCGACTCGAGACGCTTATATTACAGTGTATACTAGAAGAATCTATAGTACGCCCTAACTATATATAGAAATCTGTGCCGGTAACACAGTCGCAGTGCGTTCCAACGATGTGACCCGGAGACACACGGGTATTAGCAACACATAACTGGTATACGCTGATATATGTAGCGCTTGTTCTAGCGACGAGAGTACTGCTATATAATCAGTATCCTCGCTGGAACGGCTAGATAAGCAGCGCGCCTGAACACTTCAAGATAAGTGAGCGTCTCTGTATAGCGATTCACTGCAGTAGACGCTCCCTGGATTTCGTGCCGACCGGTTGTGCGCCCGCGCGCTCGCGACCTTCGGCGTCATCGTAGCTCTGGCCGAGTGGGCTCGCCTACGTCATCTCCTGTCGCCGACGACCTTCGACGACGGCGCAGCTCTGATTTACTGGTCCTGCTCTACGCCATCTACAGACGCCGACAACATCTCTCGCAAATGTACCCCGTCCTCGGACTCCAGTGACCGTTCTTCCATCTTTCCTGTTTCTCCTATCCCCTCAGTTTGCTGTTGCTTCTTCTTCCTCTTTCCTATACCTTTACTTCTACCCTTTTATCCCTCCTTACCCCCATCCCTTTGTGAGCTCTGTGGTGGTGTCGCTCACTGAAGCAGACAATAACGGGGCTCACTTTTCTCTTCCTTTCTCTTAAGAACCACTTCAGAACCACTTTAGCGATTCACTGCAACTGTTGTTCCGACGTGATGGCTCTATGATAGGAGTGCGTACTACTGCTTACAAGATTGGATAGCCTGCACTGCAATTGAGCAATTGACGTTTCACGAAGATGACGGCTGATTTCACAAGCAATTGCGAAGCCTGGTGTGGCTCGGTGTCAGAATACGTGGTTGTCACGCGGAATGCAGGAATCGGATTCCTTTTGGGACCCTGACATTTCTTCTTAACATTCGTCGGGTCAGTGCAACCGATTCCAGCTTTCTCTTGACGCTAACGCGTTAAAATTGCCCCTGTGGGCTCTCGCTGTTTCCTGGGTGTACAAGAACTGTCGGTCATCTCTGGCACATGTCCGCCCACGTGTATGTGCCACTGTTTAGCAAAAAGTGATTATGTATGATTGTGACGTTCGTGTCATGACCAGCGAGTCGTATTCGTCAAACTATGTTACCCTTCCAGATTTATTTTGGTGTCCCCGAAGTTAAGGGGTTAATCACGAAAGCATCCAGGTCTAAGCAGCTGCATAGATATATAGATACGTAGGTAGACGCTTAAAAGGGTTTGCAGTGTGCAAAAAAAAATGCTTCGAATTTATTACAATAAAGCTGGTAGGAGTGGGTGGGGGGGGGGGGGGAACCGGCCCGGCGCATGGCCTGGTTTCCGTATTTCTGTGCGCATCATGCCCTGCAAAAATGATTTGTGGTGTTTAACGTTCCAAACCCACCATATGATTATGAGAGACGCCGTAGTGGAGGGCTCTGGAAATTTCGACCACCTGGTGTTCTTTAACGTGCACCCAAATCTGAGCACACGGACCTATACAACATTTCCGCCATGTCCTGCAAAAACAACAAACGCCAACTGACATGGCACCATGGACCCTGCTCATGCACGTGTGTGTCATCGTCACGACTGACACACTGGTTTCTGGTCATGGCCACGTGGCGCAAAACTAGTCGACAGATGGAGGAGTGACGTCAGACGCAATCTCCCTATATACCTCGCACCATCCTTTCTCGATGTTGCGTTGAAATTGCTTCAACACCGCACACCACAGCAGCGCGTTCGGCCACTGTGTTACGTATACGCGACAGTGACGCGCTCAAGCTTCACGTTCGAAGAACGTTTCGCCAGTCTGCCCGATTCCGCTTGGTCATGGCAGACCGACCACGTAGCACTGGCTCCGGCTGGGAGTACACGCTGACCGGATTCGGCGAGTTCCTCGAGATGGGTCGTGTCACCTTCGTCAAGCCAGTGCCATCCAGTTGCATCTGCAGCGCGTGCGGCGTGCTGCCCAGCCGTATCGCGCTACTTCCGTGCGGTCACGTTTTTTGCGAGAGCTGCAAGGCTAAGCTTCAGCAAGAAGAGGATTGCTGGTGCCCGTTCGACGGCAAGAAGTTCGCCTACTGCGGCGTTCACCCGATGACCGTCGAGCGGCGCGAACTTGAGCAACGCCGCGTCGTGGGCTCCGCTATAGGCCACGAGTGTGCCGCTTCTGCGGCGAACTGTCCGGGCTCGCGGATCACCCCACTCAATGCGGCGGCGGAAAGGTGAAGTGCTGAAAGTGCCAGCGACCCGTCTATCGTGAGCTGGCGGTGGAGCACCTCCGGAGCAGCACCCACCGCCCGCTGTGCGTGTCCAAATATGGAGCAACCTCCGAGGGAGACGTTGCCGAGATGGTGGACGTCGGCCGAAACCCGCGGGAGTTGGTACCCAGCCAAGGCGTCAGCTCGGAAGCCGCGATGTCTGGCTGCCGCAACAGTGCTCCGGCGGAGGGGGCGCGCAGTCTTGGAACTGGGTTGCTGGAAGTGCAGGAAAAGTCCTGCTACAGTAATGCCTAGTTCACACTGGAACATCCGCTTTCTACAGCGACCGAAATTCCCTTGCCGCCGAAACGCAGCGTCGTTCGCACTGGACGCGCCCCGCACCGCCGAATATGGCATCCACTACGGGGCGAACGCGGGATGGATGCGCTGTCACCCGGTTGTTGTCGCGGCTCGCAAACGCCACTACGCTATCCTGTGGTGTATACTTCGACAATTCTCGTACGCAAAAAGCAAGAAAAGACAGTATTGCTTACTTTGATGGCAAGTGGCTTTCTTGTAACGCACGAAGAGCAGAAAAACCACCGACGCCAGCGGCGTTGGTGGGTTCGTTTTGCTCTGCAAGACCGCAACAAGCTCGGTCACGCCAACAGCAAGCTCGGTCACCTCTTCCACGAAATACGGACGCGAAGTAGGCACAGAGTAGGTTAAACTCCCGTTGGTTTCAACATTCAGTTACGTGCACTGCGGCATAACAAGTGAGTAGGGCTTGGCCGCCATTTTTAGAAATTCCTTGACTAGTGCTCCTATTGGTCCGCGGTGACCGATTCGGTGGCAGACGCCGCAAAAATCGGTCCGAGCGGAGAGCACCCTTTCGGCGGATCTCGCCGCCGCCGAACCGGATTCGGAGCACTTTCGGTGGCCGGATTGCTCAGTGTGAACGCGGCCTAAGGGGCATTCAATCGCTGCTGCGGGGAAGGATACTGTAACTGACCATTCCGCGTTGCGGAATGGTCCATTACATTCCGATTTGCGAAATGCAGCCGCCGCAGCCGAGATTCGATCCCGCGACCTGCGGGTCAGCAGCCACTAGACCACCGCGGCGGGGCCACTTTAGCCACTAGACCACCGCGGCGGGGCAAACAACGAAAATTGAGCATCGCTGATTGGTTCCAGCAGCTTTGCGACCGCAGTCGCGTGACTGAAAATTCGGTCAGGAAGCGACTTGCCAAAGCGGTCGCTTTGCGACCGTTTGCGACCAGTCGCAAATGGTCGCGCGACCACTGCTAGACGCCGGTGTGCACCAGCCTTTAGCTGCATTTTGTAGCAACAATATTGAGGCGGGAGTGTCAACAGCAAGGGGAAGTGTGCCGCTCTTTCCACTTCGTTTCTGAAAGCGGCCGCTGCGAATCAGCTGATGTAGGGTTCGAGGCTCATCGCTACGCGCTCGCGTGTTCGAGCTTGTATTGCTCACGACAGTACATGTTGCGTTGTTCTCTCTCTTTTATTTAATACGAATGCGTTTCTTAGTCGGGCTATGCTGCGGGCGTGTGCGCTTATCCTCGCCCGTAGCAACTGGAGCATGTGGTGTGAGAGAGTTTAGGAGAGGGTAGCTGCAGTGCTTCGCCGCTCCTTCTCTCGCCGTTCACTCTCTCTCCTTCCTGCGCCCCACACTCCCGTCCGCTCGCGCCTAACTCTCGACCGTTCACTGGCTGGGTGCCTCTCAAGAATATCCGGAAATGTGTGCTCGAGACGCCGCTGTGAAACGCCAACGCCGAGCCGAGAAAGCTGTTCATTTCATAGTATTTTTAACCGCGCATGCTAGCTACTAGAGCTGGAAACGCGTACCGCGGTTCTCGCGGCAGAAAACGCCTCGTGCGGCGAAGGGCACTATTGGCTGCACGGTGTTAGAAAAAAAAAGTGGCAGATCCCACGTACAGTGGGAATTGATAT
>NC_051167.1:118967418-119013106 GCF_013339725.1 Rhipicephalus microplus
TACTCAGTAATAATAATCTCTAAATCCTGTACAACAATGTTCAATATATAATAGACTGACCGTTGCCACAGCTTCTCTGTTTTTAGTCTTCACCATGTATACTGCCACACTCATTTCTCAAGTTTTCTTATCGCCCCATTGCGCGTAAGGGCCGTCTTAATTGCGCGAATCGCAAGATAATCTTGTAAAACCTTCCGATGCGATTACGTGCACAATGCGAACATTACAGATTCTTCTGAAACTTGTGCACTATAGCGATAACGTTAGCTGGAATATTCAACGGCGCATGGATGTATAAATGCCGACGCGCATCACCGCTTGTTGGTTGATCGACGGGCGACGCTCTGTTCGTCACTGTCAGTACCAGTGCATATCGCTCTATGATGGCTGCGTTCCGATTCTTAGACAGCACGTAGACAGTCTATACGAAGACTGCTTAGAAGACAGCGCCGAGCCCACGCTGTCCGAGAAATAGAACACATTTAGACTGCTTTCACGCGACGATGCGCCATCTCGAGTCAAGAAGAAAGAACAAACGTAGCAGCTGTAATTTCCAGCCTATTTCGTGTTGAAGTAAAAAAAAAAAACAAATAAACGTTACTCTCAATGAGCGTCCGGGAAAGCGTCTGTTTGTGTGCAGACAACCATTCTGGCGAGATTTGATCTATCTGAGCAATTCGCTGAGCCGCCATCTTGCTTAGACAGCAGAGTAGCCTGCATCGTATTTGGCTACGATGCGGTCTTCTCGGAGCTGTCTATTTTGCCGGCTACGTGAAAATTGGAATGGGACTTAAGATGGCCGCCGTCCATTTAGCTGCCTATTTAGCCGTCTATACGGTGAGTATTGGAACACAGCCAATATGACTTTCCGTTCACCAGCCACAAGTTCGGCCAAATAAACAGTTTCATCCTGTAGCTACAATCTGAGGCCTTCATCAACGTCACGACCACGTGACAATATGCACTGGAAGTAATCCGTCATTTTTTATTTTTTTTTGAGCAATCCGCAAACAAAGTGTGCATGTAGGCAGAGCCTGTTGAAATATTTTTCACGCTCCTTGGTGTCCGCCTCGGTGCAACAGTGCGCTACTAATGACGAATTCCACTCGTCGAGCGGGAGCAGGTTTTCTTGCTCCAAAGCTGACAATCCGCGTTTCGCTGGTAGATTCGGAGCAAGTTCGCATTTTCCACTGGTAGATTCGGAGCAATCCACTCCGCGAAGGGGCGTTCCGCGCGCGCTCCGTCTTGCAGAGACGGATTTCGCTGGAACTCCGAGAATGCGTTGTCGTCATTTCCGGTACAGTCGGGCAGCTGGGTGGTGTTGTGCCTCGCCCAAGTTCCACGTGGTCTTCGCGGCCTGCTGGCACCTGGCAGCTGTTGATGAGTCAACCCTGCACCGGGACGGCGACGGACGCGGACAATCGGGAAAAACCACGTCGCCGGCTCCTCTTGACACAAAAGTCGTTGGCCAAGCTTTTGTCAGCCGCCGAGAGCAACACTCCGAAGCAGCGTTGACTCAGCAGCTGTACGGGGTATTCTGCCTTGCTTGAGTCAACCTGGCTGCATCAGGGAGCGACTTTGCGCATGGGATTCCACGTCATCTCACTGTGGTGCCACGCTGGCGCGTGGGGTCTCCCTCACCAAACAGCGAACTGGGCATGCCTTGCCCCTTTCCTAGGTTCAGAGGGAGGCGGTGTTTGGCTTTCCCTCTTCGGGGACGGAGAGGAAGACGACGATCTCATTGGAGTATCCTGCGCATAAATTTTCTTTGCAAGGGATCTTGGGAAGGCGGACGATGTATAAAAACGCTAGCGCAGAGGCGCTCGTGTGTGATTCTCTTTTCACGTTGTACCACGTTACCATGTAAATACTGTATATAAACATTTTTTTCTCCTTCTCCGGCTTCTCTACTCGTCCTCTCCGGGGACTCGGATGGCCCGAGTCCGCACCACGCTACCCAAAGGCGCAACAGTGGCTGGCAGCTTATGGGATTCGCCTGCGTCGGCTGCATCGAAGTGGTGAGTGCCGCGTGTTTGCTCTTCTTTTCGCCAGACTCGTTAGCGCAGATGGTCGGTAACGTGGTAGGGTGATTTTGGTAAATTTTGATTCGCAGACCAAGAATTGGGTGGCTCGTGGGCAAAGTTACCTTAGAAGAGAAACGGTGTGCATATCTAAGATGGAGAAGTTTAAGGTCCAAGAACTCCTCGAAATTTGTCAGGAGCTGAATATTTCGGTCGGCTCGGTTAAAAGAAAACAACAAATTTTGGAGCACTTGGGAAAAGAGGAAGTGAGTTTAGAAGAGGCCATTGAGGCCAGAGAAACCATTTGGCAAAGAAAGAGGAGCGTGAGCGCTTAGCCCGTGAACAGAGAGAGGAGGAAATAAGGAGGGATCGCGAGGATAAAGAACATGAAATCCGTCTGAAAGAACTGGAGCTTCGTATGTCCGTGGGAAATCGAAATTCAGGGGGTGGAGAATCAAAGATAAAGGATCTAATCCACACCTTCAAGGCGGGTGACGACATTGCTTTATACCTCGTGCATTTTGAGCGAGCATGCGAAAATGCAGGGTTTAGTAGGGAGACTTGGCCACAAAAACTGATATGCGTACTACCAGGCGAAGTGTCCGATGTTATCGCAAGAATGAATAAAGAGGACTCCGAGGTGTATGACAGGGTAAAGGCTGCATTGCTACGAAAATGTCGCCTATCGACAGAGGCTTTCCGCCTGCGGTTCAGGCACTCTAAGAGGGGCAACGAATCTCATTCAGACTATGCCTACCAAATTAGAGCCAACTTTGAAGAGTGGCTCAAAAGCGCGCAAGTCTATGGCAACCATGACAAGGTCATTGAGTTGATGGTACTTGAGCAGTTTTACCGGGGAATTCCCGAGGAGGTAAGGCTTTGGGTGCAGGATAGGATGAAAGACGTAGACATGAACAGGGCAGCAGAACTCGCCGAAGATTACTGCTCACGCCGTAGTCTCCGCAGTACACCACGAACTTCGGAAAAAAATGAAAAGGTAGAAAGCTGGTCGGGAAACCAGGGACGCAAGAGGTTTGCAAGAAATAACTGGAAACCCGAGAATTCCAAGTTATTAGACAGTCAGCAGGGAAAGGACAGTGAGGGGACTAAGGCGGCACCTTCATCAGGTTCAAAGGCGCCTGGTGACATAGCGCATGCGTTAGAAGCGCGGAAGCCAGTTGTTTGCTACAGCTGCGGAGAAAAGGGCCACATGGCCAGGAGCTGTAAGAGGCACATGGCATTTGCCACAATTCAGGAGTCAGAGGATAGCTTAAAGCTGTTGAAGCCTTACATGAGGACACTCTCAGTGAACGGCCGAATGTGTAGGGTATTGAGGGACTCGGCGGCCACAATGGATGTAGCGCATCCAAGTTGCGTATCTTCCGAAGACTATATAGGAGAGTGTGCCTGGATTCGGCAGGTGGCAGAAAAGCAAAGCGTCTGCCTACCGATAGCGAGGGTTGTAATCGAGGGCCCTTTCGGCCAATTGTGTACGGAAGCAGCAATTTCAGCCAACCTTCCGGAGCACTTCCCTTACCTATTTTCAAATAAGTCTGAGGAAATGTTAAAAACACGTGGAGAATCATTTGCCACCGAAATAGCTTGCATGGCCCTTACCCGTTCGAAGGCGCGCGAGCTGACGCAACAGCTGAGCAGCTCACCCTCTGGGGAACAGACGTCCGAGGGCAGTGTAGGAAAACCTGAGGTAGTTGCGACGGAAAATGAGTCTGCCATGCGAGTTGTCGAGACGGAAACTGGGGCTATGGTCGACAACAGCGAGGAAATATCTCTAACGCCCGAAAACGAGGACTTGGTGACAGGCTCGGTGTTAACACCCGCGTCCACCAGTTGGTGTCAGCTAGCCAGAACCGACCGTGCAACGCTAGTGGTCGATCAAAAGGCGGATCTCGCACTCTCTATACTGCTAGATGCCATACATAAGGAAGGTAACTCTAGGAAGAACGTTTCGTTCTACACCCAAAACGAGGTGTTGCATCGCAGGTATGAGAACGCTAAAGGGCGGGTCTACAACCAAGTGGTAGTTCCACTAAAATACCGGCGGAACATTCTCGACCTGGCCCACAGCAACGCCTGGGCGGGCCACTTAGGTATAAAGAAAACGAAAGCTAAGCTGGCTCAGGAGTTCTACTGGCCCGGGTGCTGGAAGGATGTAGAGATGTTTGTCCGTGAATGCGACACTTGTCAGCGGATAGGAAAATCAACAGACAAATGGAAGGCACCAATGAAACTAGTGCCCATAGTCACAGAACCCTTCCGTCGGCTCGTGATTGACATCGTGGGGCCTCTGCCTCCATCTAAATCAGGATATCGGTACGTCCTGACCGCGCTGTGCGTTGCCACCAAGTTCCCGGAGGCAATCGCACTGAAAGAGTTGAGTTCAGTATGCGTGGTGGACGCATTGTTGTCTATTTTTTCTCGGGTGGGTTTTCCCTCGGAGATACAGTGTGACCACGGAAGTGTGTTCACAAGCTGCCTTACGACTACATTCCTAGAACGCTGCGGGATAAAAATCGCGCATAGCTCTATTCACCATCCACAGTCGAACCCTGTGGAACGCATGCACTCGGTCATGAAACGCGTTTTGCGAGCTTTGTGCTTTGAGCATAAAAGTGACTGGGAGGGGTGTATACCAGCTGCGATGTTTTCTCTGAGGTCGGCCCCACACGAGAGTACGGGTTTTAGTCCGGCTGAACTTGTCTACGGCAGGAACTTGAGAGGTCCGCTGCACTTGATACGAGAGTCATGGACTGGATATGGGGAGGACCCTAATGTGGTTTCCTATGTACTGGATTTATTGGGGCGACTGGGGACTACACGCGAAGTGGTGGAGAGCAACATGCGCGCAGCACAGGCGCTTTCCAAGGCCCGTTACGATAAGTCAGCTCGAAAGCGAGTCTTTAGAGTGGGCGATGAGGTGATGCTGTTGTGCCCTTCAAGAAAAAACAAGCTGGACGTACAATGGGAGGGACCAGCGACAGTGATGTCAGTGCTTTCAGACACCAACTACGAGGTAAAGTGGGGCCGGAAATGCCCCAAAGTGTATCACAGTAACCTAATGAAACCCTACATGCGACGAAAAGCAGTAGTAAACCTTGCACTCAATGTTCCTGAGGATGAGGGCGCGGAAATCCTTTGTCTTTCCGATGGCACGGTCAGCAGCACATTGTCAGATAGGGTAGACACAGGGAACACCCTAAGTAAGGCTCAAGAGGAAGATTTAGAGCTTTTAGTACAGGAATTCGCTACCGTTTTCTCCGAGAAGCCAGGCAAAACGGATGTGATTAAGCACGACATTGAGCTGACGGTTAACAAGCCGATCAGCTGTAAGCCGTATCGGGTGTCACCTAGACAGAGAGAGATACTAGAGGCCGAAATTCGCCGCATGATCGACCTAGGTGTTATCATCGAAGCAGACAGTGATTTCACCTCGCCTTTGATTTTGGTTGAGATTCCGGGCCGTGATCCAAGGCCATGCGTGGACTATCGCCGCCTGAACTCTGTAACAGTCGACCAGACTTACCCTATTCCTAACATTGAAGAGAGGGTAGAGACAGTGTCTAAGGCGAAATACATTTCTACGTTAGACCTTGTCAGGGGGTATTGGCAGGTCCCTTTGACAGAGCGCGCGAGTCGATACGCTGCTTTTATCTCACCCCTGGGCACTTTTCGTCCTTTGATGATGAGCTTTGGGCTCAAGAACGCGCCGTATTGTTTCAGCCGCCTGATGGATAAGGTTCTCCACGGGCTCGAGAAATTTGCGCTGCCTTACCTAGACGATGTGGCGATATTTTCGGACAAATGGGAAGACCATGTTGAACACCTTCGGATGGTTTTGGAACGGATCAAAAATGCAGGTCTTACGGTAAAGAGAGAGAAATGTCATTTGGGCTGTGCTGAAGTAAGCTATTTAGGGCACATTGTAGGAAATGGGCGTCGTCGACCGTCCGAACTCAAGGTAGCCGCGGTGGTCGGTTATCGTCGTCCCAGCACTAAGACCGAGATGAGAGCATTCCTCGGCCTCACAGGTTACTATCAGCATTACGTCCCGAATTACTCCGAGATTGCCAGCCCTTTGACAGATAGTTTACGCAAGACCGAACCTGTGAACATTCAATGGGACTCTAAAAAGGAAGACGCTTTTCAGAAGCTGAAGCACGCATTGAGTGAGAAACCCGTCTTGAGGGCACCGGATTTTGCAAAACCTTTCACTATTCAGTGTGATGCAAGCGAACGCGGTTTAGGAGCAGTGCTATGTCAGACGGACCAGAGTGGAGAGGAGCGGCCGGTTTTGTATTTGAGTCGCAAATTGAGCAGCAGGGAAGAGGCTTATAGCACTTCGGAAAAAGAATGTGCTTGCATTGTTTGGGCCGTACGAAAACTAGGCTGCTATGTTGCTGGCTCTAAGTTTATTATAGAAACTGATCACTCTCCACTAACCTGGTTACACCAAATGTCACCTAAGAATGGTCGTTTGCTCAGATGGAGCATAGCACTGCAGCAGCACAATTTCGAGGTGCGCTACAAGAGAGGTGGCCTTCATACAAATGCAGACGCCCTAAGTCGAGCGTTTTGACTCGTCAAAAGACGCGGAAGGTTTGTTTGATTTTTTTTTTTACCCTTTACCTAGTTTATGTGTACCCTTTTTTTTTTTTTCAATGTGTTACAGTGAGGGCATAGAGAAATTTTTTACTGACTCCCTCGTTGTCTCGAGCTCTACAGTTTGCTTGTTTAGCTTGATTATAATGTTATCTCGATTCCAAATGGAATTACGTATGAAAGAGTTACTGGACACTTGTCCCGATTAGTATGCACATTGTTTCCTTGAGCTTAAGTTATTAAGATAAGATGTTTGCTTTGTAAAATCTGAGGCCTGGCGATGAGAGTGGCGTGCACGCGGTGCTTGTCGCATTGTGTGTGGCTGACAAAGGTCGTTTCTTGGAGCTTGTCACCCACTTTTCACCGAAGCGGGGCGCAGAGGCCAGCTCTTGGAGCATTCCAGTTTGACCAGGCCCTTCGAGAAAGCAAGAGCCTTGCCGGAACGTCGCCGACATCGACCCGGCCGAGCTGCATGGAACAACTCGACCTCCCGATGTATCATCTGGCGGCGGGGGTGCTGTTGTGCCTCGCCCAAGTTCCACGTGGTCTTCGCGGCCTGCTGGCACCTGGCAGCTGTTGATGAGTCAACCCTGCACCGGGACGGCGACGGACGCGGACACTCGGGAAAAACCACGTCGCCGGCTCCTCTTGACACAAAAGTCGTTGGCCAAGCTTTTGTCAGCCGCCGAGAGCAACACTCCGAAGCAGCGTTGACTCAGCAGCTGTACGGGGTATTCTGCCTTGCTTGAGTCAACCTGGCTGCATCAGGGAGCGACTTTGCGCATGGGATTCCACGTCATCTCACTGTGGTGCCACGCTGGCGCGTGGGGTCTCCCTCACCAAACAGCGAACTGGGCATGCCTTGCCCCTTTCCTAGGTTCAGAGGGAGGCGGTGTTTGGCTTTCCCTCTTCGGGGACGGAGAGGAAGACGACGATCTCATTGGAGTATCCTGCGCATAAATTTTCTTTGCAAGGGATCTTGGGAAGGCGGACGATGTATAAAAACGCTAGCGCAGAGGCGCTCGTGTGTGATTCTCTTTTCACGTTGTACCACGTTACCATGTAAATACTGTATATAAACATTTTTTTCTCCTTCTCCGGCTTCTCTACTCGTCCTCTCCGGGGACTCGGATGGCCCGAGTCCGCACCACGCTACCCAAAGGCGCAACAGTGGCCCTCAGCGTGTTTTTTTAGGCGGTCTAGCAACCCTGTGCTCTTGTTTACTTTCCTGAAATTAGAAAGTGGTAGCCCTGCTTTCCGCGAGACTGCGGGGTCGAAATGCGTGCTTTGCAGTGGCGACACAGTTTTCATTAAAACGTCGAGAGCAGAAAAGGAAATCGCTTCCGGTACCGGTTTAGTGACGTATGCGTAAAAAACTTCCGCAGAGACCTCACGTGGGGCATTCACGTGTTCCACACGCAGATCTCGTTTGGCACACTCCGAGTGCTCGCTCCAAGATTTCGGCGGCCACTCCGGATCTACCAGTGGAATTCGTCCCTAAAACTGTTTCCCAGTGAAATCGATTACCTTCGGCGATCGTTGTCGCTGTTGGTAGTGATTCTTTTTTTTTCCTTTGTTAGAGTCAAATGAATTGTTCAGGTGATGACGGGTGTTTTGTTGTGCGGTATACATATTGTATTTGTTATCGACTTACTGTATGTTATCCGCTAGCATTTTTCGTACATTTTTGTCAATCTCCGTTATACGTTGTGTATTCAGTGTACTTCCTACTATCTGGATTGGCTGTACTGTACTTGCCGCAAATTGAGCTTGTGTTTTGTCTTGTAATCATGTTGTATTCCCCCCCCCCCCCCCTACTGTAATGCCTTATGGCGCTGTGGGTATCAAATAAACAAATAAAAGCTGACCCGCCGAAGGTAGCGAGTTCGATCCCAATAGCGGCGGTCGCATGTCGGTGGATGCGAAACTGTTGAGGCTTGTGTGCCGTGCGTTGTCAGCCGCTTGTTAAAAAGGACCCGATGGTCAAATCCCCCCCCAAGGAACCTTCGACAACTGCGTCTCTCGTAATTATATCCTGGTTTTTTGGGACGTGAAATGCCAGATATTATTATTTTCGCGTTCCTCACTTATCGCGGTGGCCCCAAGGGAGGCACGATCCGATAAGGCTAGATAAAGCTGGCGTGTAATGGTTCACGCGCGAATTATTGTAAAATACTTGCGCAGTCATATATAGTATAGGAGTTTCCCCAACATAAGCTCGACTCTTCCGCGTATACGTTGCACCGGTTCGATGACCTTTCACTGTAAGCAAAAGTTAGCCTATATGGGAGTTTCTCCAGCACATGGGCCCACAAAACTCCCCTGCCCCAATTATTTACTCCCTGGTAGGGAGTGAACTCGGCACATGTCATCGTAAAACGCCCCCTCCTTAATCACAGAGTTTATGAACGACATGACCTTGTTAAACTCCCCAGGGAGTTTCAGGTCACGTGGGTACAAACTCCCTATAGGAGCTTTAAAAACCCTCTTTGGGCGTGACGTGTGTGTGTGTGCGTGTGTGCGCACGCGCGTGTGTGTGTATGTGTGTGTACGGGCATATGTTTGCACGTCGGTGTGAAACACATGTGCTTTGTGTGGCTAACCGTGTAAGCATCTGTCAACAGGCAACGATATTATAAGTGCAGCGAAGAATAGCAACGACCGGTTGGTATTTACTGGGAACATTTCAATATATTTCGCACCGTTAAACCACGCTGCACATCGGTGTGATTCCTCAACGAAACGTCGTGAATGCCGCGCTTCAAAGGGCCGAGTAACAAAAAACTGCGAAGAATAAATTAATGGTAGCAAAAGTAAGCTGTTACGATCGTCGGCGGCTGCTCCTGGAGTTTCACCATCAGAAACATCGAAGTGGTCTGAAGTAGGCTTCGCTCGACTACGGCAGGCTGGCCGGCAACCGGTCTGAGAGTTGCGCCGGCGACGCGCTCGCCCCGTCTCCGCCGATAGTGGCTTCTCGGAGTGTCACCGGTATTTTACCGGCTGTAACATCTAAGTGGTAAGAAGGCCTCGCTATGCCGTCGGTATCAAGCCGGCATCGTATCGAACTCGCACTGCGCGCCGGCCACCTCGGCAAGAGCTACGAGCTAGCACCGACCACCGGCGATGCAAAGAATGTGTTTCACAAAAAATGAAGGCTGCTGGGATGTATAGCAGTCTTCTGCGCCTTGCGACCGCAGCTGTCAATGACTAACTACAAGGCGAGCGCCGAACGAGGCGGAGTACGATCGTCAGCGATTGCACCGTAAAACTTCGAAGCGGTTCGAAGTAGGCTTCGCTCGACTACGGCAGGCTGGCCGGCAACCGGTCTGAGAGTTGCGCCGGCGACGCGCTCGCCCCGTCTCCGCCGATAGTGGCTTCTCGGAGTGTCACCGGTATTTCACCGGCTGCAACATCTAAGCGGTAAGAAGGCCTCGCTATGGCGTCGGTATCAAGCTGGCATCGTATCGAGCTCGCACTGCGCACCGGCCGCCGTGGCGAGCTCTGCGAGCTATACATGCAATGCATGCGAGCAACGGGAACAGCGACTGCGAACCGTCTCATTCGTTTAAGCCTATCGCTCCGTAGCTTAAACTGCGTGGATAGCGGACACCTATTTCTGTGCATGGGAAAAACGAGACGTAAACTGCACAACAGCAAGCATTTTGTGATCGCCAGCTCTCATTCATCGAATCACCATGCCGTACTCGTGAGTGAGGCCTAGTCGTCGAACGCGGTAGCGGCGGTCTACCTCGGTTCATCGCTGGAGCTGCTAAATGTGACTCGTTAATGTGTTCATTCAAGGCCGCGCACACTTTGTGTATGATTCCGTGCATTTTACGGGTCCACAAACAGTACTGCTAATGCAAATTCAGCCCGTACGACACAGCGTCGACAGATGAAACTTTTTCACTATAGTAAAAAAATAATAAATATTAGGCAGGCTTAGGATAAAAGGCATGTGTGTTGAAGTGCTTACATCAGACCACCACAAGTTCGTACTTACGCCGTGCGTATTTATTGCCTAATTAATAGCGAAAAAAGGCTTTCACCAGGGCTACATGGGAGGTAAAAATGTGGTGCATATATATACCCGGTGACTTATGGTAGGTGTGTACTGCGTGTGGCAAGATGTGGTGAGTGCGTGTGTTGTGATATAACGTGAACGTTATGATAATGTTTGGGTACTGTAATCATTGTTGTGCACATTAAATGTTATGCAATTAAAGTTACGCTTGCGCATGGTACGGCTGCTGACGTATTTTTTTCTTTGTCGATGCAAAAAATTTACTCCCATACTGACCTGAAAAAGTTCCCCAACGGATGTAAATAAAAACCACCCTGGCACCATGCAAAAACCCCCTACTGATGGGGAGTAAATTTTTTACTCCCTCCGGACGGTTTTTTAAAACTCCCATCGGGGCGTGCGCTAGAGGACAAGGTCATTTACTCCCATCTCGGCTTATTGCTGTTTACAGTGATTTAGTGACACAAATGTACAGTCGGCGTCAAGAGTTTGGAGACCGCTGGAGAAAAAACATTGTATTTATCAGCAATATTTGTGACTGTATTCCGGTGAAATGTGCAGTATACAACTTCGGTATTCGAACAGCGAGTTCGGAATTCAGTCGAGGGCGTCTTCACTTGGCTTTCACTTGATGCTGAAGGCAACGATTTTCTAGTCATTCGATGAATAAGAATAATAAAGACGAAGCAACAATTAAGCATTCCCAAACCATGCCCAATTATGCAGCATTCACGCAATATCACCACCACCCTGCGACGTATATACTCGAGTTGGTCCCGTGGAAAGATGCGGGCGGCATTTTTTTTTCCTTTCCTAGCTGCTTTGAATATACTGAACACGCTGGGACAATCCACACAATGTAACGTGTTTTTCCCCTTCAAAAGCGCGTTTCATTGTACCCGGCCTGGCTCGATGTTCGATTGTTCACCTTACCCTTTTTTTCTCCCTTA
Organism: Rhipicephalus microplus; assembly: GCF_013339725.1. Lineage (NCBI taxonomy): Eukaryota > Metazoa > Arthropoda > Arachnida > Ixodida > Ixodidae > Rhipicephalus > Rhipicephalus microplus. Next base: position 118,979,031 of record NC_051167.1, read on the forward strand.
TCTCGATTGCATTCGATGTGGCCTTCCTATCGCGCCCAGGTATAGAGAGGGCTGTATAGCTCAGATAAGCGTAGTCCTATCAGGAGTGGTCTGTACTTCCCTGTGAAGAAACAGAAGAGACTCTTGCCGCTGGCTCGCGTCAAAGTGCTCACGCGGCAAGTAGTCTTCCCGGCGATTCTCGCGCAGACATCTCTGCATCGAGCGAACGGTTCTTTCCCAGTGCGGAGTTCGATTCGGTATAGCGCTTCATCTTCTTTTCATTTGTGCGAGACGCGGGATTGCGGATACACGGTAGCGCAGGTAACCCATTTCGTCAACTCAGGTAAGCGTCGTAGGAGATTAGCTCTCTTGGCATCGAAATGCTGCTATGCGTGCACGCGTTATTTTGGCGTGGCTGTCGGCCGAACGCCGCAGCTATATAGGCAGAACGAACCCGCCTATATAGAACTGAATGCGAGTCACTCGTATGTGCTTGTTGCCTAGCTCATTCTTATGTTGAAACAGAACATCCGAGTCGGTTGGTTCGCGTTGAGGATGTGGTTTGTACATCGCTAACACACACAAAAAGGAAAAACAATGGGTTAAGAAGTCTATGTGGCCGAAAACGAACAAATGTACACGTGTTTCTCGTTTTCATGGGGAATCCATAAGACATTGCGGAGTTAATGCACCGCGATGCTGCTCTGATCGCGACTAAGCCTGTGATCTCAGTGGTTATTGGCTTCATTCTGCACCACACGCTAATGAGCCAATCGCAATTATGAAGCATAGTCTGCGTGAGTGACCTACAGGTCACTCATGCAGACTACACTTCATACGTTCACTATAGTGAACGTGTAAGTCTATATATCTGAGCTCTCGTGCTGTTCGCTACGAGTTCGTACCCGAAACACGTGACCTTAATCATGTTAATGTTTCATGTTAACACTCACGGCGCACAGAAGCGAAAGGAACACAGAGATACCCGTCTTTGTACCCGCCTTGATCGCTCGACGGCTAAGGCGTGTCGGCGCTATCTGTGAGCACGAAGGCGCGGGTTCGATTGTTGGTCGCGAAACGGTCGCATTTCGGTCGGTACGACACTAAAGAACACAAAGTGGTCAGATTAAACTAATGTCCCCCCCTTACCCCCTCCTCTATGCGATGTACCCCATAATAGTGCGGTATTCGGGTACGCAATAAGCGAGAATTCGGTTTACTGCGTCGTCTGTTTATTCGCGTAAAGCTCTTGACTAAAATTAAGATAAGCTTTGTCAGTTTGCTCTCCCTGCTTATTCGAGTTGATATGAGAAAGCAAAATAGAGTCTGGTGTTACGCGTAGCCGAGTGTGGAGCTGATAACCGGTGCTCTATTGGAGTTGGACAACGGGTAGCTACAAGAGAAGGAACTGAAGGTGCTTATTCAAGGACGGCAGTGGTGCATTGCGACATGATTTAACAGAGTATTACTGTGGGCGAGTCGGTTAGCAGCCTGACGAAAGAATTGAGGCGCAAAGATAAGTAACGAGGAGAGATGTGTATCGGCAGGTAAATTTGCCGACTTATGAAGGGGTTTATTAATCGCTGAGATTTTACGTCCCAAAACCACGATATGATAACGAGGGACGCTGTATAAGGAGGAGGGCTCCGAGAGTTTTACCATCTGGCGCTGCTCAACGTTCTACGCGCACTGGCATCTGGCCTTTTGCTTCCATCTAAATGCTACCCCCGCGGATGGAATCGAACCCGTGACCTTAATTAGGTTCGCCATTTTAGCACCATAACAACTACAGACAACCAGGACAGGTGCCGTATTATGTGGTTAGCTATAGCTCAATAGACACAAGGGCACATGAAGACTGCACGGGAGTGTCACATCGTCCTGCAGTGACAGACGAGGAAAAAAAAAATTGAGTACCATGGTTCATCGACAGAACAAGACGAATGCCAATAAGAATTTCGTTATGTGTCGCCTATTTGAATCACGTAACAATGTGTTTCACCTGCAGCATCTCTGACCCAAAGGTTGCGGCTTCAATGCGACCGGCCGGCCGGTCGCATTTTGATGGAGCCGAAATGGTAGAAGCCAGTGTACTGTGCTATGTTATTACATGTCAAAGAACAACAGATTGGGAAAATTTGCGGAGCCCTCTACAACGGCGTCATTCGTAATCATATCGTGGTTTTGGGAAGTTAAACCCCAGATATTATTATTCACCGACTGTAATGCATGCTCGTTTGCTCCCCTTTATACGATAACTGAAAAACCTTTATTAAACAAGCCTCATCAAAGCAAAGCAATTGATTTCATTTTGTTTGTTTGTTCTTTTATTTACTTCTAGACATTCCCAACAGAGTGTCGCCTGCGGGAAGGTGGTGGTGGGGTGGAAGGGGGGTAAGGTCTGGTTCTCTTAATTTCCGCCACAAGTTTTCAATTTTTTGCGTATATATCTCTTCACACACATGCAAATGCACGCGTGAGCATACATAAAGTAAGTTTGACCCTATCCCCAACCACCCCCACCCCTCCGAAAAAATTCTGGCCGCATGTTAATCTTTATCAACGAATTTCGAGTAAACCACCCAATGCGTGGTTGGCCTTGCCGTGGGCGCGGGCTCGCTTGAGCAGTGGGAAAAACAACCGTAGATAAAAATACTATCCTTATAAAGTCACAACGTAGATAAACACGTGCATACGTGATAAGGTTCAAGGGCTCCTTCTGATGTTGCGCGTAGCGGGTGGCGTGTGTTATTCAAATGGAAGCGTCTCTTACTAAGCTGCATGGTAACATACACAGTAAAAATTTTTGCACCCAAAAGGGTGTAAAAAGGGTGCTTTTACGAGAAAGCACCCTTTGCAACACCTTTTAACACCCATAAATGGTCGATTGAAAAAAAAGCACCCCTTTGTTTGGGTGCTTGCCTCAATAGCACCCTAAAATAGGCTCTAAGGGTGCTTTTGTGCCTGAGAAGGGTGTAGGTGCCGATTCATCAGATGGAATATGCAGCATAAGAAGAAAACATAATTATATTATTTGGGATTTTACGTCTCAAAAACCTCGATATGTTTATGAGGGTCGTCGTAGTGGAAGGCTGCAGAGATTTTCACCATTTGGTGTTCTTTAATGAGCGCTCATATCGCACAGTGCAAAGGCTTCTACCTTTTCGCCTCCGCCTTAATTCGACTGCCACGGCCGGCATCGAACACGCGACCTTCGGATTGGCGGCTGAGCAGCGCAGCTACTGCACGAATACGTGGACCTTGCGTTAAATGACGGCCTAATTGACTTAGAATGTGTGAAGGTGCTCTCCGAATACAGCAGAATGTCAGCAGAAGCAAATCGCGTTTCATATATAATGGCAATTAACTGCAATCCATGTTACGAAAGCTTTCCTTAGCGTTGGTTATAAGCTGCATGTTTGCTATGGATTATATACACACAAATAATGTTCGCCCGAGTATGGGTGTGTGTGCGTGTAAGCGCGATTGTGTGTACACCCGTGCATATGTGCGTGCGCGTGTATGTGCGAGTCCCTGCTTGTGTTAAGCGTGCCTGTGCACATGTGTGCGCCCATGCATGCGTGCGTTTACGGTCGCGCGTGTGTGTGACCGTATGTGTGTATACGTGTATGTGTGTGCGCCTGTGAATAAGTATGCGTGTGTATCAGCCCGTGCGCCCTCGAATTTCGTGTGTGTGTGTGTGTGTGCGGGGGGGGGCACTGCTTCTTATTGTTTAAGGTCCCACACCTGTTCAGACTAGGAGTCTATATGGGAGGTGGCTTAAGGAATGGCGGTTGTCAACGCACTGTACATGGACTATTCAGTACATGGAAAACAGCTGCACATTTTCGTACCTGATCGTTGCTTACGAACTTACTGTGATAGCTGATTAGGTCCGCTGAGGTGCTTCTACGCTCGAAAACGTGGGTTATGACCAATTCCCACGGAAAGCTGTTACTGCACTTATGCACAACCATCGTTTATATTAACAACGTTTAACAAGAACGTGCCCTGCCTTTGCTACAGGTGCTTAGCTAGCTCATTGGGTAACCATATGGAATTATGTGCTGATCATGTGGTCAGCAAAAGTTTGTTATAACAACCTCGGCACGTTTCGTGGTGCGTGACAAGCCTTCTAAACATCCGCGACTGTGGATTAATTTGTTCCAGCTTCGACTACGCATTCAGAGTTTGCGGCACCATACGCGGAAGTGCCAGACACAGACAATGCAAAAAGAAATTCCTCTGGAAAAAGGTGTAGCGATGCTCTCCCGCTAATGCCACCGAGGACGAAATAATTATTGTTTCTGGCCATTCCATGGTGCACTTTGTTTTCCGCAAGTTTTGCTTCACTATTTTTCGCCCACTGCAGTCGCATTCCGTCAAAATACTCCAAGAACCCGAGGCTGGTAAATAACCTGCGTCGCTGTGCGACTGGCTGGAAGGAGAGTTGCCATTTACAAGGAGTCATTCCGCAAAGAACGGCCGTCCGCCGTATGCGCCATAGCGTTTGCTCGTCGGCGCCGTCCTGGCGGGTTTCCCGCTCCTCCCCCCCCCCCCCTCCCCGCTTACCCCGTGCTCCCACAACGGCGGCGTAGATAAGCGAATAGTTGCGTCACCGAACACCTGCGTCGACAGCTGCGGCGCCGCCGCGGCGCTTTAGCCGCCGCCAGTGCCTCCTCCTTCTCTCTTTCAACGTCGCTCTCTCTGTCTCATCGTCTTTCAAATGCGTTGCGTTGGTCTGGGGTCTTGGTCGCTGTGTGTGTTCTAGCGAACAGGCGCATATTCAATGGTGGTCGCACATGACACCGTGTTCGAAGTGACGCTCGGATTAAGGAATATTCATGGAGTGGCGGACACGAACAACGTGGGCCTGTTAACGGTGAGTGTACTGTTTTCGTAAATAGTAATCATACAGCGCTAGCTGGGCGCCTGCAGCAGCTCTGCCGAAGTAGGCTGCCAGCCATTTACAACAGCATGCGTTCGCGGGCCTGTTGCAGATGCCCGATTAAACGTGTGACTTAACGAGTTCACACTGATATGCGCGATGTTGTGTAAGTGCCTGCATCACTCATACAGTGAGTGATGTGATCACTTAACAAGGGCGGGATTAGTTGCTGATCGCACATTGTCTCTACACTGCACAAAGTGATTGATATTGTTTTAAGATGTGCTTTGGGCTACATCGTAATAACATTTCTATTAATACTCAAATGTGCAACGTGCTTCTGTAGGTGTAAGCGCAAAAAAAAAAGAAAGAAAAAGCAAAAATAATGTACAGAGGCGCACTGTCCGAAATGGCTTTTTTTTTTTTTTTGTGCTTAAAGGCGGTATAGTTGGAGGTGCTGATATGCGGCGATGCTCCCAGCACGTGCGCCTCGGTCTTTTAAGCGCTATTTAGGACAAGCGCCACCAGCAACAAAGAAAGATCTAGCAGACTTCCAAAGGCGCGTTGTTGTGGCCATCGCCGTGCGTTGTTTTCCCTCGTTTCTGTTTGCTGTTTTCGTGCTTCGCTTTCACCTGCGATAATGTTCGGCGTTATAACAGAATCGAGAGAGTATACGTGACTGTTGGGGCTATGTGCGGTTGCTCTAGCATAAGCCATGGCTGCTGCAACGTAGTCGGCGTCCACGCGCGTTGGTGTCGTTCGAGCGCTCTTACTTGCGTGATTGTGTTTAACTGAGTATTTAGGCACGGGTTACGTTTGTAAACCCCGTAGTCAATAATCGCTAATAGCGTGCCCCTGATTGCCATCAGAGGATGGGCTTGGTTGTCGAAATATGCAAGACGCTTTTTCTGAAAGCAAGCTTTGAATTTTTTTTTTTAAAGAAGTACTTTCATACGTGCAAGGCAGTGCCTATTGCAGGCCCGCAACTCTTTAAAAACTGGACGAGCTATCACACCTTTTATCAAATTACAATGAATTAAGATGATTGAATTATAGATGACGAATTTCTGTGCTAGATTAGGTGCACAAAACACATGTTCGCAGCCCTACGTCTAGAAAGCAGGCAAATAGGAAGCACAGCGTCAAATTTGGATTAGATTCCATTGACGGAGCGTCTTGTGAGAGTAGAAAGAACGAGAAAATTGTTCGTTTTTGATGCCCTTATAGAGGCAGTCAGAATTGCACTGATTGGTGACTTGTAACAATTCCTCAGATTGTTAGAGGCGTGATTAAAGTCAGTAAATCTTTTACTTTTTTTTTTGCAGACCTCTTCGCTAGTGCCACGCCCAAGATCATTTGTTCTCATGTAAAAGAGAAAGCAGAGATGTCTTCACTGTTTGTACATGAAGAGGTAAGTTTCTTGTGCATTTTGATTAATGTTACATGTTCTTAACGTTGTACTTTAGGAATTGTTTTTCACACTGGCTCACTACCCTAGAAGGAATTTGATTCTTAGGTGAGTTCAGGCTTTCGTAAGTGCCATTTTTGAGCTGTAGTCTTACAACTTCACCTCATTTCGGGAATTCGCTGTATGCTGGAAAACTCTTTCTTTATCATACGAAATTATTGGAATGTATGGGTTGTATGCTTCGAGTTCAGTGTAATGTCAATTACACGCCATTTCGAAGGATACACACTACACATACTTTATATATGGTGCTGCCAGAACAGCACGAACATCCTTTTATGAGAAGTCATATTTGCTCTTATTACAGGATGAGAGGGTGCCGCTGACGTCCTGCGTAGTCTACCCCCCGGCCCCAGCCTAGAGCAAGCCTACTTCCTGAACCTCCACATGGATAACCGAAAAATCTTCCGTGTCAGTAATGACGAAGAAGGAGTGACAGCACTGATGAGTTGATTTTTTTTATTTTCAACATTGTCTACGGCCGCAAGGCCTTTAACGTCCACCGTGATTGAGCGGCTTTTTCTCGGCGTGAGTTTGGAGTTTATCAAATAAGTTGTTCAGGCAGTATGACGCTGAAAATTTTAGTGTCACAATGCCTGAACAACTTCTTCTAGTGTGGTCATGGTAGATGAACAAACATTGTTATTTGTGTAAGTTATTTTGCTTAAATATAGCTGGACCATTCCATGCCAAACGTCCCAGCCACTTTGGCGACCATCTGAATTGTATTTGAAAAAAAAAAGTGCTGACTTACTGCGTTGAAAACAGTGAACTGCTAGAATATTTCAGCGAGAAAAAAAGTTTTGTTCATGTGGCTGGCTTATAACTTCCTGGCATAATGCCGTCTGTGTGCTGTTTGTGGAAAATTTCGTTTTAAATCTACCGCCTATTTTTTCTAAAGCAAATTCGGTCTACCTGTTAAGTAAATGTGCTTCTGTAAGGTATTTGAAGGTCAATAATAATAGTGCAATTTTTTTGCCACATTCGCTTCCAAGAATAAAGGCAAAATTTGTTATGTTTGCATTTTTTATTGCAATATTGCACTTTGTATGAATACCTGAGCAGTGAATACTTACTCCACAGAAGGTATATTTTGAGGAAAAAATATCTTTAGACCTCCTAAGCTGCTGAAATATACGAGAAAATATCACGAATTTCACAAAATTGTGATTTTTGTTCGTATTGAGATGCAATTTGCTCCATGTTGCGATACAATGAAAACTCATCATTATACCTAAACTGTAAGAAAATGAAATTCTTTCTGTAATAAAGTCTTATCGCAAAAAGGAGACGAAAGAGCGCTGTCAACTGAATTTTATTGAAGGTGCTACGAGCGTTTTTATACTGAGCACAAGACCAGGGTTCATCTGCAACAACACATGTGTGAGCATGACAAAATAATTTTAACCGAGAAAAGAATACTCTTTTTCGGAAGAGATAAGTGAAGGTGTACTGATGTATCGATCCTTGGCCTTCCTGATAAAGAGTTCTAAAATCTCTCATTTTTCTGCTTGCTTTTTTTTTTCAAAAACCGTGTTTTAGGAAACCTAGGACTACACTTACATTCCTTACGGTGCCCGGCCATGAGACTACTATAGCCCTTCTTAACATTTAAAGCATGCTGTCTTGCTTGATCATTGAAGCATTGCCCAGTTTGTCCTATGTTTACTTTTCCACGTGTTAGCGGCACCTTATACACATCAGATTGGCATTCAGTAAACCTATTCTAGTGACGAATGGTGCAAGATTGACTATTCCTGTTGCTGTAAGTACATGCACTTTTGAAAGCTTGCAAGGGGTGGAAAACAACAATGTCATATCTGCTGGCTCTTTTCCTAAAATTGTGAGACACCTTATGTACGTAGTACCGTGTGACATGCAAAGGTGATTGGTCATTCTCTTTTTCTTTTGGTCCTGTTTCCTTTAACTTTACTTTCTGCAGGAGGGTTTCGCAAACAAGTGTGATGATGCTGTTGGGGTATTGGCTGGTGCTATCAGCCCAGGAGTGCTAAGAATGTTCTGCCTTTTCATAGTGGGCATTCAAAATTAGTAGAAAGAGGAATTGATACCACATGTACTCAGGCCACCCTTCAGAAGTCATGTTAGCACAAGGGTGAGGTCAGGTTTAAAAACCAGATTAAAAGACTAAAAGATGCTGGGTATCCCAACAGAATCATCACACCCGTTTGCAAAACCCTCCTGCAGAAAGTAAAGTTAAAGAAGACAGAACCAACAAAAAACAATGACCAAAACCTTTGCATGTTATACCGCATCATGTGTCTCACAATTAAAAAAATAGCCAGCAGATATGATATTAGCGTGTTGTTTTCCACCCCTTGCAAGCTTTCAAAAGTGTGTGTACTAAACAGCAACAGGAATAGTCAATCTTGCCCCATTCGTCACGAGAATAGGTTTACTTAATGCCAATTTAACGTTTGTAGAAGTATTCTTTATCAGGTAAACCAATGATCAGTGCATCACTACACGTTCACTTATCCTTTCCGAGAGGGAGTATTCTTTTCACAGTGAAGACTATTTTGTAGTGCTCACACCTGTCGTCGCGCATGAACACGGTTCTTGTACTCCGTATAAAAGCGCTCGTAGCACATCCATTAAATTCAGTTGACAGTCTGTGCTCTTTCCTGTCCTTTCTGTCTCTTCCTAAAGTTGTCGCGCTGTGACTAGCACACAACCACGATGAACCAACTCTCCCAAATTAAGCTCTTGTTATGTAATACGTAGACCGAGTTTCGTATGGAAAGAAGGAGCGGTGCTTTTAAAATAAAAATTTTCACATACAACACCTAGACAGCATTCCAGGAAGTTCAGAGGGCAGCCATGTGACCAAATATTTTTCCTCTCCTAAATATTCCAGAAGTTCACTATTTTCAATGCAGCACGAGTTTTTCGAATACATTAGAGATGGTTGCCAAAATGGCTGGGACATTTGGCATAAAGTGACCCAGCTGTGTCATTAGCTAATTATGCATTACCTCTTTTGTTTTTTGTGTGTTTTGACTCAGTTTTGTGTTCGTTTTTAGCTTATTGTGTTTCTGATCATTGTATTGGTTTCTTAAGTATTCGCTAAAGTTATATGTGCAAAAACCCATATATGTTTGCATGTACATCATTTCTCATAACCAATTGTTATACATCCAGGAATACAAAGCTTAATCCACTGTGATTGTATACATTTGAAAACACTATCCATATATATTTTTGTGTGCATCACTTCTTCGGAACGATTGTGTACATGAAGGCGTATATAGTGAAATCATGGTGATTGTATATATTTGAAAGAATCATAAGTATATATTTGCCTGTATTTCATTCCTATTAACCGATTGTGTACATGAAGGAGTATTAAACTGGAAACCACTGGGATTGTAGATACTTGAAAGAATTATAGGGATATATTAGCGTATATTTCATTTGTAGTCATTATGTACTTGAAGCAGTATACTAAACTGAAACCAGTGTAATTGTATGTTGCAAAGAATTGTCAATGAAGTGAAACTGAATAAATATAATAAACATTTGAGGTGTTGCATGTGTAGTGTACGTATACGTGAACGTATATCTGGTGAAAAAGTTGTGTGGCAGAAGAAAAGTTTGTTTTATTTGCCTATTAAATAAACACAATTTGCAAGGGCAGCAAGGCTTCATTTTCTGTAACGCACATTATGCATATACTGTGAAGTATATATAGATCCAGCACAAGTTCATACACGATAGTACGCATTTATATTTTTGCCCACAGACGCAATGAATGGAGCTCGACAGGTGGCGCACCATTGATAATCAGGACCACTTTCTTCAAGTAGTGTGTAATCAGTGCATGCCGATATCTATTAGTGCATTCTAAAAGAATACTGGCACCCCTGCCATGGGCACTCAACACCCTTGGGCACCCTTCTCGCACCCTCCTCAGAGGGTGCTAAAAAAGTGATGGACATCGAAGGCACCCTTCCTTAAGGGTGTTTTTGTAACACCCTACAGTTTTTTTACATGTACACCCTATTCTAAGGGTGCATGAAAAAGCACCCTTTTTGGAAGGTGCTGAATTAACACCCTTAGGGTGTCGTCTACGGGACAAGCTCATTTACACCCTTCTGGGTGTAAAAATTTTTACTGTGTACGTGTATCGTGCTCCTAATCGGTGGGCTTGCCTTTGCATATCCAAGAATTAAGTCTTGAGTACGAACATTGCACAGTAAGTGTCGATTTTAAGCTGACGTTGTGGGCTCACCGTTCGGCATTAATAATGACCATGACCTGATGTTTTGCTGGACACAACCTTACAGAAACAGTCAGACAATGAATCCAAGTGACCATTCGCCAAATTCTGGGAAGCAAGTCGCAATTAACGTTTCGTTGTTATGGCTTCATCGGTCGACCATTTCAGAAGAAAAAAAAAACAACACGTTACGTTGTGATGATTGCTTACAATTGCGTAACTACTGTGCAACTTTCACTCTTATTCCAACTGCATACTTTCATGAAATGCGAAAGAGTCAAACACTCGCCTGGCAGTCACCGTGCCATATAGGTAGAGATAAGCGCGATATATCGGAATGCGTGAACCTACCCAGGGTCGTGTAACCTTTCCTGGTTTCCTCTGTGCGGGTATTTATAGGCACGCACTGTAACAAATCAAAGAGAGATTAGTTGCATAGGTATACTGATAGCAGCGCGCTACCGAAACGTGCGAAAAATAAATAAGTAGCTGCTAGAGAAACGTGGGCATGAACAGTATAAGGACGAACTAGCAATTTGTTTATTCCGGTAGAGCTGCTATGAAATTCGAACGGAAAAAAATAGACGAAAAAAGAATCTTCAGTCGCTTTTGAACGTGGAATAATATCTGTCGTTTTTCGCGCCAAAGTCAAGCTATTATTACGATGCACGCCTCGTCGGAGGGCTTCAGAAAAAAAAAACTGCCATCTGATGTTTTCTTAAATGCAGGAGGAGGGACTCATTCCCCTTCGCAAGGATGAAGCCCATGGGCCGCGAGTACCGCATGACCGGTTTCGGCGATTTCCTGGAGTGGCGGATCCTGCGATTCGCCGAACCTTTGCCCAAGATCAGGGTGTGCGGACTGTGCGGCGTCGTCGCGGCGGTGGTCAAGCTGCTGCCCTGCACGCACGTGCTCTGCGAGTGCTGCGAGGGCCAGGCCATCGACGGAGGTCGCCTCTGTCCCATCGAGGGCGCCAGCTTCGCCGGAGAAGAACTGCAGACCTTGCCGTTCTCCCGACGCGACCTGGGCGAGCGGCAGGTCTTCTGCTTCAACAATACCGGTGACGGCGAACAAGGCCGCGGCTGTGACTTCGCGGGAAAACTGGAAGAGCTCGAGCGACACTTCGTGGTGGAGTGCTTCCACGGTCTCGTGCGCTGCTCCAAGTGCTCGGGCGAGGTCGCGCGGAAGGACGCCTACGAGCATTACGTCGGCTGCGTCGCAGGCGACGACTGGAGGTATGGTGCATTTAGCGTCTCGCAATCGTCACCGTATTCATAAAGAACGAGAAAATTGTCATTCAAGTATAAATCGTAAACGACCATCTAGAACTTGCATTGGTACCGTGCACAATTCCCCGGAAGAGGATGAACTGCGAAGCGTACGAGAAATCCGACGGATTCCACCAGAAACAATAGAACATATACTGTGCTTCTGTGACAGCTTTTTGACCAAACGCAACATTCCTCGCGTTGCTCTGAACAAACTACATGACGGACTGTTTTCGAAAGAGTAGAGCAGAGCCTTCGGACCGTGGCCCTACGTGTTGCAGGCGAGCAAAGCGAAGTGGAAATTGACGCTGTTTTGAATATCAACCGAATCAAGAGATCGCTTGCAGTAATGTAATGAACAGGCGCACATGTACTTTAACAGTACTTTATTCGCTCTTTTGATTCATTCTTAAATGTACCCCAGTGTTGTGTAGCAAACCGGAAGTGCATCTGGATTACTTTCCTGCCTTTCCTCCTCCTCTCCCTCCTTCTACGACCTATGGTAGGGGTACCGAAAGACCTGGAGAGGAGCAAAAGATTATTTTTATTTATTTATTTATTTGTTTATTTATATATTTATTTATTTATTTAATTATTTATTTATTTATTTATTTATTTACAGAATACTGCGGCCGAAAGACCAAGCAGGGGGGCATAATAAAGAGTGATTCACAATGTAACTTCAATAAAAAGAAAGTTCAAGCAATAAAAACATTTTAAGGCAGTAGAACACAGGATAACATTTGAACAAAGTAAAATGGCAGCAAGAAATTGCAAAATTGCAACCAGAGAAGGCAAATCAGATACAACGTGAGACAGTCTGAGACCTCGAGTTGTACGGTTAAAAACGGAAAGATACGCCCGTTTTACGCCCGTGGTGCACCCGCGGCTTGTGGCACTGCCCCGTTTGGCACTGTTGATGATGACGACACTCTAAACTCTTTGCACCTGTTTACTTTGAAATCTTGAAAAAAAAAATCTCAGGGGTGTCTTAGGAGCGATTCAAGTATAATAATAATAGCCATCAACTCATACTTGTCCCGCTCCCACAATTCTACCCAGTGCCAGTGGTGTGTCCTCCGACGGCAGGGTGAACTTCGTCGCCGAAGACGTTGCGCGCCTGGCGGCGGCGCTCAGGGACATACGGGAAGGCCTGAAGAAGACCTCGTTAAACGACCCCGCGGGCGACTCCAAGCTCGCCGCGCTCCGACATAGGGCCGACTCTCTGGCGAACTTCCTCGACTTCCTCGACCCCGGGGCCGAGAGCGGAGACGACGAGGCCGACGGGCAATCTCAGCGCTTCAGTTGGTGCGACTCCGAGACAGGTTGGCGCATTTCGTGCTTCGTTAAGGCGGCGCTATAGAAGTTCCCATTTCTCTGCAAATTGGGCGCGAAAGAGAGCAGAATAGAACCGTGAACAGTGGCACACGACCGCGCTGGTGGATCGACCAACAAGAGGGTAGTTTAAAAATGTTTAATTAATAGATGAAATGTTGTCTGGTTAAAAATGAGAACTAATATTGCAACAATGTTGAAGATACTACGAAGAGATGAGTAAAAACCTGGATAGTAACTTGTTGTTGTTGTTGTTGTTGTTGTTGTTGTTGTTGTTGTTGTTGTTGTTGTGGTTGTTGTTGTTTTCCTCTGCAAATGGCTCGTACCCAAAGGAGAGAATTGGCCGATTATGAGGTGAATTTGCCCGATACTTTCAGCATTGCTTCATCCCCCCCCCCCCCAAAAAAAAAAACTTTTGTTATTTAATTATGATTTGAAATGCCAATTGCAAATTCGCAGAAAAAGAAATCAAGGAAAAAAATTGTGAGACCATAATTTAGCAAGAAAATCGTTTAGTCGCAGTGACGTATTCCTGAACGGCGAACAAAACGTCCCTGAGGCTGAAATCCAGTGCTCCAAATGAAAGGGGATCAGGTTAACCGAGGAAAGAGGCACGACGGGATCCTGCTCTTTTCCTTCTTTTCGTCTTCGGCTTGGCTTCCCGAGCGCGCACTCCCGGCGGGCGCTTTCCCGATTTATAAGTGGACTTTAACGTCCCAAAACCACCATGTGATTATGAGAGACGCCGTAGTGGAGGGCTCCGGAAATTTCGACCACCTGGGGTTCTTTAACGTGCGCCCAAATCTGAGCACACGGGCCTACGACATTTGCGCCTCCATCGGAAATGCAGCCGCCGCAGCCGGGATTCGATCCCGCGACCTGCGGGTCAGCCGCCGAGTACCTTAGCCACTAGACCACCGCGGCGGGGCTATTGAAGCCCGTTTGTCTGGTGTGGTATGCAAAAGCACGGATTGGCGAGACGTGGTGCGCACAGAGAGTGAGACAGCAAAACATATAAAAAAAAGATGTGGATACGCAGATAGTGACGGAAAGAAAGAGGAAGTGACAAATGAAGATATGTAAATAGAAAAAAGAACAAAAAGAGAAGCTGCATATTCACAGTATATAGGAAAAAAAAAATTAAGAATCAGGGTATTTTTGGTTTTGAGTATCCAAATCAACATCGTTAATGTATTATACCTATACTATAATTCATTAGTCATACATTTCTTAGGTGATCACCTTTATACGTATAAAGTATTCACTTCTTGGTCAATCTCCCACAGTGGGTGTGAGCCATACACAAAGGCCATACATCATAATCAACATCACCTCCTTCTGTAGCACAGTATAGCAATTGGTTCGAAAGGTCAGTCAGCTTTAGGGGGAGTGGTGTGAGGGTAACAAAAAGGAGGAGTGGCGCGAAGACTGAGAAACTGCTCCTCTGTGTTCCCTCACTTGTCCCAACACTAGTTCGTAGCTGCCGTAATTTCTTATATCTTTTCCTACAAGACAAAACAGATCCGCTTTGACTCTGGGAGGAGGCAAAGTACTACGGTCCAAGAAAAACAACAACGACACAACAACAATAACTGATCCCTTCTAATGATCGGAAATATGGAGTCATATGAATGTTCGCGTATATTAGCCAGGCCTATATACTATTCTTCTTCTTTTTTGTATTGCGCTGCGCAATGGTACCTTTTAACGTTTTCTTTGCTCCACGCCCATTATCGGACGTGCTTAAAACGGCGTTCATGCAGAAAACGGTGAGACGCAGTGGTTTATACAAATAGTGATAATAATATCATCTAAGATTTTACGTCCCAAAACCAAGATGTGATTATGAGAGACGCCGTAGTGGAGGGCTCCGAACATTTTGTCCATCTGGTGTTCTTTAACGTGCACTCACATCACACAGTACACAAGTCTCTCGAATTTCTACATCGAAATACGACTGCTGCGGCCCCGGTTTCAACCCGCAACCATCGGGACAGCAGCAAAGCACCACAAACACTGCTCCACAATGGTGGGCGCAATGATTTAAGGGCAACACTGAGAACGTTGCAGCGGGAAGTGCATAAGTGATCTCCATTAAAAATCAGGTTACCCAAGTCGAAGCCCCAAGTTGAAGCCCACTAGCGCAACTTCAAGCTTCGTTTTTCCGTGAAGCTGATCCCTCAGCTGCGTTGTGCTTACGTTTTTACGGCGTTAAGACAGCCGAAGCCACAAAGAATCTTATTTTTGGAGCGAAGCTCCTTAGGACCTCACGATGTCCAGTTGGCTTCAATCCGTCCGAGCGCCGTGCACACTTGAAGCGCACGTCTAAAAAAATCTGCGCGCAAAACCATCCGCAAAGCGCACATAGCGCGCATATAGTTCAAATAAAAAAAAATTCCGCCATATCCACGAAGTTAATGATGATGAGTGGGCGAAGCTCCGGAGGTAAACCTGGTAAACCATGAATCCTCTGTACATTTTGCCCACTCGATTTTATTACATCGCTCCCCCTAGCGTACGTCGCCGCACTAAATCGAACGATTGCCTTCAACCAATGACACGCGCCATATGTGACATCATTCCTATTTTATAAGATCTCGCGTCTTTCATCAACTACAAGTACCGCTTTCTAGTTTATAACATCTTGCATCTTTTCATCATCAGCTACAAGTACCACCATCTAGTAAACACTACAAGAACTAAACGAGAGGTGGCTACATACAGGAGACGGTACCGCCATCTAGTGAACACTGCAAGAACTAAACTAGAGGTGGCTACATACAGGCTACAGGGGACGCACAGCCCACGCCCTAAGGAGCTTCGCCCCTAAAATAAAAAATCACAACGCCGTAAAAACACCAACATTCAACCACCCACCAATCAAAGAAAATGGTAGAGCAAAATGTTAACGAACACAAAACAAAAGGCTCTTACCCAGGACCAAATAGAAGGCTACAGAAGCATAGACCCAGCACAGTGGCAACGTTTAAATGTGAACAAGTCGAAACAACTGTAAACCACAAGGCTGTGAATTGTCCGGGCTGCTGT
Source organism: Rhipicephalus microplus (assembly GCF_013339725.1). NCBI lineage: Eukaryota > Metazoa > Arthropoda > Arachnida > Ixodida > Ixodidae > Rhipicephalus > Rhipicephalus microplus. The sequence continues at coordinate 118,995,254 of NC_051167.1, forward strand.
GTTCTACTCTATTCAATGCGGCTTTGGAAATTGAGGCCCACGGGACGGCTATAAGCTCTCCCATAGTAGAGTACCCTGTACTTTAAATCGTTACCCACTTTTTCCTACCCCCCCCCCCCCCCCCCCTGACTCGACCAGCAGCTTGAAACGCACCGCGAAGAGGCTTTCCTTCGATGATGGCACTCGCGTTTCTTCATAGTTAGGGAGGGACAGCTGACCTTTCCAGTCGTTCCGTACCAGTCATGCGCCCACTCTAGCACGCATGCATATGTGGTATTCTGTCAAATGTGATTAACTTGATTCACTTTAATTTTCATTAGACTTGTAACATTTGGATACCCAGTGATCAATTAGATCTTGATGCTCATTTGTAAGAAGTATACGCTGTCTTACTTGTTTTCGATGTTTCGTTCGTGTATGTACAAGTTATGTGTACAATAAACTTCCCTTTCTCAACCAGAACCAACAATTTTAAAATGCCGCAGCACCGTAAAAACAGTGACATTTAACCACCCATAAATCAAATAATATTACGGAGTGAAATGTTAACGGGAACAAAATGAAAGGCTATTAACCAGAACAGAATAAAATGCCACAATTCACAATGCGATGCACACTGCATGCGTCGCCCCATCATCGGCATTCACTTCGTAGATCGGCCCTAATTTATTTTTCATTTTATTTTGTGTCATGCCAGGAAGGTTTTCTTTCGTCAACTTCACAGGCACGGCGACGATCTGCAAGTTCTCGGGCGTCGCGTCCATGCGCAAGACGGACGACCCGCTACTCAGGCTCGGCAAGCCTCACGTCCTGGACGGCTACACCTTCAACTTGGCCTGCAAGTTCAACAGGTCGTGGGGCAAGCTCACGGGGGTCACGCTGCTGTTTGCCCTCTGCGCGGGAGACAAGGACGACGTCCTGGATTGGCCGTTCGCCAGGCGCGTCACGCTGAGCATAGCGCACACCAAGAGGGAAGGCAGCGACATCAGAGTCCCGCTGAAGACGTGTCCCGAGAAGGACGGCGCGGAGTGCCTGAAGAGACCTCGCGCCGACGCCGCCCCCAAGTGGATCCACTCGGAGAAGGTCAGCTGGAAGCAGGTCGAGAAGAATGGCCTGGTCCACGACGACTGTCTGTTCGTCGCTGTTGCCTTTGAGTGAAAAGAAACCTTTTGTACGACTCGAGGCGTGTTGGTCCATGTTGTCGACAAGGAAGGAAGGAAGGAAGGAAAATAGGGGGAAAAGAACGGCAGGGAGGTTAACCAGCCTATAGGGAGCCGGTTTGCTACCTTGCGCATGAGAGAGGGATGGGGGAGATGAAAGATAGTGAGCAGAGAGTGAAGAGAGAAACAGCACATTCGGCAGCACACGCGCGCACACTCAGTCATAGTCCAGTCTTGTCTTTCGCTGTGTGTGACATTGCTATTACAGTCGCTCGTTCAAGTTCGTGTTGCGTAGGAATTTCAACAGAGCTTTCGTCGCCTTCTGTTGCATTGTCTTTTCTCGGGCACTTGACAGAATAGTGTCCACAGACATTTGGCTGTTGTCGATGCGCGCAAAAGCGGACGCCAGTGACTGTCTCTGGATTTCATACAATGGACAGTCACACAGGATGTGACAAGGGTTGCAGTGTGGTCTTGCTGGTAAACAGCTTCTGATGCAGCGCGAAAGCGACAGGCGGACACTAGAGGGCACGTAAGGACACGATACAGAGCTGCCAGCAACATGTTCATTTTTAAATCCAGACCGCTTATAAATAATACGTAATCGCCAGGCAGACCATTGAGCAAGTGGGATCACTGCGTTTTTCTGATTGATCAAACTGAACTCATTGCATTCGGTTGTTTGTGTATCGGCAAGGCACCAATAGCATTGTTAAACAAGTATATGTAACAGTGATAATGTCAACATATAAAATACGAAATAATGGTACGCACGCGTGAATCATTGAACGTCTAAATTTGTAAGTTTTTCAGCGACTGAGTTTTAGAAAAAAAACATTAGCTGTCAGTGTCTTGCAAGCCGAAATGGCGATTTAATTATACGGTGGTTCTGTACTTGGTAACTGCGGATGAATTGTTTACTATACGGACTTTTGTGAAATGCACCTAAATTCAGGTACGTGGGTTCTTCCTCTCTCTCGCTCTTTGTGCGTGCATGTGTGGTTGACTTTTTATCTAATTATAGACGCCGCTGGCAGGAGTCGAAGTGGCGTCCTCGGACCTTGAAGCGCAGTGCTTTGTAGGCGCTAAAGCACACGCACAAACTACATACCGCATTTTTATCCCACATAATCCACCCCTGCAGATAATCTGCACGCGTTAATTACTTCTCGTGAAAGGGTTCGTTGAAGATCAACGCGCATTGCCCACAAAATTTCAACCGTGGGAAATGGTGTTGCATCACATCTTCATATAAATGAACCGACTAACTACGTTTAAAGATCGATGATATTATGGCAGCTTCGTCCTAGTGGTGTTAAACTTGAAGGGAAAGCGTGGCTGGGTGACCTTTTATGTTTTGTCTTTATTTTTCTGCATTTACTGCATCTGTTTATATACATTTCTCACTCTTTTTCTATCTGTCTATCTCTTTCCCCTCTCTCTCTGTTTCTTTATCTTCCTTTAATTGTTGGCTGATATCTGTCTCTCCGTCTTCCTTTCTTTTCCTCTCTCTTTTTCGTGTATGTTTGTATGCCTTTCTCTCTCCTCTTTTCTCTTTCACTCTTTATCTTTCTGTCTTGCTCTTAGTGCAACGTAAGTGCAAGCTTACACAAGGACCACAGCTCAGCCCGCCTTGCCGTCTTCCTTTTTTATTGAACCAGCGTTCAGTGGGGGTACTTACCCACATTCTGTGGGTCAAACCCGTTAAGATGATTGTTTTCTACGATCGACTAACAAGGAACGATCAGCTTAGATGCCAAAACGAAAATTATCACTCCATCACCAGTTTCACCCCTCCACCCTGCCCTACTGCGAGCTTCGGCTGACGCTGTCGCTGCAACTTTCCTTGCATTACCTTAGTGCATGCAGCGAAACTAACCTGCACGCCGAAATTGGTTTATAGCTCATACCCAGTAGCGGGTCCGGATGAGGAGTAATGGTGATCGCTCAGCCCCCCCCCCCCCCCCGCACACACGCTCACACACAAAAAAAGAAGAAATCCTATGCCCCATTCTCAACCCTTGGGTGCCTGTCGTCCTCATCCATCGTCAATTAGGAGAGATTAGAGCGACAAATGAGCAGCATTTATGCTCTGGTGGTGTTTTAATTGAGATGATAGCAACAACTGCAAACCGATAGTCAGTACCCTGTTCCACCATCTACTCTGGCTTTTTAATTTGAACGACTTCCCCTCCCCCATCCCTAATATGAGTGGCTATATCCACCCCTGCTTGTACCGCGACATAATCTCGGCATTCTCTGCATATCTTGGGTGGGTTATACGCGATGAGTAACGGTTCATTGCCTGAGTCATCGAGCGTGCCATCCGTACGGTGGTTGTGTATCGCGTGCAGCGTGTGTGCAATGTCCGTTTCGACCGGGTAAGTTCCGCATACAACTTCCTCTTACGACGCGATAGTTCCAATGTTGCGGCAGCGTAACGTGCAGATCCGCTCTATTTCTTTAACCGTTTACGTTCCAAACTAAGTTTTTTTTTTTTTTACAAAAGGTGTAGCTCGCTTGGTTTGAAATAAATTTAACTGCGATTGAAATGAAAAAGAATGCAGTACTTGTTCTCACTTGTTATTTTTTTGTGTCCTTAAGATTTCTTTCTCGTTTTTGTAATTTCAAAACACTGTTTCGAAAGCACTATCCCACAAACTTTCGCGACTTTCAATCGCCGTTTTTTTTTTAAATGTTTCTTTCTATATAGTCCACCTAGTCGGACTAAATAGAACAGTCGCTACGGTGCTTTGCTGCTGGCCCGAAGGTCACGGGATCGAATCCCGGCTGCGGCGGCTGCATTTTTGACGGAGGCCCAAATTCTTCAGGGCCGTGTTCTTATGTTTAGGTGCACGTTAAAGAACACCAGGTGGTCGAGCTCACCGAAGCCAATCACCACGGCGTCTCTCACGATCATATCATATGCTTTTGGGACGTGTGAAACGACAGATATTATTATTCTCACTATCCGCTCTAGCAGTGCAATGTTGTACTTTGTCTCCTTCCATCTATCGCTCTCTTTCTTCGAACGCGCAAGAAAGGTGCCGTTATATATGCCTTCAGTTGTAATCACTGTACAGCACGCACTTTTTCTCCCCGTAAGCTTTTGCACCACTCGTATGTTGGTGCCTGTTGTATAGAACAGCTCCAATAGCCACGCTAGGTACCAAGTACATTATCATCATCATCACCCTGACTACGTCCACTGCAGGACAAAAACCTCTCCCATGTTCCGCCAGTTTTCTCGGTACTGTGCTCGCTGCTGCCAATTTATACCAGCAAACTTCTTAATCTCATCTGCCCACCTAACCTTCTGTCTCCCCCTAACTGGCTTGCCTTCTCTGGGAATCCAGTTAGTTACCCTTAATGACCAGTGGGGCCCTGTCTACGTGCTACATGCCCGGCCCATGTCCATTTCCTCTTCTTGATTTCAACTATGATATCCTTAACCCCCGTTTGTTCCCTAATCCACTCTGCTCTCTTCTTGTCTCAGGTTACACCTATCATTTTTTTCCATTGCTTGCTGCGTCGTCCTCAATTTAAGCTGAACCCTCCGGTTAGTCTCCAGGTCTCTGCTCCGTTGAATAGTACCAAGTACACATGGTACTATACAAGTGAAGCCGTACAGACCTTCGTTGAATAGATGATGATGATGATGAATATGATGGTAGATTTTAGTGGCGCAAGGGCAACTCAGGCCAAAGAGCGCCAAACACAGGGTTTTTCGTTGGTTCAAATATAGAAAAAAATCTCAGGGTGGCAAGAATAAAAGAGTGGGGCATATGGATTAAACTTAAGTGTAATGACTATGTGTGATGAGTTTAAAATGGTCTAAACCTATGGGTTTTAAAAAAGTCACGCAGTGGCGGCAGTGGTCCTTGTCAGGACAAGAAGTGCGTGCTGCATGACATTTGGTAAAGAAGTCTCAGTGGTTCTCTCAGGATTGAGAGAGGGCTGAGATTAGTGAGAATATGTAATTAAGTGCAGGAATCCAACATCAGCTAAGAACTTTAAAACTACTTTTATGGGAAACATGGGATCGTCCCCAAGAAAAAATAAAGGGTGGGGCGGTATGTGGCATTTGTATAGCATTAAAAAGTGATGCAGTCCTTGTGGTTCAAGGTACGGGCACATAATTAAAACGTGAACGACAGATAGCACGTCACCACATTTTTCACAACACGGTGCAGGAGAGTTGCTTAAAAGGTGCGAGTGTGTTGCATGTGTATGACCGATCCTGAGTCTGCACAGTGCAACCTCTTGATGCCTGTTACGTTTTTCAAGAGCCTATCTACCTATTCTTGGCTTTACTGTGTGCAATTTGTTTTCAATTGCTGCGTTCCATTCCTCTTGCCATTGCTTACGCATTCGGTTTCTGGTTAGCGGCCTCAAGTCCTCATATGGGATGACGACTACGTCTACTGTTGGGCGGAGTGCAGCGGACTTCGCAAGTCGGTCCGCTGCCTCATTGCCAGCTATGTTGCAGTGTCCCGGAATCCAGCATAGCGTGATTTTCAGGTTGGATCTGTAGGCTGACATGAGGCAGTTTAGAAGGGTATTAGTCACTGGATTTTTATGTGTCTTAGCGGAAGACAACGCAGTCACTGCACTGAGGGAATATGTGTGTATGATGGAGGCTGGTTCTTTCTTCTTTAAGATGTGCCTTATAGCTAGCAGTATGCCATTGCACTTAGCAGTAAATATGCTGCTATGTTCATTCATTGTTGCAGATTCAGAGTACGCTGGGCCGTATGCAGCACATGCAACGGCCGAGGACTGGGAAGCATCAGTGTAGTACTCAGCACACCTGTATTTTGCCTGCGAGTACATAAAATGCTGATCGATTGCGACTAGGAGGTCATGCTTTCCTACCTCTAGGAAAGACAAGTCGCAATTGATAGCTCGCATTTCCCATGGTGCCACAGTGTCCTTGTGGGAACTTAGTTGAAGATTGGAGACGGGTATATGAAGATTTTCAAAGTTTGAGTCCACTCTGATGGGATACGTTGGCGTAGCTGATGGTCGCCTCAAGAAGAGGTGGGTGTTTGATGTATCCTGCAATAGCTCGCGAGATGGGTGGTCGACATGGGAGAGCACCTTGGTTGCATACTTGATGCTTCTGAACTGCCGTCGTCGTTCTAATGACCACCGATCTGTCTCAACATACAGGCTGGCTATTGGGCTGGTTCGGAAAGCACCACTAGCCAGACGAAGTCCATGGTGATGCACTGAGTCGAGCATCTTAAGTGCGGATCTCGATGCTGATTCGTACACAACCGAGCCATAATCAATACGTGAGAGCACTACACTACTGAGAAGGTTTAATAGACAGTCACGATCTGTACCCCATGACTGATGCGAGAGAATCTTGAGCAAGTTCAAGGCTTTCAAGCATTTCAATCGCAGCTGCTTGATGTGTGGGACAAAGCTGAGCTTTTCATCCATCACAACACCTAGAAATTTATGATCCTTCTTAGTAGCAATGGTGTGTCCGTTCATTCAAATGTTGGGGGATGGCCTTAAGCCACGTAGTTTTGAAAAAAGTAGGCAGACAGTCTTGTCACAGTTAAACTTAAAACCATATTTGTCTGACCAGTTTGAGAGCTTATTTACTGCCAACTGAATCTGACGTTCGCAGATGGCTAGGTTGCACGATTTGAAGCTGATCTGAATGTCATCCACATATACAGAGTAGGAAATTGTTTTAGGCAGTATAGTGTTCATGGAGTTCATTTTTACGATGAATAGTGTGCAACTAAGTACGCCACCTTGGGGGACACCATTTTCCTGCGTAAACCGCCTTGAAAGGACATTTCCAACACGAACCACGAACGTACGTTCAGAGAGGTAGCTTTGAATTGTATTCAGCATGTTCCCTGACACTCCAAGAGATTGCAAGTCACGGAGAATGCCATAACGCCATGTCGTGTCATAAGCCTTCTCCAAGTCGAAAAATACAGAAAGGCCGTGTTGTTTGTGAATGAAGGCATCCGTGACGTAGGATTCGAATGCTACGAGTTGGTCAGCTGTCGACCGGCCAAATCTGAATCCAGCTTGACGACGGTCAAGGAGGCCATTATATTCAAGGTAATACATGAGGCGGCGGTTTACCATTTTTTCAAATACCTTGCACAAGCAGCTGGTCAGGGCGATAGGCCTATAACTAGCGACAAGTGTGGCTTCTTTTCCTTGTTTGAGGATGGGTATTATAACTGCCTCTTTCCAGGCCTTGGGTAGACGCCCAGAGGACCATACGCTGTTGAACAGTAAGAGAATGACATCAAGCGTGTGTTCGTGTAAGTGTTTCAGCATGCCATATGTAATCTTGTCTTGGCCTGCAGCTGAGTGCCACATGTTGCCAGCACTGCATTCAATTCGTCGATGGTAGACAGAGTATTGTAGCCTCCAGCAGACGGCCTTCTATCGCGGACAGGCTTACGTTCCTCAGCAAGCTTGTGTCGTTTAAATGAGTCTGTATATTGTGCTGAGCTGAAGATGTACTCAAAATGGTGGCCTATGGCATCTGCCTGGTGTTCCAGCGTATCACCCGCAGTACTGACGAGAGGGACCGGATGAGTGTTGTGCCTTGAAGTGCTCTTACTCTGTTGTACACCCTATGCGTATCAGTGTAGGAGTTAACTGACGAGAGAAAGGACTGCCAGCTCTGCTTATTTGATTCTCGTCGGATACGCCTACAATTTGCTTTTGCACGCTTGAAATTCATCCGGTTGTCAGCTGTCGGGTACCTGCGAAATTTCGACCAAGCTTTGTTTGGTTCTCGCGAGCTTTTTTGCACTCCGCATTCCACCAGGGCCGTTGCTTGTTTCGCGTCTTGTCAGATGTCTGTGGGATCGATCGCTCCGCGGCCTGTATAATATGAAGTACGACCAATGCTTCACAGTCATCAATGTCTAGGTTTTTAATAGAAGAACGCGAAAGTTCTGTAAGTTCTCGGAATTTCGTCCAGTCAGCATCCTGTTCTCTAAACCTGAATACATTTGTAGTCGTCTTACTTGTACTTCCTGTGTGTTTTAGGCAGACAGGAAAATGATCACTTCGATAGAGGTTATGAATAACAGACCAATCTGTCGTTGCCATGAGTGAAGGGGAGCCGATAGCAAGATCTATGGCTGTGTATGAGTTGCACGCTGCGTTAAAGTACGTTGGTTCTTTTTTGTTAAATATACAGGAGCCGGAATACAAGAGGAAGTTTTCGATTAAAAAGCCTCGAGAATCTGTTCTTATGCACCCCCATAGGGGGTTGTGCGCATTAAAATCTCCAACCAAGAGGAATGGATGCGGGAGCTGGTCGACTAAAGTTTCAAACTCTTTAGTAGACAGGTGGTAGTCTAGAGGGATATATAATGAGCACACAGTTGTCATTCGTCCAAAGATAAGGGTTCGTATTGCCACTGCCTCTAAGTCGGTAACCAGAGTGAGGTTTTAGGACGGAAGTGCTTTCTGCACCACGATAGCGACACCGCCGGATGAATGGGCAGTGCCATGCCTGTCCTTTCGGTATACCGCATATCTTCTTAGAAAGTTAGTGTGTGTTGAGTTTAAGTGTGTCTCCTGCAGGCAAAGTATGTTAGGTTGGTGTTGCGCAAGTATTTCATAAATGTCATCCAGGTTCTTCAGTAGACCTCAGCAGTTCCAGTAGATGATACTCTCGGCAGCCATTTTTAAGAAGGAAAAAAGGTAGGAGGGTTATTCAGACTTCGCCGCGTTTGTCAGGCGCTTGGACAGGAGGGTGTTTCTTCCCTCTGAGGCGTTCTGTTGGGCTTCGCTTCACTAGGATGGATTCCGTGAGCATCGGAGACGCTGGGGACGCCGGTGTCACATCCATTGCCCCCTGTGAACACTCGGAGGCTGACTGAGGTTTTTCAAGAGGGACAGGTGCCCTCTCAGTTGTCTGCGTCGTCCCCAAGGTCTCACGGAGGTTGACCTGCGGGGTTTGGATTGTCTGTTTTGTCTCCGAGGTCTGATGGAGGTGAATCTGTGAGACTTCGAACGTTGGTGCAGTTTGCGGCTGCTTGGTGGCGGGCCGAGATGTGCACGCATCAGCAAAGCTGTACTGCGTGCCCACCGTTGCTAGACGCCGCCCAGCCCCCCGGCGCGCTGCGCCAGCGTACGTTGTTCCGGAGAAGAGCGACACCTTCTTCCGGGCTTCAGAGAATGTGATGTTTTCCATTACTTTTATCTGGATGATTTCCTTTTCCTTTTTGAAAATTTCACATGTCCGCGAGTACACTGCGTGTGGCCCGTGACAGTTAGGGCACTCTGTTTGCGTGGAAGTACAGCTCTCCGTTGGGTGCTCATGATCACCACATTTTGCACATGTTTGTTTTCCGCGACAGGTGTTCAACCCATGTCCGTATTTCTGGCATTTGTAGCACCTTCTAGGGTTGGGTATGTAGGGGCGGACTTTGCAGTGAAGGAACGCAGCTTTCATGGATTCTGGCAGGATGGAGCAGTTTTTCTTCATTGTTTCGCCTGATGGTTATCCGACGGATGGCGACTACGCCTTGCTCTCGAAAGCCTTCAAGGAGGTCAGCTCCAGTTTCTCGCATCAGATCACGTTGTGAAATGACGCCTTGAACAGTGTTAAGGCTGCGATGGGGGGTGATAGACACGTCTAGGTGGGCGAACTGCTTCTGTTTAAGGAGGGTGTTTGCGTGCTGTTTCTGGCTTACTTCAACAAGAAGATCACCGGATGACAGTTTCTTTGTGTCGTACTTTTTGCCTATTAGGTTAGCAAGGGTTTTAGCTATCAGGAAAACCGACAGTCCTGCAACAGAGACGTTATCTGCCAGAGAGTGTATGACTAGAAAGCGTGGGAAGTGGTCACAATCGCTTCCGGTTCGTTTGGAGCTTTCATCGGTGCGGTTCCTTTTCAGGGACCGATCATTGAGAAGGGGGAAAGATTTTGCCATGTGGTGCATTTCATGTTCGGCAGCGATGGTGACCACCCACCACCGAGCCCAACAGGGGGACGCTACAAGGTAGAACACTTGAAGGCGCCGGTCATACATCGCCGCTATAACCAGATATAACTACCCAAGGTTGGGTAACTACACAAGGTTAACCCTTGCCGCCAGGAAATTTGGAAGTAAACGGAAGATAGCAGATGACAGGATAGATAAAAATTAGGAGATAAAGACGAAGATGAGAGAGGAGAGAGATAGGAAAAGGCGACTGCCGGTTTCCCCTAGGTGGGTTAGCACAGGGGTGCCGTCTACGTGAAGCCGGGGCCAAAGGGGTGTGTTGCCTCTGCCGGGGGGCCTTAAAGGTCCGATCACCCGGCGTCGGCTAAACCCCCAGGATCCCCTTTTCCCCGGACACGGCAAAGCCGCGCACGGCTAGGCGTGGGAGAGAGTCAGAACTCCCCCGCTAGCTCGGGTCCGTGGTGTCGCTGCACACCAAACGCCTACTTGCGCAGGCGCCCCTGCGGGGTTCGTTGAATAGAACCAAGTATACATGGTACTATACAAGTGAAGCCGTACAGACCTTTTAAACAGAGAGGAGGATCCCCTTGTTTCTGGGCCGTTGCACGGGAGCAGAAAAGGTGAGATCACAGCTTCGGCCCTGCATTTTTGATATGGAGGGTCACGCATGTTACCAACAGCCCGAGAGGGGGGGGGGGCTTATGACGGCGCCCAGTGAAACCTTCGTTGACGAGCTGATCAGCGCAGGTGTAGAGTGGGTCTTTTAATGTAAAAATTATTTCTACCTAGCCTTCCGAATACATTTCGTATCGGCGAATAGCTTGAGAATCCACACTGACATCGCTGAAATGGTAAAGAAATAACCGTGTATCGGCTGATTCCGTTAGAGTCGCCATATACACGCGGCTTGCTACCAATAGCAAAACGCGTGTATCTGCTCGTTGATCCACGTTGAAAGGCAAAAAAAAAAAAGAAGGCTGCATGCTTTAAGAGCTAATTACATCACAATACAAAGCGGTGTCGTAGCTACTGTTATGCCTGCGAGACCGCAGCGAACGTCCATGCCTCGGAAAAAAAGGAAATCTGTGTCAAGGCCAGCACGCGAGCCCGCCTGACGCGATGAACTCAACGGCGTCAACACGCGACGGCGCCTTTTTGTCGCGCACGTGCAGTGAGTCACCTCAGCAAGCGAGCCCCTCGAGCAAGCAACCGGCGCCTTCCTGTCTGGCGGGTCTGACGCATGCCTGGCGACGTCACTCGTCCTTGGGTGCAGCCACCTGCAGCGCAGCCTCTCCAGATTCGATGAGAAAGAATGACGCGGCCCAGCGGCGACCCCATTGGAGGATTCTGACCTTACGACCAGCGGCGCTTCTGGTTGGACACTTGGTTATTCAAAGAATCCACCCGGTGCATATAAAAGGAGCCCTGCGGCGCGTCACGAGCAGCAGACCCATTTGAGAACAGACCTATGTGTTAGAGAGGAGAGCTCGGCTCTTCGGGTCTCTAAGCTGTCGGCCCCAGTGCCGCATTTGTAACGCCTCTGTATATATGCTGTACATAAACCTTGTTTAACTCACCGTCGTCTCGTCCGCTCGTCTATCAGCTCTGCGCAGAAGCAGTCGCGAGCTGAGAAACCTACGCTACCAAACGGCTGGTGACCTTCCCGGTGGAGTTCGAGGCAGTGGCACCTTCGGGACCGTGTCGGCGTCGCCGTCTTTCGAAACAGTGGTTGCAGCGGTGAGATTCGTGGCGCCCTTCGTAACGTCGTCGGAGGCACGCTTCGCAACAGTGGTTGGCAGCTTCGGGATTTTCCGGCGTCTGCGACATCGATGCGGTGAGTGCCTGATATTTTCCCTCAGTTCACCAGACTACTCTAGCACAGGTTATAGTAGTTTAGAGAAGGGCTGTGTGAAGCATTAGAGTGAGCTTTGATCGTTTCAAGCCAAGTCGAAGCGTTTGAAACCAAAGTTAATGCGGAGGGTGTGAACACGGGAGTGTTAAAAATTACTTGCGCGTCTTGCTAGTAGGCTTATAGTGGGTACGGCAAGTAGATTCTTAACAGCGCAAACAGCAAGAGGCTAGTGTGAACGATGGAGAACCTTAAAGTGAAGGAACACATCGAAATTTGTGAGGAACTCGGCATTACTTTGGGCCGTGCGAGACGAAAGCAAGCGATCCTTGAGATCATGAAGAATGAAGGAGTGTCGGCTGAGGAAGTCCTGGGCGGATATCAAAGCGTGCCGCGAGGAGGCTGAAAGGCGAGAAGTTTGCGAACGTGAAGAAGCTGAAAGGCGCGAACGTCGCGAGCGCGAGGAGGCCGAGAGACAGGAGCGCCTCGAGTTTAAACGAATAGAATTGGCAATCCTACAGTGTTCGTAGGCGCCTAGCGTAGCTTCTCCGACGGTTCAGGTCAGCGGTTATAGAATTCGGGACCAACTGCCACCGTTCGTAGTAGGCGAGGACATGGCGAAGTATCTCGTCAAGTTTGAACACGTCTGTGAGCGAAACGCTTTGGAGCGGTCTCTTCGGGCGCAGAACCTATTAGCTCTTCTTCCCGGCGAAGTGTCCGACGCGATAACTTGCTTGTCGAGGGATGCGTTTGAGAGCTATGACGAGGTTAAGGAAGTGCTCTTGAGACGTTATAAGTTGTCACCCGAGGCTTTCAGGCAAAGGTTCCGGTATGCTAAAAAGGGGAATTAGTCACACGTTGACTTCGCGTTTCGTCTTAAAGCCGATTTAATTGAATGGCTCAAGGGCGAAGGTGTTTATGACGACCGAGATAAAGTGGTGGAATGCGTTGCATTTGAGCAATTCTACCGCTGCATCGAGAAGGATGTCAAACTTTGGCTGCAGGACAAACTTGGTGAAGTACAGCTAAGCAAGGCAGCAGAGTTAGCTGAGGAGTATTATATTCGCCGAAAGTTGCATAGCAGGGCAGTGCGCGTTGAAAAGGATGAAAGGAAAGAGGGCTTTTCAAAGAAACCTGATCAACGGAAACCCGCTCCGCACCGTAATATTAAGAAGGACCCGTCTCTTACGAAGGACGCTGTAGGGGAAGGGCAAACGGAAGCGGAGAAATCGAGTGAGGTTCCTAAACAACGCACTGATACCACACGGGCGTTTGAATCACGGAAGCCGCTAATCTGCTACAACTGCAAAAAGGAAGGGCACATCGCGATAAACTGTAAGCAAAAGTTTGCAACTATCCGAGAATCGGAAAACAAACGGAAGCCGCGAATCTGCTACAACTGCAAAAAGGAAGGACACATCGCGATAAACTGTAAGCAAAAGTTTGCAACTATCCGAGAATCGGAAAACAAACGGAAGCCGCGAATCTGCTACAACTGCAAAAAGGAAGGGCACATCGCGATAAACTGTAAGCAAAAGTTTGCAACTATCCGAGAATCGGAAAACAAACGGAAGCCGCGAATCTGCTACAACTGCAAAAAGGAAGGACACATCGCGATAAACTGTAAGCAAAAGTTTGCAACTATCCGAGAATCGGAAAACAAACGGAAGCCGCTAATCTGCTACAACTGCAAAAAGGAAGGGCACATCGCGATAAACTGTAAGCAAAAGTTTGCAACTATCCGAGAATCGGAAAACAAACGGAAGCCGCGAATCTGCTACAACTGCAAAAAGGAAGGACACATCGCGATAAACTGTAAGCAAAAGTTTGCAACTATCCGAGAATCGGAAAACAAACGGAAGCCGCGAATCTGCTACAACTGCAAAAAGGAAGGGCACATCGCGATAAACTGTAAGCAAAAGTTTGCAACTATCCGAGAATCGGAAAACAAACGGAAGCCGCGAATCTGCTACAACTGCAAAAAGGAAGGGCACATCGCGATAAACTGTAAGCAAAAGTTTGCAACTATCCGAGAATCGGAAAACAAACGGAAGCCGCTAATCTGCTACAACTGCAAAAAGGAAGGGCACATCGCGATAAACTGTAAGCAAAAGTTTGCAACTATCCGAGAATCGGAAAACAAACGGAAGCCGCGAATCTGCTACAACTGCAAAAAGGAAGGACACATCGCGATAAACTCTAAGCAAAAGTTTGCAACTATCCGAGAATAGGAAAACAAACGGAAGCCGCGAATCTGCTACAACTGCAAAAAGGAAGGACACGTCGCGATAAACCGTAAGCAAAAGTTTGCTTTTGCAACAATCCGAGAATCGGAAAAGAACAGGCGGTTGTTAGAGCCGTATATCCAAGAAATCAGTGTCAATGGGAAAACGTGTCGAGCACTTCGTGACTCAGCGGCAACCATGGATGTTGTCCATCCTTCATTGGTGTCTCCGGATGACTTTACAGGAGAATGCGCGTGGATCAGGCAAGTCGCCGAGGAGTAGAGTGCTTGCTTACCATTCGCTACGGTTGTCATTGAAGGCGCGTTCGGTAAGCTTCGCACCGAAGCGGCTGTCTGCCGCGCTTCCCGATCGCGTGAGGGCCATGTACTTAGCGTACATGGCCCTCACGCGATCGCAAGCGCGGAAGCTTTCGCAGGAGCTTGATCTTGTTCAATGCGGTGAACTCTCAAGTGACCTTGTCGGCGGGTCGACGGCACCTCAGAGAGAAAATTTTCCGCGTGAGTCATGTGAGCAGTCACGCGAGCGGCCCGTCGCCGAAGCGACCGGCGCGGTTTCCGTAGCAGGGGGAGACGACATGGCGCCATTGAATCAGAGCGAGAGGGCTGCAACGCTCTCGCCTGTAGCGGAAAGTTGGAGTGAGCTGTCTAGGGTTGATCGAGATACGCTCATTCGAGAGCAGCGTGAGGACCTCTCGGTTAAAGTGCTAATGGAAAGCGTAAACTTGGGAAAAAAGAGAAAGAATGTTTCTTTTTTTGAGAAAGCAGGGGTTTTGTATCGGAGCTACACAAATGCGCAAGGTCGCAAGTATGAGCAGCTCTTGGTGCCACAAAAGTATCGTCGCCAACTATTGGAACTGGCGCATGAAAACGCATGGGCAGGGCATCTCGGCATAAAAAAAACCAAGGCTAGAGTTTCCCTTGAGTTTTATTGGCCGAAATGCTGGAAGGATATCGAAGACTTTGTACGCTCATGCGACACTTGTCAGAGAGCGGGGAAATCCACGGACAAGTGGAAGGCACCCATGAAGCTTGTGCCAATTATCACAGAACCTTTTCGGCGCCTAGTAATTGATATAGTCGGGCCATTGCCAGAGTCAAGGCAAGGTTGTCGGTACATCCTGACGGCTCTCTGTGTAGCCACAAAATTTCGGGAAGCGATACCACTTAAGGAGCTCAATTCTCCTCATGTCGTGGATGCACGGCTATCTATATTTGCACGCGTCGGATTTCCTTCTGAAATCCAATGCGACAATGGTAGTGTCTTCACCAGCTGCCTTATCTGTACCTTTATGGATAAATGTGGAATAAAAGTAGTGCACAGCTCGATCCGTCACCCGCAATCTAATCCGGTAGAGCGTATGCATTCCGTTCTGAAACGGATACTGAGAGCTCCCTGCTACGAGCATAAATGCGACTGGGAAGCGTGTATTCCTCCCGCTATGTTCGCTTTGAGATCAGCTCTTCATGACAGCACTGGTTTTAGCCCTGCAGAGCTTGTGTATGGCAGGAGTTTGAGACCACCATTGCGAATGCTACGCGAGTCCTGGGAGAGATTCGATGAGGACCCTAATGTAGTTGCGTATGTTTTAGACCACCTTCAGAGGCTTGGAAAAACGAAAGATCTTGTGGAAAGCCACATGAAGGCTGCACAAGTGTTGTCGAAGGAGTACTACGACAAATCAGCGAAGCGCACATTTGAAGTTGGTAGTCAAGTAATGCTTCTGCGGCCGTCCAAGAAGAACAAGCTTGAGGTTCATTGGGAAGGGCCCGCCAAAGTAATATCGAAGCTTTCTGATACCAATTATGAAGTGAAATTAGGAAGGTGGCCGAACAAAATTTACCACAGTAACTTGATGAAACCATATGTTCAACGTCAAGCGGTCGTAAATCTGCTGTTGAATGCTTCAGAGGAAGAGGGAGAAGAAATTTTGAGTTCTAGTGATGTAATCGGAAGGGGATCGGAGGTAATTTTGGAGCAGTTGAACCTAGAGCCTAGGTTAAGTGAAGTCCAGAAGGAGGACCTGAGAAGGATTGTTTCCGAGTTTCAAGACGTGTTTTCGGACCGTCCCGGAAACACGATGGTGATCGAGCACGATATCGAGCTAACGTATGAGGAGCCAATCCGTAGCAAGCCGTATCGTTGTTCCCCCGTTCAAAAGCAGATCATGAAAGGGGAGATCGATAAAATGCTGGAGTTGGGAGTCATAGTACCGGGCGAGAGTGACTATACAGCCCCTCTAATATTGGTTCAGGTGCCAGGAAAAGATCCGAGGCCATGCATCGATTACCGGCGTCTTAACACAATAACTCGAGACCAAACTTACCCGATACCAAACCTAGAGGAGAGGGTGGAAACTGTGTCACAGTCCAGCTATAAGTTCCACGTTAGACCTAGTGCGAGGTTATTGGAAAGTTCCCCTTACAGAGCGTGCTAGCCGCTATGCCACATTTGTTTCTCCATTTGGAACGTATCGTCCACTTAAGCTAAGCTTTGGATTGAAAAATGCACCCTTTTGTTTTTCAGGCTTAATGGACCGCGTTCTTAAAGGCCTCTCCGAGTTCGCTCTGCCGTATCTTGACGACGTCGCCATCTTCTCCAACAACTGGGAAGAACATGTCGAGCATTTACGCGTCGTGCTGAACAGGTTGAAAGAGGCTGGCCTTACCGTGAAACCTACTAAATGTCACCTAGGGTGTGGCGAGGTGTCTTACCTGGGGCACGTTGTGGGGCGTGGCCGGCGTAGACCTTCAGAAATTAAGGTAGCCGCTGTCGTGAACTATCCAAAACCAACCACAAAATCTGAGATAAGGGCATTCTTGGGCCTGGCGGGATACTATCAGCATTACGTGCAAAATTACTCTAGCATTGCCAACCCTCTAACTGACGGACTTCGAAAATCCGAGCCGGTTAAAGTAGTATGGGACTCAGAAAAGGAGAATGCGTTTTGGCAGCTAAAACAGGCCCTAAGCGAAAAGCCTGTTCTCATGGCACCCGATTTCTCTAAGAGATTTGTGATTCAATGCGACGCGAGTGATCGCGGCATGGGAGCTGTACTGTGCCAGGAAGACAGTGCTGGTAACGAAAGGCCAGTTTTGTATTTAAGTCGAAAACTCAGCGGCAGGGAAGAGGCGTACAGTACCTCTGAAAAGCAATGCGCTTGCCTCGTGTGGGCCGTTCAAAAGCTAGCTTGTTATGTCTCCGGTTCGAGGTTTGTGGTTGAAACGGACCACTGTCCTCTAACCTGGTTAAATAACATGTCGCCTAAAAGTGGCCGGTTACTGAGGTGGAGCATGATACTCCAAGAGCACAACTTTGACGTTCGCTACGAAAAAGGAAAGCTAAACGCTAACGCAGACGCATTGAGCCGTGCGTTTAGTTAGTACCTTCTCCACCTTTCGGTTTCTCGCTGGCGATTCGGGGCAAAATTTTGTCCTCATCACGGCCTTAGCTGAGTGCTCTCGTCCAGAATGAGCTCAAGGAGCCAACTTTATGTTCTATTTTGTTTCGTCACGTTGTTGTACGTGTAAAAAACTGAGTTCTTATTTTAAGAGTCTTGTATCCCACATGTGCCTCTTGATGTAGAAGGAACGAAATTCCGATAGACGCGTAGCTAGGTATATGTTGTACTATACTTTGTCTGGTGTTCTGTC